>CM076583.1:973031861-973631861 GCA_034641835.2 Pinus albicaulis
CACATGCTTGATGACTTTAAATCTGATATCTTAGGGAGTCTTAGTGAACAAATAGACACCCTTAAGATACAAAACAAGCAAAAGGCTGAATCTGATGCTTTGGAAATCTTTTGTTCCAAATGTAGAAAGAAACATGCCTTGAGAGAGTGTCCTTTAGATGTAAAAGTTGTAGAGACCTGTGTCATTTGTTCTGAAAAACATGAGACCAAGAATTGTCCTTCTCTTCCTGGTCTCAAAGCTGTCTTTCAGGAGGAAACTCCTACAGATTCCATAGAGTCTCTCAATTTTGTATCTAGAAGGCCTTGGCAGGGACCTCAAACACAAGGATTCCATGATCAAATGTATAATCAACCTCCACCTTGGAATTCTTGGCAACAACCTTGGCCCCAATTTCAAAATCAATCTCAGTCCTGGGCACAAGGAACACAAATTCCCTATGGAAGATACTCTCCATACTATCAGTATCCACCATCCTATCCACCATACCCACATTTTTATCCTCAAAATCCTCAACAAAATTTTCCTCAAAATCTTCAACAAAATTTTCAAAAAATTCTCAACAACATCATCAAAATCAACCACATCAAAATCAACCACTTTCATTACCATTCCCTCAAAAATAAAATCAATTTCCTGCTCAACCCATACCAAACCCCAATAATAAGAACCCTCAGAATACATACATGATAGAAGGCCAACAATTTCCAACTTATTTAATCACTCCTTTAGACCTTAGTGATGTTCAACTGAGGTCTGAAAGAATACTTGAAAAGAGGAAACCTTCTGTGATCATACAAGAACAAGATAATTCTGAGGAAGACTCCCTACGGGTGAATAAAAGTCTTGAAGAAGACACATCCTTTCAAGACCCACACATTGAAAAACTAAAACAAAAAGATCCAATAAATCCAACTCCTGTATTAGAGCAACCATCCACATCTACTTCTATACCTCCCTTTCCATAAAGATTACAAATTGATAGAGGTGTAGAAAAACAAATCATGGTGCCTAATTATGATTTCTTAGATGAATTGAGAAATGTTTGCATTAAAATTCCATTATTGCTAGCCATCAAGGAAATCCCAATTTTAGCCAAACAATAAAGGAGTTGAGTATGAAAACAACAAGAAAAAGAATAAGAGAAACCAAGAAAATTCAACTGGTAGGACAAATAGCAGACATTATGATGGGCAAGATTGCTATTCCAAAGTATCTTGACCCAGGAAATCCAGTTGTCAAAATTCACATCAATGGAATTGAAATTCAAAACACACTCATTGATTTAGGAGCAACAATAAATATCATGAGTAGACAAATCATGGACAAACTGAAACTTCCTAATCTTCTCTTTACACCCACACTATTACAATTAGCAGATAGATCTGTGATCATACCAGATGGGGTAATAGAAGACATTCCAGTGTCCCTAGATTCTTGGGAGTACCCTGTGGATTTCATGATCCTAACTCCTAAGAATAATCTAGGAGGCCATCCTGTTATACTAGGAAGACCTTGGTTGGCTACAGCTGATGCTTTTATTAGTTGTAGGTCTGGTGATATGTATATTTCTGATGGTAGTTCAACAAAGAAATTCACTTTATATCCTCCAGCTAGGACAATTACAGATCTAGATGACACTCAATGGATAAAGGATGAAGAATATTTACAACCACTCTTCACAATTTCAGAAATTAGTGAAGATAATCAAATTCTGAATACTCTAGAAAACTTTGAATCTTCTCCAGAACAAAAACATGAATCATTTCAGGAGGGATCCAATATTGAATTTTTGTCATCTAGGCAGATGTCTCTTCATTCTATGGACAAATTTGGCAGCTCTACACGTGAAATTTTTCGAGGCAAAACTTTGAATATAAACAAGAACCTAGAAAAATATCAACAAGAAGAGTTAATCAAAGTATTACAGAGACATTCTTCTGCATATGCATGGGAATACACTGACATGAAAGGGATAAGTCCCAAGACTTGTACTCATCATATCTATATAGAGGCAAATTGCAAACCAATCAGACAGCCTCAAAGACGGATGAATCCAAATCTTAGGGAAATTGTTAAAGAGGAATTGCAAAAATTATTAAATGTTAATTTCATCTATCCTATTTCAGATAGTCAGTGGGTTTCTCCTTTGGTAATTGTGCCAAAGAAAAATGGAAAATGGAGGGTGTGTGTTGACTACCGAGAACTAAATAAAGCTACTCTTAAAGACCATTTTCCTTTACCTTTCATAGATCAAGTATTAGATACATTAGCTGGCAAAAAGTACTTCTCATTCCTAGATGGGTTTAGTGGTTACAATCAAATCCAAGTAGCACTTGAAGACCAAGACAAAACCACGTTCACCTGTCCTTGGGGTACCTATGCTTACCAAGTATTTCCATTTGGATTATGCAATGCACCTGCAACATTCCAAAGGGCAGTATTAGGAATTTTTTCGGATCTAATACATGACTGTGTAGAGGTGTACAGGGATGATTTCACAGTTTATGGGAATACATTTGAAGAGGCTTTAGAAAACTTGGAAAAAGTCTTAAAAATATGTCAAGAAGCAAACCTTTCACTTAGTCATGAAAAATGTTTTATGATGTTTACCGAAGGTATTGTTTTAGGGCACCACATTTCAGGGGATGGGATTAGAGTTGATGAGGCAAAAGTTGAAGTCATTTCTAACCTATCCATTCCAAGTTGTCAAAGAGATGTTAGAAGTTTTCTAGGATTTATAGGGTATTATCGGAGATTTATAGAAAACTTCACCAAAATAGCATCTCCACTCTTCAAATTACTCACCAAAGATTGTGAATTCAAGTGGACTTCTGATTGCCAGTTAGCTTTTGAAACCCTGAAAACCAAAATTTCCGAAGAACCTATATTAAGGGGACCTAACTGGAAGTTACCTTTTCATATCTCGACAGATGCTTCCGATACAGCTCTAGGAGTAGTATTGGGACAAAAAGATTTAATTCCCTATGCCATCTATTATATCAGTAAAAATTTGACTCCTGCAGAGTTAAACTATACTGTAACTGAAAAAGAGTTTTTAGCCGTTGTTCATGCCATAAAAAAATTTAGACACTATATAACAGGCTATGAAACTTTTATTCACACTGATCATTCTGCAATTAGATACCTAATGAACAAATCAATCACTAATGGCAGAGTTATAAGATGGTTGTTTCTCTTACAAGAATTCAACATTACTATTCTAGATAGGCCTGGAAAACAAAACACAGTAGCTGATTTCCTATCTAGACTCCAAAATATCAAAGATGACACTCCGGTTGAAGATCAATTTCCTGATGAATATCTTTTTGCAATCTCTACTCAAACTCCATGGTTTGCCGATATTGCTAATTATTTAGTTTCAGGAAAATTTCCTTCGATTATGAATGCAAGGGATAAAAGAAAAATCATTAATGATAGTGCAAGATATTCATGGGTCGCTAATGAGTTGTACAAGACAGGTTCAGATTTGATCATTAGAAGGTGTGTTCGTGAAGATGAGATCCCTGAAATTCTCAAGGCATGTCATGATGAACCTTGTGGCGGACACTTTGCAGATAAGAGGACAGCCTATAAAATCCTTAATTTAGGATATTATTGGCCATCTTTGTTTAAAGATGCTAAAGAGTATGTCAAAAGGTGTGACAGTTGCCAAAGGGTAGGGAAACCTTCTCCTTCAGGTAAGATGCCATTACAACCTCAGGTACACATTGAACCTTTTGAAAAATGGGCTTTGGATTTTGTAGGACCTATTAGTCCTCCATCAAGACAAAAGAAATATATATTGGTTTGCACTGATTATGTTACTAAATGGGTAGAAGCTAAACCATTACTTGTTGCTAATGAATCATCTGTAGTTACTTTTCTTTTTGAGGATATTTTTACTCGTTTTGGTGTCCCAAGGGAAATTGTTACAGATCAAGGAACTCAATTTACATCAAGGCTAGTGGAGCAAATGATGGAGAAGTACAAAATCAGACATAGAACATCTACTCCTTATCATCCACAAGCAAATGGTCAAGTGGAATCCACTAATAAGATCATTGAAGGAATCCTAACAAAGACTGTTCATCTACATAGAAGAGATTGGGTAGATAGGCTTCCTGAAGCCTTGTGGGCCTATAGAACTACATGGAGAAACACAACAGGCCATACTCCTTATGAGTTTGTTTATGGAAAGCAAGTTTTGTTTCCTATAAAGTTCCAAATTCAAACATTCAAGATGGAAGTTCAGCTAGGACTTGATCTAACGGAGGCACAAAAGCATAGACTGGAGCAAATTAATGAATTGGATGAGATCAGACAAGATGCAGTTCAGAAAACAAGTCTAGTCCAACAGCAAAGGGCTAGATGGCATGACAAGTACATCAAAGAGAAGAAATTCAAAGAGGGTGACCGGGCTCTCTTGTTTGATTCAAAATTCAAGGATTTTCAAGGTAAATTTCAGACACATTGGCTTGTGCCATATGAAATTGTTGAAATTTTTGATAATGGGGTAGTAAAAATCAGAACTATAGATGAAGAAGAGGTCACTTTTCTTGTGAATGGTCATAGATTGAAGCTGTATCACAAACCACTCTCAAGAGAAGAATTTGTCAAGAAGTTCCAAGAATGCAGTGATGTGAAGTTAATGAAGAAGAATTCTTCTTCTTCATCAACTTGATTAAATTTTCTGAAGTATTTCTTTGAAAATAAAATAAAATAAAATAAAGGTATAAACATGAAAACCAATCATTGATTGGCATGTTTATATAGAAAAGATAGGGTGAAAATCAGAGTCTCTCTGACACTCTAACTTTTCCCATTTTGTTTTTACAAGCAGCTGTTACAAAATCATAAGTTCAGATCCATAGTGCTTATGATCCATCTCATTTCATTTCACTCCATTCACTTATCCATCCATACTCCATTTCATTCATTTCATTCATATTATACTTCATTCCATGTTTCATTCATCTCATTCCATACTCCATCCATCTCATTTCCATGTTAAAATTTAAAGTTTGATGTCTTGCTGTAAATGAATAAAACATGTCAAGGATTGCAGGGCAGTTCTTATGTTCTTTCACTCCATTTCATAAACTAAATCCATTCCATTTCATCATCCACTTCATACATATCATGTCTCATCATCCATCTTCATTCATACCATATAACATTTCACCTATATTCCCAAACCACTCCATTCCATGATCAAAATGCTCTACAGGTACATTCTGCAGCTTAACAGACATTCTGCAGCTATTCAGCCTTTCTGCAGCTAGCCAGACATTCCGCAGCTACAAATCCTGAAGGCATTAACCAGCAGACATTAGAATTGCAACAAAATGATCCAGTGTATCCATGAATAAAAAGCATCAAGAAGGATTATGAAGACTCTTCCAAAGGTGGAAAAAGAAGACAAAGACTACAAAAATCAAATGAAAAGCAGAGGTAACAAGTTTAGATTATAATGGCATTTCATAAATTTTAGCATAGTTTTAGTTATGAATTGTTCGAAAAGGTTGTTTTAATTATTTTTATTGATCAAGACCAATAAACCCTCCACAAACTTTGGATTAAAATCTCTCATTTCAAATTCCATATCCGACATCATTTAAGCGGTTAAAATGGCCGAGGTGTTTGAATTCTTCACGTCACTTAACCAAATCATTCAATGATGATTCTCTTTTCCGTTGTAAAAATCTTCACCGTCTTTTCAATCATTAATTTGTTTCCTCCACCTCACTCCATTACCCCATTCCGTGACTACTTCCATCACTCCATTCTGTAGCCGGCACTTCATTCCGCAAACAGAGATATCCTTACCACCGAGAGCAGAGCAAAAGGGTAAACGCAGAGGTATAGCAGCGTGAGAATTTGAAGCCATTTGATTCCGTGGGCAGACAAAGTATCACTGTGGGCAGAGATTGAGCATTATCACTATAAACATAGAGGTATAGCAGAGAAGAATTTGAAGTCATTTGTCACCGGGAGATAGAGGTATAGCATTGAAGAATTTGAAGCCATTTGTTACCAAGAGACAGAGATATAGCAGTATGGGAATTTGAAGCTATTTTCCACCGAGAGACAGAGGTATAGTAGTGTGGGAAATTTGAAGCCATTTGTCACTGTCAAACAGAGGCATATCAGTCCAAAGTTCCATTGTCAACATAGGCATATCAGTCCGAAGATTGAATCTATTTTCATTATCAATCAGAGGTATATCATTCCGAAGTTTGAAGCCATATTCATTAAGAACTTGAAGCCATTTCAATTCGAAGGTGAAAGTTATTGTTTCTGTGGGTAGAAGAGTGTTAATCTGAACATTGAAGAAGCAATTATGGGTTTCATTGTAAGAACTGAACCAGTGGGTTCAAAATACTTAGAAGGCTACCCTCAATGCAAAGAAATGTTGCAACAAATAGGATGGCTTCAATTTTTGGAGAAATTTAATGGCTTCCACAAAGAAGTCACTAAAACATTTGCAAGATCATTTCAAGGAGCTGAAGTTGAAGTGGGAGATGTCAAATTTACTGTCACTGAAGTTTTCATTGCAGAAACTACAGGGTTGCTTAGAAATGGAGAGAGATGGTTCAAAAAAAGAGAATTCGACAATGAATCCTGGAAGCAAATTCTAAAATAACCAGGTATGGATGTCACTGTATTTAAGAAAGGAATTCCAAGTTCTGCATTGAAAAATAAATGGAGAAACATACTATTTCTTCTGCAAAAATTTATTACATGTGAGGGTAGATATGGTACATTTTATGTCTACCACATTAGACTGATAATGCATTTTTTGGGGGAAGACTTAAACCTACCCTATTTCTTGCTTCAAAGCTTGAAAAAGATGGCTTCCTGTGTTCAAAGAAGGGTTCAATTTTTAGAGACAACTTTATATCATCATGGTTTGGTTAAAATTTTGATTGAACATCATTTAACCAAAAAAAATGATACATGGGACAATTTCTTGATAAGAAATCATTTTGAAGAGCCAAAAGAACCCTCACCGGAACCACAGCCTACAAGGAGAAGTAGAAAATGGAGAGCCTCAAAAGTTGAAATCGACAAAACAGTCCAAGAAAGTAGTGAGGAAATCATCTCAGAGAAGTTGACTCAAATCAAAAGACAGCTTAAGGAAGAAAAGGTAATCAGGAAATCTGCCATGGAGAAAGGAGAGGGATCTTCTCAGCCTAGAAGAAGCCACAGACTAAAGGGGAAACTAAGGAAAACTCAAATCAAACAAACAGGGGTGATTAATATAGAAGATGAGGAAACATCCATTGAAGAAGATGTTGAAGAGGATTTTTATGAAGGAACCCCTGAAATTGACCCTGCTCAACAAGAAATTTATGACTATGTGGAAACTTTGGAAAGGAGAGCTTCAGAAAGCAGAGAGAGAACCCCTAGTCCTCCACTGTCTGAAATAGATATATTAAGAAGGGATAGGTATGAGTTGGAAATACTTAATAGACACATCAAAAATGAGAATGAAATTCTCAAGGATCAAGTCAAGCTCAAAACTGATATGAACTCAACCTTATCCCTACATATAGACAAAGTGGAGAAGACCAATGAAAAGTTGAAGAAAAATAACAAGAAGCTAATCAGGGCACTTACCAACCTAAGGTTCAAACTTGTTATCAGAAAACCCAGAAGATCTTTAGCTTCCAGACAAAGGAGAAGGAGAGGATTAGATGTTCTTACAGAAGCCTCTGAGTTCATAGGATAATTTGCATGAGGACATGCAAGGAGACAGCAGTGGGGGTATGTTGAGCCTCAAAATTGTGCTTTCTTTCATCTTACTTTACCTCATTTTCCTTTGTCCATTGCTATCCTAGACCCAATTGATCAATGAATTTAGTTAAAATTACTTTTAGAATGATTAACATGACTGACTTGCTAAAGTTTTATGATTTTTGTCATTGTAATGCATTTTGACCGGAACTAGCTGCAGAATGCAAACATTCCGCAGCTAACCGGCGATTCTGCAGCTGTCTTCACGTTTGAGTATGTTCCAGGTGGCCTCTCAAGAAAAACTGCATATGGGCATATTCCACGTCATGTCTACATGGTTCGTTGCTCACCATGAAGGAAGAAACGAATTCTGGGTATGGTTTTGGAACGTGGGAAACATTTAGGAAGGCGACTTCTATTAGATCGTTCCATCTGCATGTCCTTTTTTCTTTACGTGCCCACTTCAAGAGTCCCACGTAGATTCCGATAAGGAAAGATGTTGTTCCCGAAATTGTTGCAAGTCTTGTTATTTACATTTGTTATATAAACACTGGAAACCGAGAGAGCTAGGCTAGATTTTGTTCTAGATTTTGCTGGGATCTTGCCAAGCATTTCAAGACGCAGAGTGCTCTGTTCAAGTTATTTTCACTTTTAATGAAGCAGACAGTGTTTTTTTGAAAGAGTTGATTTGATTTGGAGTTAGATTCCGTCAGGTGGTAGAGGGCCCCTGCCTCTTGCACGGATTTATTTGCGTAATTTAGATAAGTATTCTAGCTGCCTTTACATTTTTGAATTTGAATTAGTAGTTGTTTTCATTAGCTACTATAGTTATACTCATTCTAACTCTTCCAAAAGAAGAAGCTCTTCCAAAAGATTATAATGATGAATGGGAAATGGCTATAGTATTGTAGGGTTTAATTGTAGTCTCTTTTATTCACCATCACAGTTATACTTATGATAAGCACTCTTCCACAAGAAGAAACTCTTCCAAGAAGTCTTTATACCGTCTTAAGCATGATTGTGATCTTGAACGTTTTAGTTGTGTGTTTTCACTAAGTACCATAGTTGTTCTTGCTCTTAAACGCTTGTCAAAAATATCATAATGATGGGTAGGAGATGGCTATGATATCTTAGTTTTTCATTGCTTTCAGTCTTTATGTTTGCATTTGCACTCAATTACACAGTCAGGATTGTTCTAGAAACCCTTCCAAAATAAATAACTCTTCCAAAATACCAATCATGATAGACAAACAGACTGTATTATTCCATAGAATAATGCATGATAGCTTAGTTAGGATGCTCCGGAGTTGAATTGCACTTAACTCATGTTCAGTTGTTTTGCTTTAAGTTTGATAATGACTTGTAGTTTAACACTATTTTAGGCTAGTGACATTTTAGGTTTGGTTGTAGCTCAACTCATTGCATTTGCACTCCATATTCAGTTGTCATTCACTGCATACTAGATTACTTCAGTTGTTAAATTTAACAAAACAGCCTTCATTATTCACAAATCTCTTCTTGTTCTAAAATCCATAATTGATTCATAACCATATGAACAAAAGACCATATCATTTTAAGGCCTGAAGTACTTCTGCAACTTCCTTATCATCTTACAAACAAACATTTTCCTCAATAGACTATTTCAAAAATCTATAACCTTTGAGTGAAGTGTAGTGCTATAAAACTGAGTTGCAGAATAGAGTTAGGAACTAGATTTAGAGTAGAAGATCTTATGATGGTATCAATGTTTTACTCCAAACATACTTCAACAAATCTATAATCAAGGACAAAAATTTTGCATCATTATAAGTTAGTTGTTTAAATTGTTTAGTTAGGAAGATTTGCATACTTAGTGACCATGTCTCAAGCTCTCTCTCAAATGCCTTTGATGAAAGAATTTGACAAGTTTAGTTTGTGTTTTGAATCATTTGCTTAAAAGTCATTATCAAGCTTTGCTTTTGCTTATTCATAGTTTAGATTTAATTCTGTTTTTAATATTGCATTTTCATTTACCATTTGCTGGCAAAAATTCTGTTTGCTGTGCCGTCACTGTGCCATCAATCTAAACGGACTCAAAAGTTCGGTCGAACTATTATATAGTTCGGCCGAACTTTATAAAATGTTCGGCTGAACTATTGCCGAAAAAAAATTTCTGCCCCTGATTCTCACAAAAGTGTAACCCAGCTTCACGTTTCTACCCATCATCAAATTAGAATGAATAACAAAGATATTCTGAAAAAACATTTCAAACTCATGAGGGTCATTATGATTTTTTGGTCATGAATTTTTTTCCTTACAAATGCACCTTCTACATTTCAAGGGTTGATGAATTCCATTTTTTAAGCCATCCTTACAAAATTTGTGTAAGTTTTTTTGATGATGTACTAATCTACAACACGTCATGGAAGGATCATCTTAAACATGTTGACAATGAGATCAAACTATTGGAGGAGAAACAACTATATGAAAAAACCTCCAAATGTTTCTTTGGAGTACAAGAGGTGGAATATTTGGGTCATATTGTATCTCAGGAGGTTGTTAGGGTAGATCCTAACAAAATTAAATCCATTAAGGAATGGAAAGTCCCCACAACCATAAAACAGTTATGATGATTTCTCGGGTTAACAATGTATTATCTCAAGTTTGTTAATAATTATGGGAGAATAGCACCATGTGTCACAAAATTATTGAAGAAAGATGCATTTTCATGGACTTCCGAAGAAACTAAGGCCTTTGAACATCATAAACAGGTAATGTGCCTAGCACCGGTGTTACCAACACCAAACTTCACAAAAACCTTTATTGTGTAATGTGATGCCTCAGGAAATGGAATTGGTGTTGTTTTAATGCAAGAAGGAATACCCATTGCTTTTGAAAGTCATCGAATCAAAGGAAATTATTTATAGAAAGCTATTTATCATAAGGAAATGTTTGCAATACTACATGTACTAAATAAATGGTGACCTTATCTAATGGGAAGACTCTTCAAGGTAAAAACTGGTCATGATAGTCTTAAATACTTTTTGGAACAAATAATATCATCAGAAGAGAAAAATAAATGGGTCGCAAATATGTTGGATTATGACTTTGAAATCATCTAAAAAAAAAAGGGAAGATAAATATTATGGCAGATGCACTCTCAAGAAAACATGGCGAGGTGAAAGCATTGCTTTGTGCCATTTCTATTATCCAACCAAATTGGATAACTGAAGCAAGGGAGGAATGGAAGAATTACGAAAAATTGTGGACAATCATTCAAATGTTGTAGCAAGATTACAGTACATCTGATATGTTTAGTTGGAAAAATGATTCCTTCCATTACAGAGATCACTTATATCTATGTAATAATTCCCAAATAAAACAAAAGATTCTTTTGTAATTGCAAACTTCTCCCATAGGAGGACACTTAAATATTTTTAAAAAATTACCACAGGGTGAAGAAATAAATTTTTTGGGATGGCCCTAAATCTGATATTCAAAAGTTTGTGGCAGAATGTTTGGTTTTCGAGCAAAATAAAGTTGTTACAATTAATACCCCGGTTCTGCTACAACCTTTACCCATTCCAAGTCAACATTGGGAGGAGGTTTCAACAGATTTTATCAAGGTTTACATAATTCTTAAGGAAAGAGTATCATCATGGTGTTAATTTATAGACTTACCAAGTATGCACACTTTTTTGCATTATCTCATCCTTTTAAAGCAAGTACAATTTCTACTACATTTATGGAAACAATTCAAAAGCTACATGGAAACCCAAAGATTATTGTAAGTGATATAGATCCCATTTTCATTGGAAATTTTTGGATGGAATTATTCTCTTGTTTGGGTACTCAACTAGCCCATAGCTCATCTTATCATCCTCAATCCAATGGGAAAACTGAGGTAGTGAACAAATGTTTGGAAGGATATCTTCGTTGTTTTGTATGTGATAAAAAAACACAATGGGTCAACTGATTACCTCTGGCTGAATGGTGGTATAACACTTCTTTCCATACTACAACAAAATTGACCCCATTTATGGCACTTTATGGATATCATCCATTATCCATCACATCATCTTTAAGAGAAAACTCTAAGGTTCAAGCAGTGGAATATCACATCGAGCATCAACAAAAAGTTCTCCAACCCTTAAAGGATATCCTAAATTTGGCACAAAATTGAATGAAAAAATAGGGAGATCAACATCATAGCGAGAGAAGTTTTGATGTAGGAGACCGGGTATTTTTATGGCTACAACCATACAAAAAAGTATCCCTCAAGAAATCTAAGAAGGATAATAAATTATCACCAAATTACTATGGTCCTTCCAAGGTGTTGCAAAATATTGGTACTCAGGCATACAAATTGGAGTTTCCTGCTTATTCTCTAGTGAACCTAGTTTTCCATGTTTCATGCTTGCAGAAGGTTATAGGTGACAAATGTTCAGTTCAAACAATATTTCCAGAACTTGATGAGGAAGGAAAAATCATATTATAACATGAAGCAGTCACATAAACAAGAACTCTACAGCTACGAAATCGATCATTTTAAGAGTATCTCATCAAGTGGAAGAACTTATCCACTCAATATTCCACATGGGAGGATGACACTTTTATAAAGGCACATCTAGAGCTACTCAAGCTTTAAGGATAACACTTTTTTTAAGGAGAGATACATGTTAGTTCCCTATATTACTAGTGTAGTCCCTCATTGTTGTTAGTGTGACCCCCTTATTGTTATTTTTGTACCCCTGTAGTTCCCATATTGTTATTTTTGTGCACCATAGAAACCCACTATTGTTTTGGTTGTGCCCTTACATTATTATTGTTAGGTCGGTTACGATTATATTGTAACCCCATGGACTCCTATATATAGAATGAATTCTTTATCATTTGAATCGTCCAATAATTGTTCATTTAGGTAATGTAAAGGAGCCCCCCCCCCCCCCCCCGGAAGTGGTAGATTTGTAAGGCGTTGATCTCTTTTTTATTCTATTTTTGGATTTTGTTTCATAAAAATTATGATGAGGTTCTATGTGTGAACACTATGGTTTATATATTGTCAGATATATTTTTATCTCCTTTATAAAATAATCAGAATATACAAATATTAATTCTGATTTCCATGCACCATTTTATTTTCAACATGCTCAACTTGTATTTTACTTAGGGTACTTCACTGGTTAGAACTATCGCCAGAACATAATTAAATTAATGCCTAATATTTTGATTTCCATAAATGAAAACTAGTTCCTTTTGTTACTGGTTAGAAACTGCACAGTTAAAATTTTAAGTCGATCTTGCGCTCAATAATTTATAGATCCATTAATGGGACCTTACCTTATCACATTATATATTCCTTTTTCTTCCAGTTTTAAATAGTTGCGGTGTTAGTTTCTATATTTTCCTCTTAAAGTCACACCGAATTTCCCTCAAGAAAATTACTTCCAAACCTATGGACGTAAGTCCAACTTATAAAGGTTTGAATTTAACTTTTGTTCTTGGGTAACACTTAGCATATGAATATGGATATCTTCTCCTTGCTAATTTTTAATGAAATTTCTAGGACTCAAGTTTTAACCCCACCACATCAAAGTGTTATCTATGTACTCATTTATCCCACCGCATATAGAAAAGGGACGATACCTTAATCTAATAAGTTTCCAATACTAAAAAGTAAGAATATAGTTCCTTATTTTAATTTCTGAGTATAAATCATCTTCACTTATAATCTTTGCAAGTAGATATGTACAAAATTCTTCCTATTCTTATTTTTTCTGAATTTACCTATATAGAGAAACAAACGAATTGAACATATTCCTCTTTTGGATCAATGGTCAATATTGCTAGACACAAAATATTTAATTCATATACATTAATTCCATTTTCCAATTTCCATACCATATAATTAGTAGGCACAAAAATAATTTCCATAAACATGTCAGTGATAAATGATATGTTTCCATCAATGATTCACATATTTCAGTATTTCGTTTAGTACTAACATACTACAATCTGTCTATTTAATCCTTTACCGATTATCCATTTAATATTTTACGGGTGACACTTAATATCCCAAATTAATTCAATTTGTCCCACTTGTAACTCAATGATAGAGTTAAAATCATTACACTATTGACATGATAATTGAATCTGATATAAACTGTGCCAAAATAAATCACATTAAGGCTAGACTACAAGAGTAATTTTTATCAAGGGTAAACTACGGACTGTTCAAAGTAGCCAAATTGACTTGGAAAGGATGATGTTTTGTCTCATTTAACTCTATTTTAAATACATGCATCTCAATTCCAATTTTCCATAGAGGGATTGTTTATAATATTTTAAACCATTCCCAAATGAATTAACAAATATAAATTTCTTGTTACTTTCAACAAACTAAAATGTGATATTCATTTAACTTTATACCCCTATCGACCATGGAATATTTCAACACATTGTGACTCATAATTGTAATGTATCTCATCATGAAGTAATTTAAAGCCTACTACATGTACATGAAATCACTAGCAGAGTTCTTGGAAACTCACATCTACTCTCCATCCAACCTAGAATTGTTCTTCCAGTTCACCCCAGAGCCAATAACTCCTTGCCCCCAAAATCAAATACCTCTAGTTGTTCCTTTAATGGGTATTTATTACCTACCATCATGATGGGGTTTCTATTAGTGGCGTCCTGCTTTTTTGGAACTTTTCATCCACTTGGCTAGGATTTTCCATAAAAGCCTGCCTTTTTCTCCTACAGTGCTTTCAGGATTTTATAAGCTTAGAATATTTCCCCCAGCTAAGAAAATTAATGGATATTTGTCTACTATCCACTATGCTCATCTAGAATATTTTTTCTAGAATTATTATCATGAAGGGATTATCGAATCCCTTTCCCCAATGAAGATTGATTTGAAAGGAGTCTTATTTCTAGGTGTGTCATTCCCAAGCATCTACATATTCTTTAATTTATTTATCACAAATTATTTATTTACATAATTTTCATCCCTTTTGTGTCATTTTCGCCATTCTACTCATCTAAGTCAAAAAAATATTCTAGTGTTAGATAGTTATTACACCAAGCTAGGGGAACTCATAACTTTTTTAGTTCTTGACAAATTTTGGAGCAGAAAGAGGATAGACATAAATTTTTGATAGCTTTGAAGCTAACGGAGCAATTATTGAAGCCATTTGAGCACTCTAAATGTATATAATCACCATTTGGTCATAATGATATTGGGCCAAGCCATTGGAAACTGGACCAAGGAGACGTAGCTTGGGAGGGGTGAACTCCTTCATCACATGTTGTGTTGTGGTTATTTTTAAGGTGTCTTTTTCTACCATTTTATGTTATTTTAGATTTTAAATTCATGATTTATGTGTTTAATAAATTAACTTACAAACTCATAAAACTAAATTTTAACACTTTCAATTTATACACCCTCAAGCACATCTGAATTAAGATCTCATACAGATCAATTTTGGTATCATAGCTTTGGTTTTATTGTTGATGTGAGGATTTAATTGTTTGCAAGTGTATGTTATGTTTACAAGGTTGGATATCAACAGAGGAGAAGGAAATATTGTGGTTTCAAGTCCTCAACTTATACCAATGGCAAGGAGAGAAAGTTTTCCACAATCTCCACAACAAACTATACGTCAAATTCCAGTTGAAGCTTCAGCAAGTATGTCACATGAAGGAGAGCCTAAAAATATGTTATATGATGAAAAAGCCTTCAGGAAAGAATTATTTGATATGACAAGAATGGTGAAAGTTCTCTATGAGGATATAAGTACAAGGATGTAAGATGAGAGCTCCAATTCTCCAAAGGGAGATAAGTCTTGAAAAGGAGAAAGATATGGATACAAGCATCCAAAAGGTATTTGGAATGGTGGAAAGCCACCTTCAACACCACCATTCTACCTACCACCATCCTCACTTCCATATTCACCATCATCTTCTTCCACAACAATCCCTTCACAAACACCACTACATTCTCCAAAATGTAAACGTAAAACTCCATTTTTAAAGGTTGACATTAAGTTTGATTTTCCTATGTATGATGGAGAGGTAGATGTCGAAATATTAGACAACTGGCTACATCAGCTTGAATTGTATTGCAAAATATGAAGAATCAAGGATGATGACACAAAGATTGAACTTGCTTCACTAAGATTGGGAATCCCAGCCCTTGTTTGGTGGTAAGCAAGAAATAAAGAGGACATGAAGAAACATGGTAAGGTCTTAACCTCTTGGAATGATTTTGTTTTTTCCTTAAGGAGACAATTTTATGCATTAGATTACATTTAAAAGGCTATAATGGTTTGACGAAAATTTAGGCAAGGTAAAGGACAAAGTGTTCAAAGCTATACTCAAGATTTTAGGAGAAGACCACTAATTTGGGGTGTAGATTTAACATCTCAAGAAAATTTGTTAAAGTACATTGGAGGTTTTCATAGTTACCTAAGAGTTATTATTATCATGTTTAATACTTTAAATTTAGATGAATTATGTGTACAAGCCACACATCTAGAGGGAAGAGGGAAACTGTTATGAAACCAACTCCAAAAATAGAAGAAAAGAGAGATAAATGCCTTAGAAATAGGCAACTTCGAGGGGGAAACCTCTTTTACATTACATAAATGAGCAATTATTGAATGATACAAATGAAAAACCCTCCTTTTATATATATGAGTCCATGGGGTCACAATATAATCCTAGCCAACCTAAAAATAATAATGTAAGGGCACAATAATAAAAAAATTGGGGTTACAGTGGTACAACAATAACAATAAGAGGGATACACTAACAACAATAAGGGAATACACTAGTAATATAGGGACCTAACATGCCCCTATCCTTCAAAAAAGTGTTGTCCTCAACGCTTGAGTAGCTCTGGGTGATTCTGTATAAAATGATAATCCTCCCATGTAGAATCTTTATTGGGTAAGTTCTTCTAATTGATGAGATACTCTAAAATTGATTGATTTCGTAGCTGTCGAGTTATCGTTTCTGTCACTAATTTAGGTTCCAATATGATTTTTCCTTCCTCATCAAGTTTTGGAAATATTGTTTCAACTGAAATTTTTCACCTATAACCTTATTTTAGCATGAAACATGGAAAACTGGATGCACGCGTGAAGAAGAAGGAAGCTCCAATTTGTATGCCATAGTACCAATCTTTGGCAACACATTGTAAGGACCATATTACTTTGGCGATAATATATTATCCTTCTCATCTTGCTTGAGGGACATTTTTTGTATGGTTGTAGCTGTAAAAATACCCAAACCCCTATATCAAAACTTCTCTTGCTGCGATGTTGATCTGCCTATTGTTCCATTAAATTTTGTGCCAAATTTAGGTTATCCTTTAAGAGTTGGAGAACTTCTTGTTTGTGCTCGATGTGATACTTTAGTACATGAACCTTATAAGTTTCTCTTAAATTTGATGTGATGGACGGTGGATGATAAAGTGCCATAAATGAGGTCATTTTTGCTGCAGTATGGAAGGAAGTGTTATATAACCATTCAATGAGAGGTAACCACTTGACCCATTATGTTTCATTATCAGATACAAAACAAAGAATATATCCTTCAAAACATTTATTCACCATATTAGTATGACCATCGGATTGAGGATGATAGGATGAGCTATGAGCTAGTTGAGTACCGAAACAAGGAAATAATTCCATCCAAAAATTTCCAATAAAAATGGGATCTATGTTGCTTACAATAATCTTTGGGTTTCCATTTAGATTTTGAATTTTTTCCATAAATTCAGTAGAAAATGTACTTGCCTTAAATGGATGAGATAATGCAAAAACGTGTGCCTACTTGGTAAGTCTATTAACTACCACCATGATGACACTCTTTCCTTTGGACTTAGGTAAACCTGTGATAAAATCCATTGAAATCTCCTCCCAATGTTGACTTGGAATGGATAAATGTTGTAGAAGCCCCGGGGTCTTAATTGTCTCAACTTTATTTTGTTGGAAAACCAAACATTCAGCAGCAAAATTTTGAATATCAAATTTAAGGCCATCCCAAAAAAATTCTTTCTTCACCCTATGGTATGTTTTTAAAAATCCTGAGTGTCCTCCTAAAGGAGAAGTGTGCAATTCCAAAAGAATATTTTGTTTTAGTTGGGAATTCTTACAAAGATATAAGCGATCTTTGTAACATACAAAATCATTTTTTGAACCAAATGTATCAGATCTACTAGGATCTTGCTGCAACTTTTGAATGAGTATCCACATTTCTTCATCCTTCTTTCATTCATCCCTTTCTTCGATTATCCAATCTCGTTTGCTAATAGAAATGGCACAAATGAATGCTTCCACCTCTCATTCTTTCTTGAGAGTGCATCTACAACAACATTTAGCTTTCCTTTTTGCAGATGATTTCAAAGTCATAACCCAACATCTTTGTGACCCATTTTTGTTGCTCTTCTGAAGATAGTATTTTTTCCAAAAAGTATTTAATACTATCAAGATTGGTTTTTGCCTTGAAGTGTCTTCCCATTAGGTAAGGTCACCATTTCTTTAGTGCATGTATTGTTGCTAATATTTCGTTCTCATAATTAGCTTTCTCTAAATAGTTTCCTTTGATTGGATGACTTTAAAAAGAAATGGGTCTTCCTTCTTGCATTAATAGAGTACCAATTCCATTTCCTAATGCATCACATTCCACAATAAAGGTTTTCGTGAAGTCTGGCTTAGCTAAGACCAGGGCTAGGCGCATTTCCTCTTCAAGATGTGAAAAGGCCTTAGTTGATTCTAGAGTCCATGAAAATGCATCTTTCTTCAATAATGTTGTTAGAGGTGCTGCTATTCTCCCATAATTCTTAAAAAACTTGTGATATACACTATAAACCCAAGAAATCCTTGCAACTGCTTTATCGTTGTGGGGACTTTCCATTCCATAATGGCTTTAATTTTTTTAGGGTCTACCTTAACACCCTTGTGAGATACAATATGACCCAAATATTCCACCTATTTACTCCAAAGAAAAATTTGGATGTTTTTGCATATAATTGTTTCTCCTGTAATAGTTTGAGAACCCGATCAACATGTTGAACATGATCCTTCCAAAACCTATTGTAGATTAGTATATCATCAAAAAATACTACCACAAATTTTCTAAGGAAGGGTTTGAAAATATAATTCATCAACCCGTGAAATGTAGAAGGTGCATTTTTAAGGCGAAAAGGCACGACAAAAAATTCATAATGACCCTCATGAGTTTGAAATGTTGTTTCAGAATATCTTTAGCCTTCATTCTAATTTAATGACATCCTAAACTAAGATCCAACTTGGTAAAATAAATTTCTCCATGTAATTCATCCAATAATACATCAATCACAGGAATGGGAAATTTATCTTTAATAGTAAGCTTATTGAGCTCCCTATAATCTTGACACATGCACCATGATCCATCCTTCTTGTGCACTAATACTACTGAAGCAGAGAAAGAACTTTTCCTAGGTTAAATTATACCAGCCTCTAACATTTCTACAATCATACGTTCAATTTCGCTCTTTTCGACATAAGGATATCTATAAGGTATGATGTTTGGAGGAACACTTCCTGGAATCAAATGAATAGAATGATCATGATCATAGATAGGTGGGAATCCTTTGGAAGTTTCAAACACCTTGGAATGATTGTCCAAGACTTTTTGGAGATATGGATAAATAAATGATTTTCATGTTGGAACTTCTAGTGAGCATAATAGTGCAAATACGCCTCATTGTTATTTTTCCAGGAGATTTTTCATGACATTAGAGCTTATTATATTTCTCGGCTTCGCTGCGATACTCTGTAATTCAACTTCCTTTCCTTCTGAAAAAAAAAATTCAACAAAATTTCTTGAAAATTAAAAACTACTGTCCCCAAATATTGTAACCATTGTAATATTAGTACAACATCAACACCTCCAATTGGAATGGAAAGCATTGGACGATTCAATATTCCCCCATGGTTAGCTTGATATTATGGATTTTTTCGAAGAAATTTATAGTTCCTCCATTTGCAACCGTCACTTGAAATTCTGGTGCTCGTTATAGGAAACAATTCAATTCCTTGGCTACCTTACAATGAATAAAATTATAGGTACTACTCGAATCAATCAACATAATTACCTTTTTATTCTTGATATGTCCTTCTATATTGAGAGTTTGAGGATTGGTAATTCTTGCCAATGCATTATACGATATGGTCAGACTCATTTATTCTTCTTCAAGGGTTGGTTCCTATTTTATATCCTCTTCTTTTGAAGTTTCTTGTTCATTTTCTTCCAGCTCTTGACAATCTATGTAAATAATTTCTTCTCAACACACTTATGACCTTTAGTGTATTTGATATCACAACTGTAACAAAGCCATTTTGCTTGTTTTTATTCCATTTTTGGTGGTGTCAACCTTGTAGGTTATGGAAGTCGAGGAGTAGCAACACTTCCATCTTTATAGATGTGAGTGGTAGGCTTCCTTGTCAGCATAATTTTACATTCAACTTTTCTTGCCAACATGAATTCCTTCACCAATGAATCTGGTTCCCAAACGCGTACCTCATGTTGGATATTATCCTTTAAACTCCTTATAAATACATCAATATTGTGTTTCTCTGGAATATCAATTACCCTTATATTCAATATTTGGAAGTCCTCAATGTTCTCCCCCAATCAACCTTTTTGTTTGAGATTTATCATTTGGCTAAAAAAGGTGTTTCTATTTGTATCCTCATAATGTGCTATAATTTCCTCCATAAAATTTGACCAAGTGACGATTTTTTTACGGGAGCAAAACCATCGATACCATAAAAATGTATTTTGTTCTAAATATAAAGTTGCAATGCATACCTTTTGTGTGTTTTTCACATTATTTAGATCAAAATATTGCTCCATTTGTAGTATCCATGTTATGAGATCCTTGTCATCAAACTTCCTCATATCGATCTTTGCAATATGGTGGGCCTTCCATCCAGCATTAGATTTTATGAAATCATGATTAGCATTTATTTTGTTCTCATCATGAGTTTCCTCTACTATCTTTTCTCCATTCCATCCATCTTAGCTTCCACACCTTCCTTCAAACCATCCATCTTAGCTTTCGTGCCTTTTTCAAAACTTCCAGTTCATTTTTTGATGCTCTTTGCAAGAGAGAAATATGGTGCACTTTCTCTTGTATTTTTGATATGTCATGTTTCACTTTATCATCTTCATGAGTCATATTAGAGCCTTATGAAGGCTTAATGGGTGTTGAATTTTTTTAGGGGGGATTTTAGAACCCAATACTTATATATATTCTACAATATGCCCTTGGAATCAATTCAAACTGATTTTTCAAACAAGACTTATGCTTCTGAGGAGCTTGATATTGAAATTGAATTATCTATGTCATTTCGGATCTTCAATATCTAATATTTGGTGTTGTAGTATCCCTCTGAATATTCTTCTGAATGCCATAGGTCTGACTTGATTTGGATTATTCAAGGAAAATTTATGTCCAATCTCCCACAATGACCTAATTATGGAGTGATTCAGTAGAGAAAACTTGCACAATGTTCCACGTGTCACTGTTTCCTCCTTCGGATCTAAAATTAATACAAAGAAAAACTAGAGGTTGTGTACTTGTAGCCACTTTTTACAGAATTCCAATCCACTGCTGAGAGAGAGAGAGAGTTATGACGATTTTCCCATGGTCAACTCTTTGAGATTAAATTTGGCAGCCTGAAAAAAACCTAAACTTCCATAGATCATATCTACAAAAATATTGTGAACCAAGATCTAAAATTTTTACACGAAGTTCCTCAGGATTTCGGCTTCGCGTGATATATATTTCAGATTATGAACCTTCGTAAAAAAAAATTAATAGGGAAAATGCCATGATATCTTGATTGGAGCAGCAAAGCCCTAGAATCCAAAGCTATAATACCAAATGTTATGAAATCATCTCAAAAATAGAAGAAAAGAGAGATCAATGCCTTAGAAATAGGCCATTTCAAGGGGGAAACCTCCTTTACACTACATAAATGAACAATTCTTGGATGATACAAATGAAAAAATCCTATATATAGGAGTCCATGGTGCACAATATAATCCTATCCGACATAACAATAATAATGTAAGGGCACAATAAAAACAAAATTGGGATTATAGGGATACAAAAATAACAATAAGGGGGCTACACTAACAATAATAAGGGACTACACTAGTAATATAGGGACCTAACATAAAAATGTTTCAGAGGATACAAGTGAGGATACGTTTGAGTCTAAATAGAAAGGAAAGGGTAAGTTCCAGGGTAAAGGTAAGAAGAATGCTTCCATCAAGATGAAGAAAGAAAAAATCAGATGCAACAACTGTTCCAAATATGGGCATGATGAAGATCATTTCTGGAAAGTTCATCCAAATATGAGACCAAATAATCTTAAAAACAAGGAGAAGGAAAAGATATTTGCAACAATAATACATGATTTAGGCAGCGAAAATTTGAAGGATGGAAAATTATCTGGAAGTTTAAAAACATTCGTGAATATCAGTAGTCCCTAATATGCATACTATAAAATGTTTATTGATATATTTGTAAACATATTAAAATTTTTAATGATTTGATATCAAGTCTTTAAATAATTTTGGTGATTTTTAAGGTAACAAAATTTATATTATAAAATTTGGGTGAATAGTTTTTAGAAAAAATGGAAATTGGCAAATATATTTTTTGGAAAAGTGATGGAAAATTAGCCTACCTACGAATATTAGCCCCTAAAACTTTCCATGGATTTAGGTTCTAATTCCAAATATGAAACAAAGATCACCACAATGGATTTGAAATGTAAGGAAATTGCAGGTACTAGATCTTCAAGTTCTCTCAATAATATTTAAGATGATGAAACACGAATTGAGCTTTTCCATGTTAAAGTTATTTTAACACATACCAAGATTGACACTCTAGTTTAAAGTGGCTCATAAGAAAATATTATTCTAGAATACTTAGTCAAGAAGTTGAATTTAGAAACCATTCCTCATCGAAGACCTTATCCTTTAGGTTTGATATGTAAGTGTTACACCAATTTTTGGTCATCTAACCATGTATAATTAGATGGATCGAAATACACCATATAAGACAAATTTTACCATAGTAAAATTGCTTTCACTCAGAAATAATTTAATAAACCGTAGTTTATTAAGTTATTTCCAGTCCAATGAGAAAATCTCATGAGGAATAATTAAATAAATCCTTATTTATTTGATTTTTGTCTAGGAATAATTAATTAAACCTCTGTTTAATAATATTCCTAGTCATATTTAACCCAATTAATGAGAAATAATTAGAAAATTCATTATTTATCTTATTATTCTCTAGGAATAATGAATTAAATCATTATTTAATTAATATTCCTTGTTAAATTTTACTAAATCATTTAGGAATAATAAAATAAATCATTATTTTTTTAATTATTCCTTGATCCCATCCTTGAAATAATAAATAAATATTTTATTTTTCTATTGTTTATAAATAAAGGGACTTAACCAATTTAAATTCGTTTTCCCTCTAGTGAAATATAATAAAATAATCCAAGCAGTTACATTTATATCTTGGTTATATTATTATGCACTATTATCAAGGATAACTCAATATTTTGTTATAAATAGGAGGGTTTTCCATTCACTTCTTATCTTTGATCCTTTTTATCATGGTGAGGCTTTGATGCTCTTATCATTGTCTATCTTTGATTATTTTTATTTTCTTTTTCCTATTGAACTCCCTTTGAGTTCTACATGTCTTGGGTATTCTACACCATTGAGAGATAAACTCTGAAGCTGAAGCATTTGAGGAAATCCAAGACCCCATCCCATTGAGGGGAATATATTAGTTCTCTTCTGAGATCTAAGAAGTTTCACAACCATATTTTTTGTTAGGGATATTGGTCATGTCCAGCAAAAGTGATCTCTTTTTGTACACTAGCATTAAGAAATCATAGTAACAATTGGTGACTCCACAACGTTTTATTCAGATTTTCCTAAGTGGCCATATGCTTTAGTACCTAGGATTTCTTTTATTCAGCTATTTTCTAGCTTCGTAATGTTTTTTTTTTACCTTTTATGCCCTAAAGCAGTAAAAAATCTAACTTCCACATCCTTTTGGGTTTTTTCTGCAGGTAACAGATATCAATCGCGACACAGACGGAAAAAATTTCCGCAACCTGCCGTTGAGACTCTCGAAAATGCATCTCAAACTTGTCAGCCCCAAACCTGAAATTTCAGGGCTCCGATAGTATTTGTTGGGACAAAAAGTGTGAGCTCACCAGTCAGCAAGTCAGTACTAGCAAGCTCCAGTGTTTTGCTGGTTTTTTTTTTGTAATTTTCAGGGTTTGCTACAAGTATTGTTCAAGGTTGATTGACATCGGTCTCTGCCTGGCTTAGGCCTGGATATGCTCACTTTTTATTTTTGAAGTGGGAACAAGCCTATTAGTGCTTCAGTATGCTTCCCCGTTTTTAGGAAGGGTTTCGCTGAGTAGGTAGTCTGAGATTTTGAAGCACTTTCAGCCATTTTCAGGGTCTGATCTCTCTTTATTTCAGAACCATTAAAATTAGTTACTATCTCATCCTAAAATCCTTCTTGATTCTTGTTTGACCTCTCCCTTAGGGTCCCTCTTATTTCATTTAGGATTTTAACCTGTCGCCTCACATTTTGCAATAGTTTTCCCTCTCGTTTGTTGTTGTTTTCTGCACCTCTTTTTAGCAAATTTGAGTCATTAGACCCTGTCCCTTAAACCTTAGATATTTTGGCCTATTTGTGTGTTTTGATTCAATTTCACCTGCCTATTAGAAAAATTTCTTGGGATCCCTTCTTTTTGGGTAAAAAATTGTGCATATTTAGCTGTTTGTTTTACTCTCACTTTAGTTTTATTTACAGTTATACAACATTTTTTATTTTTCTTCTTTACACAACCATTTGGGCTTAATTAAAATTAACACACAGATTCCACAGCTCTTGGTTTATGGCGCCAAGCCAAGACATAAACATTGTAATTAATTTATCTACCCCTCCGCGCCTTTGTTTATTTCTGTTCCATCTTATTTGGGTATCTGTGTCTTGCAATCATTGTGCCCCCAAGGCATTTATCTCAAAGACTCTTAGAACTTCATCCTCCGTTTCCATTAAGAATATTTACTCGACCTCATCACTGCTAAGTTATTCCTTTACCATGTCCCTATACCGACTCTCATTCTAGTCCATCAGCGCCTCACTCTAATTCTGAATATGGTTCCCCTTAACCTCATTCTCCTAACATCTGAGGCGCCAATGTAGGTATTGGTCCTAACACTGGTGGTAGCCCCGGACCTAACTCTGGAGCTTCTAGTAGTGGAACCAATACTGGAACCATCCTGGCTACTGCCTTACTACCTTTTATGGCAGGTTTGAGCCTCCCAGATTTCAGCTAGTTAATTAATGACCCTATACACCATGATCGAGGTTGGCTTGTTATGCCAACTAATCTTCCTTTTGACATCCCTAACTTTGAATGAAATGTTAGAGAGGACCCTAATAATCATTTCTACTCGTTCCACATGTGGTTTTTGTCCAATTCTATCACTAATGACTCTATCCGTCTTCGGTTATTCCAGTGTACGGTCATTGAAGACGCTGCAAAGTGGTATGTCGACCAGGCCTCTGCCTCTCATTGCACTTTTACGACTCCTAGTAAAGCATTTATGTCCTACTTCCAGTTACCTCTTCGATATGATATTGATACCGAGTTGTTGACTCCATTCCGTCAAACTTCTTCCACTCGCCTTTTTGACCATGTCCAAGAATGGCATAGAAGCAGGAGCTTATGTTGAGCTCCTACATTCGATGACCGTGTCCATATGGATTGGTTTCTCATAATTATTTTTCCTTCTATTGGTAAAGATGTTGAATCTCACTTTCCTCAGAAAGAGGAAGAATCTCTCCAAATCATGTTGAAATATGACCTCATCTACGCCTATTCTGGTTATGTTTATACTGTCTTACCAGATATTCCTAGATCTGGTGGTGCCAACACACCAGGGGCATCTCACGCCACTGACGGTATTTCTGGATCTCTTTGACATATGTATATTAATCCTCCCATGGGTTATGGTTTCCCTCAGGGAGGGGCCAACCCCTCTAGCACTTATCCCCATCCTGACAACATTTATCTAGGAAAAATCATATTTTCCCCTTTGTAACATCTGATGCCAGGGCCTGCGGTCGCTCAACCTACTTACCTCGATGTTGCTCAACCTCCTTTCTATCCCTATCAATAGCTTGGTGCTCCATCCCATCAGGAATTAGCACTCAAACCTCCTATACCTTCTCAACCTTCGCCGCAGCAGCCACCTGCCCCTCCGATTCAGGTGTATGCGTAGGAGAGTACGACTGATCCTCAAAACTCTAAGAAAAAGAGGAAAGGAAACCAAAATGAACCAATGCAAGGTAATCAAGGGCACCAAACTAATCCACCAAACACTAATAACCAGCAATAGGGAACTCAGCCCAAGCAGGACATGCCTCTTCATACAAACAAGTCGTCTTCTTGTTGTGGTGTGCATGGCCATTATACTCATGATTGTCCCATTTTACCCTAAATGTGTCAATTCTAGGAAGCACAAGTAGCATCTAAAGGACAACAAGCCTTGGTTTTGGCTCCTCCAACTACTATTCCTATTAAACTTGTTGTTTTTACTAATCCTTTCCCTCAGCAAGGATATGTGGTTGCCCAACCCCCTCAAGGTCAAATCACCTCTCAAACTTCTCAGTCTGGTACCTATGATTATCAAATTCTCATGAAGAATTATGAAGTGGTTAATACTGCTGATGTCAACCTTCAAACTTGATAGTGCCAATACGGCAAGCCACCGACTTCCTCTGCAACCGAATCTCAAACCAAAGTTTCCACTTAGTCCAGCTCAACACATGATTCCCCTTTACATATCCCTCAGCCACAAGTAGAGGTCCTTCCCAGGATCCCCAAAGGGCCATTATGCCAAATTTTTGCTTCTACCAAAGCCGCCCATAATTACGACATAATAGATGACTAAGCTCAACCTCCTGCTGCTATGCCAATGTTTTAAGTCCTCCAGTCATGTCGTTCACAATGTAAAGTTGTTTTATCTGCTCTAGGAGGTGTGGATCCTTGAGATTATAGTTTGATCATCTTTGATGTTGACAAATCATAAAATTCCCCCTTACCTTAATCCGTCGCCTTCCAAATACTAGTCAAGATTCAGAATTCGCATGTTTCACATTGTATCATTAATGAGGGTGCATCCAATTACATGATGTCCACCTCTATTTGGAAGCAACTGAGATCACCTGAGTTAGTCCCATCCACCATCACTTTGCATGCTTGGGACGGTCACTCTTCACATTGAAGTCATTGATACCCCCTTGGATTACAACATCCTGTCGGTTTGTATCTACACCTATGCAATGTCAGTTGTCGCATCTACGGTTCATCATAAGATGTGCTTTCCTCACAATAGAAATATCATTACCATCGACCAGTTGGCATATTACAAACTGAAGTCTTATCTCTCTCCAGAGTCTATCATCTCTTCAGTGGTCGATAAGAAATCAATCACTCCTCTTACCAGTGCTTCACCTGGAGTCTATAAAAATTCCACCTTACTCGGTGCATTCCCTACTCGCGCACTCTTGTCACAGATCCCATATTTTCAAATGTTTGCATGATGCAATCGTCTCGGACTAGCCTCAAGTGGTCCTGTTCAACCACCTAGGCGTCTACGCCTTCGCAACCTGTTGGTGGTCACTCAATAGATCCTACAGGGCCTTCCTTTAAAGGACTTTCCTCCTCTGCTGGTGTCTCTTTCACTCCTTTTCAACCAGGAATGGTCCCCCCTAGCCTTAACCAGTTGGGAGCCATTATTCTAGACCATTACCCTTCTGGTAAGATGTTGTTTCTTGCTCCCCCCTTTGGAGTATTTTTTATACATGTTATGGCTACGTTGAGCCTTCCCAACTTGACCTTGTGGATCCCAGTCTGGTACATCGATCCCCCAACATAAAAGGCACCTGGTTAGCTCAAACCTTATATCGCTTTGACCTCGGTCTAGCCAGTTGCCACGACTTCTACCTTTGCTTCATTGCCTCCCCCACCTCAATAGGAATCTACTCCTGTAGCTAAAGCATATGGTCAAGGGGGCAAAGGAAAAAAGAAGGAACCTAAGGATAAGTCTTCCCAAACAACTCATGTTCCTCCTAAGCCACCAAAGAAGTCACCCCCATGTGCTTTGTGTGATTTTTTTGGGCATGCCACCCATAACTGTCATGAAATTCCTCGTCTCAAACCTATGGTCATCGAGTTCTTTCTGAGTCCGATATCCCGGAGGTCTATGTCACCATACTCGATTCAGCTAAGAAACACAAATCATTGTGCACAAACCACCCTTATGCTTTGTGTCATCTTTATGTCCACTATTCTCACCTTTGTCCCCATCTCTATAACTTTCACGACACCCTTGAAGCCGTTCGTGAAATAGAGGCCACTCGTAATTGATCTTGTACCCCTATACTTATGTGTTCTACTTTGGTAGAACCAGAGGACATTATCATACCTCCTCCCAATGTCGAGATGACGGAACCTTCAGCCACTATCCTCTATCTATCATCATCCATGAGTTCCTTGGTGCAACAACCCTCCCGGGAGTTCCCTTCTATTTCAGCTGAACCTCCTTCGGGGATCACCTTGGGCTCAACATCTGTAGATGTGTCATCTACTAGCTCTTCGTTTACCCTCTGTAGCGATGTGTATGTGAACCATATCTCTCATGATGATGCCTTGGGTAGCCCATTGCATCATGTAGTCTTTCTTCTGCCAGTCCCCCCATCTTTCACTCCGATGAAGACATTATGGAAGAAATGACCAATCCTCACTTTCCTTAAGATGATATGCACTGTCATGTGTACTTCCTTCCACAGCAGTCCCATGACCAATATGTTTCGGAGTCCAAATACCTCATCCAAAGTGAAGTTGATTGGATATATCCTCCCTTACATCAAACCCATGCATTCAAACCCCATACACCTTGTGGACATTACATTGACACCTAATGTTTGGGTAAGGGGGCCCCACTATTTGAGAGTTCAGGAGAAGCAATTCTCCATAGCCATCCTAGTGCATCTGGTAGTGTCGACTCTAGTCCCATTATTCTTTTCTATTTAGAAGAACCTCTAGAGTCTCACACCACTTCAAATCAATATAGGGATGATCTGCTAAATCATTCCTTCATATTACATCACCAACCCAGTCCCTTAGTCATTTTTGTTGACTAACCTCTAGCTAGGGGCACCATTCCCACCTTACCATACCAGATCACTTCGCTCTACCACATATGCTTGGGGGTAGTATCCCATGCTTGGGGGCATTATGGAACCCCTCGGCACCTTCTCAACTAATTTTCTTAAGCCTTGGCCGAGATCCCCCTGATCTAGGTATGGTCGATTATCCTCCCATTCTTTGGATAGTTTATCCTACCGGCCTCTCCAGTTAGCCATATAGCATATAAGTTTGATACCATATTTTAATATATTCTAATTTAAATGCTACCACACTTACCACTTGTTCCCCATGATTTACTTTGTGTGCGGGGATGATTCTAGACCTCCTTTAGTAGTTCATTCCTATATTCTTTGTTCTCCTTGATTCTTCACCAGGAACCATATTTCCAAGAATAATTAAGGCCACCTTTAGATAAGTAAGGCCACCTATATGAAATTCATAGATCTTGATTCCAACGGTCAGTTTGTCCACTATGATCGCCACAAGATTTAGTGGATTCCCCTATTAAAAGAAAAACAGTAATTTTTCTTTCACCAACTACGACCGAACCGTAGATCTATTTGATCAACCATCAGCACCATTGGAAATCTCTCACCGATGTCTAAAATGGGTATTCATTTTTCTTTGGTGATTTGATACTTCATCGGGAAGCCTTTTTCCAAGAAGGGTCACTTCGCCGCCTCTCAAAATCGAATTTTTGCACTTGCACCACTTGTACTTGGGGCACCTCTTAGCCTTCATACTTGTTGATGCTTGTGTTGAATTTATTAATGAGTAACCATATTTTTCTCATGCTTTTATGGTCCCCACCGGGCCTATTTTGTGTGGAAGCATCATCGAGTCACCCTTGTTTGAGAGCAGCCGAGTTGAATCATCATCGCATTCATGGAGTCTGTCCCAAGTCCCTTTTACCTCCTGCTACAATATCCCATCCATTTTTGCCTTGCCCCTCTCTCATGGAGCCCATTTGGGCCTCCAGTCCCACAGTTCCCCATCCCCTCAAGAGTCAAGTCAGTCACTGCCAGTTCATCCATGCTTTTTATGCTTTGACAAGGGAAGTTGCTCATTTTCTACTCAGTATCCTCCATTCCATCATCATCCCTGGTGTCAGTCCATCAGTCTCCCTACTATGTTCGCTCGTGCCTTAGTTAAGGACCCTCATTTCCACACCTATGGAAGACCTCCTTCTGTCGACATCAGCACATTCATTCTACAAGATAGGTCTAGAGGGCAGTGTATCTCGGTTCCAACTTCCATTATTGTTCAGTGCTTCAGATCAAGAAAAGGGACTCATTATTTCCCTTTGACATGATTGTTTCTCATCCACTCCACTTAAGCATGATCGAGATTCTTATACTCCATAGTTCGGTGATCCAGTAGATTGATGCATTGATTCCTAGGTGTGTGTGAGATGTTTCAGACCTCATGACGGGGTGGCCCTTCACGTAGCCCCCCACATGCCCGAATGAAATCATTCGCTTTTACAGCCTTAGATGCAGCTCCGAAGGTTTTATGGGTTTTTCCCCAACTGCTTGCAGCGCCTCTAGTATGCATGTATCACCTAGATGATCCATTTATATTTTCATAGCCCTTTCATGTTTATTAGAGCTTCTCTGGTTATTATTATATCTCATGTACTCAGATAATATTGTACTTAATCCTAGCTATTGTCCCAGAAATAGTATGTATGTGGGATCTATTATATGGTTGGCTCGTGTTTACGCCAACATATCATGTACTTTATATCTCAGTCTCATTTTTCTAATCAAACCATTATTCTATGTACTTTGTCATCTCGGTGGGCATAGGTATGCCTCCCTCACCTCATTATGATCAGGTACCCAACCATTAAAGGAGACTTACAGTTTTCAGTCTCACACACTTAGGCTTATTATCCTCTCTTACTTCTCTTCGCTTACGTATCTCTCTTTCCATGACTCCTCTTTGTTGTCTAGTGATTGTGTTCTTAGAACGTATTTCAGTCATATGATTAGCTCCTAATTCTCGTACATTGGGGGGCAGTCTGTTACACCAATTTTTGGTCATTTAACGATGTATAATTATATGGATCGAAAATAATACCAATTTTACGATAGTAAAATTGCTTTCAGTAAGAAATAATTTAATAAACCATAGTTTATTAGGTGAATTCTGGTCGAAATAGAAAACCCCGTGAGGAGTAATTAATAAATCCTTATTTATTTGATTTTCCTCTAGGAATAATTAATTAAACATATGTTTAATAATATTCCTGGTCATATTGAACCCAATTAATGAGAAATAATTATATAAATAATTATTTATCTTATTATTCTCTAGAAATAATTTATTAAATCATTTATTATTTAATATTCCTTGTTAAATTTGACTAAATCATTTACGAATAATAAAATAAATCATTATTTGTTTAATTATTCCTTGATCCCATCCTTGAAATAATAAAAAAATATTTTATTTGTTTATTGTTTCTAAAGAAATGGATTTAACCAATTTAAATTTCTTTTCCCTCCAACAAGATATAATAAAATATTCCAAGCAGTTAGATCTATATCTTGGTTAAAAATATTTTATTATGCACCATTGGCAATGATAACTCAATATTTTGTTATAAATAGGAGGGTTTTCCATTCACTTCTTACCTTTGATCCTTTTTATCATGGTCAACATTTGAACCTATTATCATTGTCTATATTTGATTATTTTTATTTTCTTTTGCTTATTAATCTCCCTTTGAGTTCTACACGTCTTGGGTATTCTACACCACTGAGAGAGAAACTATGAAGCTGAAGCGTTTTAAGGCAACAAAGAACCTATCCCATTGATGGGGACTCTTTATGTTCCCTTCCCAGGTGTTACATAGTACAAAAAATTCTTTATAATTATTGTCTTGTCCATTGGATATTTCGGAGAAACTTTTATTTCATTTTGTTGTTTAGCTGCTTTATTTTCATAGATCTGGGTTTATTTTGCATTTTTTTCGACCATCTATTGCAGATCTAAGAAGTTAGACAACCATCTTGGTTGTTAGCATTATTTTTCATGTGCAGCTAAAGTGATCTATTTTCGTACACTTGCATTGGGAAATCATATTAACAGTAAGAATTCAAATTTTCATGTAACGAGGAAGTGCATACATAGATTTGCAATCACTACAAACTGTCTTGTTGAAGTTGAAGTTGATGTTGTTCCACTTGGTATTTCTGGTAATGTTTTGGGTAGCCCATATCTTTAATATAGGAGAGAAATATTTGATCACCATGAGAATAAGTATGACTTGTTCAAGAACTGGATTGAGTACATTTCTGTATCACATAGTAAGAAGATGAATTTATCTCTTATGCATGCTCAACAAATGAAGAGAATTGTGAATGCTAGTCAAAGTATTTCTTTGGTAACCTTCCAACATGAATATGTTGTGAATGAGGCTTTCCAAGGTGATGCATAAAATGAAATTTATTATTTCATTGAGGTTAATAATGGTTGTTATAAGATTTTCTAGGACTCTAACATATTGCCTTCAAAAAGAGGTAAAAAAGAGGCAGTAAAATTGCAATAGCATGCATCATTGTTGAGCATTGATATGGAAAATATATTGGTGCTAAAGGGTGAAAAATCAAAGAGAAAGAACCAAAGAAAATTTACAAAGAAGGCATAAGTTCCACAAGTTTTTCTTGGATTTTTCAAAATGGTACATGGCAATGCAAAACATACTTGGTCAAGGGTCAAGACAAGTATAAGGCAAGACAAGTTAAACATCACCACATCGACAGTGTTCCAAGTGAGAATAGTTTCAAGTTGTTTAATTTCCTTTGATTGACGACCAAGGAGGAAGAATATTTTCTCTTCAAGGACATATTGTTGTTCTGCAAATTCTAGGAAATTGTAGCAAGATGGTATCTACAACAGCAAGAGCGGGTCTCCAAATTTGGTGAAAAAGATTAGTTTCCATGAAAATCTCAAATTGTTTAATTTAGGGAAATTCCATTGAATTGAGATTGGAAAGGTGAGGTGGTTGTACCATCCTCCAAATGTTCAGTAATAAAAGAGATTTTAGGGTCCAAAATCTTCCAATGGGGAGTGATCAAGTGCTCAAAATTATGCTAAAAATGAAAGTTTTACGAATGGTGTGGAACCTGAATGGTTGCATAGATATCGTCGTTCCAATTATGATGCAACTAATTTCGTGGAAAACTGACATCGTATGCTCTCAAAAAAGAGTTTTATTCATTTTCTCAAATAGGAAATTTTTTCAAAAATGACTAGTGATTAGAAAATTTTTTGGGCCAATGACAAGCTGCCAAATGGCTTTTTCTTATTGGTCAAAATTCAATGTTTTTTGGGCCTACCACAAATTGACATGTGGCATGCCCTAAATGGTGTTGGTTTGCCGTTTTGTCATGGGATGGTTGGTGACAAACCAAATGCTACAACGTAGCCCAACCAAAGGCCACGATGTGGCAGTAAGGGTGCCACCAAAATTATGGTTAAGTTCCAAACCGAACTCCGTAGGAGTTGAAAACTAGACATCCCTCATAACAATGTAACACCTTAACCATCAGGCCACTATATTCCTTGTTATATCGTGTGGTGCAACCGTTATTTAAACATTAATATCGACAAAGGTTGCAGTAAGGGGCTAGGGTTTAGCCCTGACCTCACCATACACACCATATGAATACTGACTGGAACCGAGGGTGCATTGCGGAAAACCTCGCCCATTTTGAATTAGAAAAATTTTAATTCGACCATAATAATATGGTTTAAAATTACGATTTATGGCATTATTGGGCATTTTAAGTGCCCAACAATTTTTCCAGGAATTCCGCAAAAATGGCTCTTGGTTAGCTGAAATTAGGGCGAATTTGCAAGATGATTCTGTATTTTGCAGTATTTGTTGTGTGGTTAGCAGCCAAACTCGGGGAACTCATAAATTTTTCAGTTTTTGACCAATTTTTGAGCAAAAATAGGCTAGAAATGCATTTTTGAGAGCTCTGCAGCTAATGGAGTAGGTATTGGCGTCATTTGAGAATTGTAAATGTATGTAATCACCATTTTGAGCACAATGATATAGGTCCAAACCATTGGAAGCTGGACCAATAAGACTTATCCCATGAGCGGTGAACTCATTCATCACATATTGTGTTTTAACTATTTTTATGGTGTATTTGTCTGTTGTTTTCTATTACTTCAAAGTTTAAATTCATGCTTTATATGTTTAATAATTGAACATAAAGTCTCATAAAATTCATTTTTAAAACTTGCAACTTATACATCCTCAAGCACATTTGCATTAAGGTCTCATACAAATCAGACCTTGATATTGACATAACACCCCCACTGTTAGTGTGAATTCTAATCGCAAGCGTACAAAAAAAAACTCACTTTAGCTATGCATAACAAACAACCCTAACATCAAAGATGGTTGTCAATTTCCTTAGATCTTCAGTTATTGATCAGAATAAATTCTACAGAATCCATATCTATGCAGTTAAAGACATTAAACAACAAATAAAAGAAAGAGTTGCTCCATGCATCCAATGAACAAGACAAGAATGTTTTTTAAATAATTTTTCTAGTTATGACACCTCGAAAGGGATCATAAAATATGTTGCCATTCCCCCTCAATGGGATGGGTTCTTGTATGTCCTCAATGCTTCATATCTAAGATCTCTCTCTCTCTCTCTCTCTCTCTCTCTCTCTCTCTCTCTCTCTTGATGGTGTAGAAAACCCAAACAAAAATGGAACTCAAGGGGAGCTCATAGGCAAAAATGTGGAAAAATATGACAATAATGGAGGATCAAAGTCAAACCAAAAGTATAGATCCAAAGCGAATTTAGGCAACAAAAGGTAGTGAATGAAGTGAAAAACCCTTCTATTTATAGCAAAATATTGATTTAGTCTAGAAATTGTTGCATAGTTAAAATATTATTAACCAAATCTAGTTCCAAATTTTACGGAATATTTTATTATTTTTGTTGGAGGGAAAAAGGATTTGAATTTGGTCAAATCCCTTTATTTGTAAATGATAAATAAATAAATGATTTATTTATTATTTTAAGAATAACTTTGAGCAATAATTAAATAAATAGTGATTTATTCAATTATTTATAAATGGTTTAGTCAAATTTAACAAGGAATATTATTTAAATAATGTTTTAAATAATTATTCCTAGAAAATAATAAGATAAATAGTGATTTATCTAATTAATTTTCATGTTTTGGGTTAAATATGACCAGGAGTATTAATTAAACTGTGGTTTAATTAATTATCCTTGGAGGAAAACCAAAAAAAAGGGATTTATTCGATATTTCCTCATGGGGTTTCCTATTTAGACCATAAAAACTTAATAAATTGTGGGTTACTAAGTTATTTTTCATAGTGAAAGCAATTTGACTAGGGTAAAGTTGGCCTTACATGGTGTAATTTGGTCCATCTAATAGTAAGAGGTTAGATGACCAAATATTGGTGTAACACCCACATAAATTTCATTCAATGCTCTTAATATTTTAAAAATAATATAAACAAGGGTATGCATACTAAGACTTATTGAGTATTCCTTTGGTACACATGGTGTACGACTAGGTAGTCGCTTTCTCCCAAATGTCAATAGTACTTGGCAAGCAATATTTTAGGGGCTAAAGTTTGACCCTGGGTTTTCCATGTTCTCTACTATAAAAGATTTTCTAATTTTCATTTTTCATATAAATTATTTGTCAAATTTGTATTAGATAAAATTATTTGACCTTAAAATTTGCCAAAGTTTTATAGAAAATGTATAAAACCCTTCTAAATTTGAACATTGTCTAAAAATATCACCAAACATTTGACAATATAAATATCTATAACTAATAAGATTCACTAAGCTTTCTATAATTTAGTATATATTTTTAACATTCAAATATTCCTACCTACTCATATCATGATGGGCTTATTCTAGGCTTATTCAACACTCATGACAGCTTGCTTTTTAATTACCTTAGGAATTGTTTGTATGGACAAAAGTGGTTGGAATCCGGCCAAAAAAAATTCAAAAAATTTCAGAGTAGTAGTGTTTGAATCATGTTTTTGATGGTGGAAATGGTTTCACCGCCATTAAAAACTTACGGGGCACCCAAAATGTTGGAGTTTGACAATTGTAACATGAATTTTAAAAAATCTCTTTGGGATTTTATCAAAATCTTGCGAGAATTTGCATGATTTTGAGGGTAAATTTGCAAGCTAGTTAGACTAAGGCCTAATTCATGAGTTATTGATAAATGTGGCTTGGAAATTGATACATATACTCTTGATGTTTAATTGCAACATAAAAAAACCTCACTTATATTACACTAACTAATTACCAATTTACTATAATTTAAAAAAAAAAATAGCTATAAACTATATATATCACGTTTATAATTCAATGGATAAGATTGTCGACATTAAATTAAATTAAACACATCATGTACCTAAAATACATGTTAATATTCAGCCGTAGTTTGTTTTTTTATTTAACGTATGAGTCACTTAAATTAAACACATCATGTACCTAAAATACATGTTAATATTCAGCCGTAGTTTGTTTTTTATTTAACGTATGAGTCACTTTGGATACCTGCCCACATGGATCTAGTGGGTAGTTAGGAGCATTAAACGAGATAAGCCTTGAACATATAATGCAAATCTACAAACTCTTTTATGATTTCTGTTATAAAAGATTTTAGCAACTACTTAATTTAAAAACTATATACCTTACACATCTTTTTCTTGTTGAGTATGACATTGAGCTATTCCAATTGCGGTATAATACAGTTAAAACTGCCATTGTCACTTTTTCAACACAGTTTATATTTTTTCTATATTGAGTGTGTATATGAAATCTTTCAAAATTTTATATGAGGCGGTTGGATATACAAGTGGTACTAGAGATACATGAGTTCGTTTGGAAGCGCATTCACATAAATGTAAGCGAATGACTGGTTGCAGCACAGAATATTAAAAAAAAAATCGTATTTGGTGTAGCTTATAGGGTATTAGGAAACTTATTGGTATGCAGATAAACAATTATAATAATCAGTTGAGGTGGAGATAAGCAATTATAACGATGTGGGGACGAATCGTGATATCTTTAATTAATTTAATCACTCAAAATATGATGAAGGGGTAGAGATTTTTAGGAGTTCAGAGTGAGTGAGTCTGATATGAGAAACACTAAAGAGACAAGATACCATCGTCACTAACGCGTTTAATTATGTGTTAGCAGATATGGAGCATATCATAGAATGGCAATAGTCGATAGGCATGTAATACCTCAGCACAAGCAAGTGGCCATAAACAAATGCTCTCCCAAATTATAAGAAGGAGAGGTTTTCATTTATTTTCCAATTGCTAATATATCGATTCACTCATTTCTTAGGCCTTGCGGATTTGAGCAAAATGAGTGAGTTGTCCAACGTTTTGGAATTTCAGTCGTCAATTAGTAGAAAGATATTGGCTTATGTACCCACACCTTTTCCACCGGATAAGAACAGACGGAACGGTCTAGTTTTGACCAGAATAATGACACTGTGGACTACAATCCAGTAATCATTATCCCGGTTTTGCTCTCTTTTCTCACCTTCGCGCTCAGCCTCACCTGGTTGCTTAGATGCCTTCACCGCTGCAGAACGCAGACGACGCTCGATTCATCCGATGGGGTGGCCGGCACTGGACTGCGGGAAGCGGTCTTGAAAGCACTGCCCGTTATGGACTACACCGCTACCTCAAAGCCATGGCCCGTGCCCACAGATTGTCCGGTCTGCTTGGCAGAATTTGCGGAAGGAGAAAAATTGAGAGCTCTACCAATGTGCAATCATGCTTTCCACGTGGACTGTAACGATAATTGGCTCCGCTCGCATTTTTCGTGCCCTATCTGTAGACATTGCCTGAATCTCCAAAGTGGCAAGAAGAAGCCGGAAGGCGCTGGAATTATTCAAGCGACAGCGTGCATATAGTCATAGAGGCCACTGATTTATCTCATGCAGGCGAAATGGTTTCTCCACACACTGAAGCGTTTCAAAGAACTCCAAACCAGCCCGACCATACGACTCCTTCAATGTTACCTAGTCCATCTTAGTTTTCCAAGGGTTCTCCGTAAATGAGCAGAGAGGCTCATTTTACCTTAGAGTTCAACGTAGAGTTCATAAGTGTTCTTTTAAAATAAAAATCGCTTATCGTTATTTTAAAATAAAATTAAAATATTTTCTAAATAGAAAAGAAATATATTATATAATAACTATACATATATATATATTATATTATATTATATTATATGTATGTTTATTTAGTTGTGTCAAAAATATCATTTAAACATTGAAAAATTATTTATTATTTTTACACTTAACTTAAGTTTACATTTTTAGATATTTGATCTCCCAGTTCAGGTTAGATTTTGATCTATGCTGATTAATGTACAAGTTTAATTCACGAATACATTCATTTCTCTCAATTCATATTAGATCCATGGTTAAAATAACACTATTCCATGATTAAAATAGATCTATTATGATTAATATACAAGTTTAATTCACAAATACATTCATGGAAAATGTAGTAGAATTTGTATTGGACGGTTATGTGCTTTTCTATTGCAATTCCTTAACATCATTTTCAGAAATTTTCGGATTGTCATTTAGTGTGGTTTTTGTTGAGGAAGAGATAAAGATCTGATGGAGTCATTAAGCTTATATAGATGTCGAGAAGGCCAAATAGTTTTCGGAACAATAACTAGTTTGAGGAAATAAATTTTTATAATAAGCAAATTATTTTTTATTTAATATATAAATCTAAAATATTATTATGTTATAATTAAAAAATTTAATAATAAGTAGAAAGTCAAACTAGTCGTTATGTATTTATCTTTTGAATCAAACTAACTGTTATTCTAATTGCTAGTTTGACTTTCTACTTATTATTAAATTCTTCGAATATAACATAATAATATTTTAAATTTATATTTTAAATAAAAATAATCTTTTTATCATAAAAAAAATATTTCCTCGTCAAACTAGCTCCTTTTCCAACAGTTATTTGGCCTTCTCTACATCTATATAAGATTAATGCCTCATCACATATAATCACATAAACATAAATTCAAATTTATATAAACCATATATACAAATATAATTAAATAAATTTATAAAATACTAAAAAGATTTAAAAAAAAAAAAAAAAAATTACTTTCTACCTTTGGAGGATCATAATATAAATTTGTTTGTTCATTCTATAACTTAGTATAAAAGTCAATGCTTAACACAATCATAATGTTTTCTATTCACGCCATACATTACTATGTTAACTTTGTAACTCCATTCCGTATTTTTCCAATGCTTATGGATTGCTATCACAGTTGTACACACTGTCAAATTTCTCACCATTTATATAGTTTTAAACTTTGGTTCATCGTTACTCAAAATAACATATGTCTCTTCGTTACATCCGAGGCATAGTAGGTGATACTAGCCATTTAATTACAGATGTATTGTTATTTAATCTCAGCTGACAGTTGTAGGATTTCCGTGGGATTCTTGCGGTTCCCAATAACCCATATCCCAGATCATCACCGTAGATTCATTTGGAGATCAATGGTTCACATGCTAGGCAAGAGTTGTGACTTGGAAAACCTTGCCAACCCTAGAACTCCTCCATTTGGCATTGAAACAGGTGTATTCACCTCTTCTCCTCTGGTCCTCAAGGGTTTCCTTTCTTTGCAAATTTGAAGTCTCTGGTCTTGCGCTACGAACCTGCTCCAGTTTTCCGGAATTTCTCAGTGGCAACCTCGATGCATTTCGACAGATCTCTTGCGGCATTCCAAATCTTCGTTTCAACAATGAGGCCCCTGCCTCCTCAACCAAATCTCCATATGCCACTCAGGTAACCATAATAGTTCTTCATTTCTGGTTGCATATTCATATAAAATAAGCCAGTATTTTATTTGAGGTGTCAGGAATGCGGTATTTTGAGAATGGTTTACCATAGCGGTTTTCAGCAGGTAAACCCAACTCTACTTCCTTATTTATTCATCATAATTCTTAGTTCTTACTAGTTAAAGATTACAGCCTCATATTTGTTTTTTCTTGCTTTGTGGGTACAATTTAGCTTCTCCCCGAAGAGCTGGTTAGTCAGCTTAACATTTTTTTCCTTCGGTCCTCCACTAAGTTGTTGGGCTTCCTTCCAGGTAACTCTACACGTCTTTCACCTGGGCTCCGAAGTTTAAACCCACTACAACTATTCTCTAGCCTCCTTGGGGTTTAAGAGCTGTAATCCTGCCTATTTTTTGAGATTCACTAGTCAATCTATTATTTGATGTATAAGACAAGACTGTAAAGCTTCTTAAATCAATTTTTAGCCAATATCATCTGAGGCCTAACTTAAATCTCCTATAATTCCTTTTTTTCCAGAGGAGTCAGTTGGTCAGATACCACTCGTACTTTGTTTCTCGTTTCTCAGGCTAGTCTCCGTTGGGTTAATTATCTCTTGGAATGGAACTTTTGTTTCGGTTGTCTCGTTATCTCTCTCTCTCTCTCTCTCTCTCTCTCTCTATATATATATATATATATATATATATATATATATATATATATAATCTCAGAACTCTGGTATTGGTTCTTGAGGGTGTAAAGGTAGTTTTCTTTGTATGAAAGATTGTTCATACCCTTATTTCAGTGTCACTATTATACATGCAACTCTTATTCCATAAGTTCGCGGAGGTATTCATTTATAATATTCCAAGTTCTCGAAAAATAAAAACTCTATTCTTATTATAGTGCTTAAATTCTGTACAATTTACTTTTCCTCAAAAACATGTTTAGTTGTTTTTTTATTTACTACATCTCACTCTGAGAAATAACTTAGGGTGCCCGAACCACCATCAACCCTGTCTGTGTATAGCTAGAGAATGGTGGCAAGGAGTTTTGGGACTGGGCTTCCACCCTGAATATGGAACCTAAAAGCTCATCGAATAGTAGTTCTTTCTTTTAAAGTAACAAATATCGTTATAAATACAATTCCATGGACATCATTATGTAAGCTTCTATTCAATACTTTTCTTTCATATTCTAAATTGGTTTTATAAAAAAAATAGAATTTCTGTAGAGTAATAAAGCTCTATTGGTTATTATACGAGTCACCTAGGGTCGGTCTAGATCTTTATCTACTTATGAGCTTTCCACGTTTCGCTTACAATGAATAATATTGTCTGCATAAAAATATTCACTATTTTATACTACAGAATTTTTGCACAGTATATAATACATAATTTATAACACAATGTTTATTGTTAACAGAGAAGACATTGTTATTCGTCACTCTACATTTTCCTTTTGTACAGAAGAATTATAGAATAATATATCTTTGAATTTCAGATTAAACACATTATTATTCTAACTTAAAAATTATAAAAATACTTATCTATATAAATCAGACTGTAAATAATTTCCTAGAAATAATCACTTATCTGAAAATGTAATCGAATGTTGGTGACCTTCCAACTTGTAAGAGAGGAAATAACGTCCCACTCTTCCCCAGTGCTTTCACTGTAAGGTTCGGGTTGACAGTAGACTTTCTGTTGTGACCTCGAGACTTTCAGTCTAGTCAGAACTAGAAGGTTTTCAGGAATTTACTGAGTGCTTTCCATTGGTCTCTAATAGCTTAGGAAAATCTCCACTATTGTCTCAGCAATAATAAGAAAATAATGTCTTTTTTAACTAGTTAACAACTAGTTATCCTTAATGCAGCTGTCACAACTTCCCCCCCTGGAAGTAACGTCGTCCTTGGTTTTTTACTCTAGCTCTAAAAAGAGCTCTGGGTAAGCCTCGTGCACAAATATTTCGTCCTCCCAAGTAGCTTAATTCGGGTTGAAGTGTTTCCACTACACTTTGACCTGGGTGACGACTCACTTTCAGAGCATGATTTCCCTCTGGTCAAGTATGTGTTGCAGCTCGACCAGAAACTCGCCGTCCAGCTCTACCTGCGAACAACAAAGTTCCATGTCAAATTCACATAAAGAAATAATATCTCAAGTTAGGAATTTTAACTCTTTCCTACCTGTATATTTTGCCTATGTATTGCATGCTTTGCATCATGCAAATAATATTTCAACAGGGACACATGAAACACATTGTGTACTTGTATGTGACTGGGTAAAGCTAACCGATAAGCCACATGTCCTATCCTTTCCAAAATTTGGAAAGGTCCATAGAACCTGGGAGCCAACCTGGCACAAGAGTTCCACCCCAAGGTAGTCCTCTTGGGTTTAATCCTCACATACACATGGTCTCTTACTTCAAATTCCCAGTAAGACCTCTTTTTATCTACATAGATCTCTTGAATATCTTGTGCAGCCTTTAGATTTTGTCTAGTTTTCTTTACTTCTAATTCCATTTCTCGGGGCTGCTCCAATTTATGGGCGTGAGACATTGCCTCCCACACAAGGCCTTGGGATTCCTGATAACCATTTTAGTAAGAAAATTCAACAAGATGCAAATAACTCTCCCATTTGGTTGGTTGCTGCATCAGATACATGCGCAACATGTCTTCCAATACTTGGTTTACTTGCTCTGTTTGACCATCAGTCTAGGGATGATAAGTTGTGCTAAAGTTTATCTGAGTTCTCAGTCTGATAAACAAGGTCTTCCAGGATGCACAAGTAAACTTAACATCCTGGTCTGAGATAATTGTCTTTGGAATTCCATGAAACCTGAATATTTCCTTCATAAATATGTCGGTTATCTATACGGTCTTGTAAGTAGATTGCACGGGTATAAAATGTGAAGATTTACTTAATCTGTTCACTACCACCGTGATGGAGTCATTTTTCCTTTTTGTTCGGGGTAAGCCTGTAATGAAGTCCAAGGATTTGACATCCCACTTTCATTCAAGTATTGGTATGGGCTACAACAATCCTGCGAGATGTTGATGCTCCACCTTCACCTGCTGACACTCCAAACATTTACCTAGATATTCAACAATGTTTGTATGCATACCAGGCCATAAAAATACCTTATTAATTATAGTCAACATTTTTTGGTATCCTGGGTGACCTGCATAATTGTTGCCATGGTACTCATTCATTACCAGCTCTTTCAGATCCATACAATTAGGCACATACACTTTACCTCAGAAAGTTAGCATCTAATCTTCATTTATTCCTTACTCAGATGTACTTCCTTGCTTTCTGGTTTCTTCCATCTGTTGCCATAAAAATTGGTATTCTGGATCTATTTTTGCTTCTTCCCTCACTTGTTCAAATTTATTTTCCAGCTGATTATAATATAGCTCATATATTCCATGTAGTTTTCTACTTAAAGCATCAGCTACCCGATATTATTTTCCCTTCACGTGCTGAATATTCTTATCAAACTCACTTAGCAAGGCATTCCATCTTGGATGTCTTGAGTTTAAATCTGCTTGCTTGAAGTAACTAGTCAAGCTGCTATGATCTGTTTTTAACACAAACTTCTTGCCTAGAAAGTAGTGTCTCCATACCCAGAGCACATGTACTACTACTATTAATTCCAGATCATACGATGAATAAATTTGTTCATGATCCTTCAACTTTCTTGATTCATATGCCACCACTTTGCCTTACTGAGATAGAACTTCCCCAACACCTTCTTTACCTGCATCTGTACACACTTCAAATTCTTTGTCGGGATCAGCTACCCTTAACACAGGTGCAGTGGTCAAAATATGTTTCAGCTTTTCAAAATTGTTCTGACATTCAATAGTTCACTTGAAAACTTTTCCTTTCCTCTGCAAAGAAGTAGTAGGAAAAGAAATTATGGAAAATCCTTCAATAAATCTTCGGTAGTACCCAGCTAATCCCATAAAAGATCTAATGTCTGCCATGTTCTGGGGTACTCACCATTCCATGATTGCTTTGGTCTTCTCTGTATCAACATCAATTCCCTCTATTGAAATAACATGGCCTAAATATTGGATTTCTGTTTTGAAGAAATCACACTTGTTGAACTTAGCTTACAGCTGGTGTTTTCTTAGCATTTCTAGCACAATCCTGAAATGATCCTTATGCTCTTCTTGGTCTTTAGAATAGATCAAAATATCATCTATAAATATAGGTACAAAATTATCCAGGAAAGGATGGACAATTCCATGGATTAACCTCATAAAGGTTGCTGGTGCATTTGTTAACCCAAAGGGGAATACCACAAATTCTTAGTGTCTATATCTGGTACGGAATGTTGTCTTGCAAATGTCTTCATCCTTGATTCGAATATGGTGATATCCAGATCTTAAATCTATCTTGGAGAACATCATGGCCCCCTTCACTTGATCAAACAGATCATCAATCCTTAGTAAAGTTTTTTTTTTTTAATCTTAACTTGTTGTGCTGCCTATAAACCATTCACATTCGCATGGTCCCGTCGTTCTTCTTCACGATAGTAATGGTGCTCCCCTAGGGGACACACGTGGATGAATGTAGCCCTTATCCAGCAGTTCCTATAACTACATTTTCAACTCATTTAGTTCTGGCACACTCATTCTATAATGAGCCCTTGACATGGGAGAAGCGCGTAGCATTAACTCTATGGTGAAGTTAATGTCTCTCCTTGGTGGTAATCCAGGAATATTTTCTGGAAATACATCTAGGAATTCTAGTAGAACATGTATATTTTCCATCATAGGCGATTTTTCCTTGGAATATGCATACCCTACTTGAATAAAATATAGCTGGAAACCCTTCCTTATACTTTTATTCATTTTGGATGTTGTAAGTAGGCGTAATTTTTAAAGGCTTTTTGATTCCTTAAATCTCTGTACGTGTTCAACTGTGCATTCTATAATAAATAATTTCTTCCTTACAGTCCACTAATGTTCAATGCTTTTCTAGCCAATCCATGCCTAGCAAAACATCATAAGACCGTAATGGCAGAATGTTCAGATCTACTTGTAACTGCTGTTCTAAAATTTTGAAAGTATAGTTTGGATTTTTGGCAGTTACCTTTCGTTTTTCCCCAGTGGCTAGCTGTAGAAGCCATGAATTTTTAAATTTATGTTCTTTCAATTTACACATTTCCACTATTTGGGGACTAACATAGCTCAGACTTGCACCTGGGTCTACCAAAATACAAACAGATTGAGTTAGTATTTTACCTTACAGATCAATCATTGTTGGCTGATAATCTACCTGTCGGTCCTCCAACGCCGCATTGATACAAGGGATGTTTCGCGGCACATCCCGTACTGTAGAAGCTTCCTGGACGTTTTCAACTGTGTCATTTCTTGCTCGCTGGGGACAGTTTTTGTAGTAGTGTGTTTCACCACACCCCCAACACTATAAAGGTGCTTGGTCACCTGCCCTTGCTCAGGCTTGTTGGATGCTTCTGTAGGTTTTTCTTCTTCTGGCCATCCGGTTCTATGATTATTTCTACCAAACTGTTTGCTGAAAGAATTACGTGTAGAATTCTTAAAGTTACTTCTTTTCGTGCCTTTGAAATTTGAGTTACTTTTCTGTCCTTTCTTCGGCTGCCAATTTTTTGCCAACCTCCCCTTTAGCCTTGGACTGCTGATAGCACATTTGTGCTTTATGAATGGCTTCATCCATGGTTTGGGGGTTTAGAAATTATATTCACTCCTTCATGTGTGTTGGAAGGCTGCTGAGAAATCTCTACACCTTAGCCTTTTCCTCTCGACGATATGGAACATATCATAACAGGGAGGTGAAATTGGTGATATATTCATCCATAGTCATCTGTCCCGGCCTTAATTCATTAAATTATTTAGCTTTTTCATCATAGAATCGTTATGTCAAATACTTTTATTTAAAGTATTGCTGGAATGATACCCAGGTGACATCTTGTTCCTCAATGTTGTGTAAATTCTTCACTTCTTCCCACCACAGTGTGGATTTTTCTCTTAGCTGATATATAGCTAATCTAGCCTTCAGGTTGCAGTTATATTCATACACCTCAAAATAATTTTTCATGTTTATTAACCATGCCTCTGCCACCTCCTCAGCCTCACCATAAAATTTTGGTGGTTTAATTTTCTGAAATTCCCCCTGAAGCTCTACTTTCTACATCTTAACCTTCTTGTTGATCTGACAAATTGCCAGATTCTATATCATTGTAATTTTCATTCTTTCTTCACTGGGATGGGCTTCTTTCCACTCTGTCAGTGGTGTTTTTTCTCGTTTTCCGCTCATCTTCTTCTTGCATGCCTCTGTTAGTACTTGGATGTTCCACCTCCTGATTTTGTTTATCTGATAGGCTCTTTAATATCTTTTCCTAGTCTTGCAGTAATCGTTCATTATATTTTCGAACACGCACCATTTCCTCCTGTAGTTGTTGCACCGTATTCAACGGGAAACTGGTTTGGTGTTGTTGTTCTTCCAGCAGCCTACTAGTTTGTCGATGTTATTCGACACTTAACTAAGCCCACATTTTTGGGTTCATCACTGGTTGAGCTTGGGGTTCCCTGGTGTCTTGGGGTGGTTTTTGCGTTGTGCCCCTTCCCATGATGTGCCTGTTATGCTTCTAAACTCGGTGCATCATTTTTCACACAATAGGATTTGTTAGTTGACCCTTAGGGACCCAGCATAGGAACACTACTCTGATACCACTTGTAACATACATCAAAAAAAAAAAATTACTTTCTACCTTAGGAGGATCATAATATAAATATTTCATTCCAACGATATTAATTTTTTTCTCATTCTATAACTTAGTATAAAATTCAATGCTTAACACAATCATAATGTTGTCTATTCACACCATACATTACTATGTTAACTTTGTAACTCCATTTTGTATTTTTCCAATGCTTATGGATTGCTATCACACTTGTACATAGCGTCACATTTTTCACCATTTATATAGTTCTAAACTTTGGTTTTCCATTACTAAAAATAACATATGTCTCTTTGTTACATCCGAGGCGTAGTAGGTGGTACTAGCCATTTGATTACAGAGGTAATGTTATTTAATCTCAGCTGACAGTTGTAGGATTTCCACGGGATTCTTGCGGTTCCCAATAACCCATATCCCAGATCTTCACCATAGATTAATTTAGAGATCAACGGTTCACAGGTTAGGTGGGAATTGTGACTTGGAAAACCCTGTCAACCCTTGAACTTCTCCATTTGGAATTGAAATAGGTGCATTCGCCTCTTCTCCTCTGGTCCTTGAGGGTTTCCTCTCTCTTCGAATTTGAAGTCTCTGGTCTTGCACTATGAACTTGCTTGATTTTTCCAGAATTGCTCGGTGGCAACGTCGATGCGCTTCGGCAGATCTCTTGTCGCATTCCAAATCTCTATTTAAATAATGAGGCCCTTTCCTCCTCAACCAAATCTCTGTATGCCACTCAGGTAACCATAACGGTTCTTCATTTCTGGTTGCATATTCATATAAAATAAGCCAACATTTTATTTCAGGTTTTTTCTAGATATTTTTTAAAGCGATTTTCTTTTGAAATTTTCTATCTATCAAGAATGAGGTATTCAGAGAACGATTTACCATAGCGGTTTTCAGTAGGTAAACCCGGCTCTACTTCCTTATATCTTCATCATAATTCTTAGTTCTTACTAGTTAAATATTAAACCCTCATCTTTGTTTTCTCTTGATTTGTGGGTACAGGTTAGCTTCTCCCCCAAGAGCTGGTTAGTCAACTTAACATTTTTTTACTTCGGTCCTCCACTAAGTTGCTGGGCTTCCTTCCAGGTAACTCTACACATCTTTCACATGGGCTCAGAATTTTAAATTCACCACGACTATTCTCAGGCTTCCTCAGGGTTTAAGAGCTGCAATCTTGCCTGTTTTTTAAGATTCTCTAGTCAATCTATTTTTAGATGTATACGACTAAACTGTAAAGCTTATTAAATCAATTTTTAGCTAGTCTTGTTTGAGGCCTAACTTAAATCTCTTGTAATTTATTTTTTTACTGTAATGTAATTATATAAAACCCTCCGGAGGATTCAGATGGTCACATACCACTCGTACTCTGTTTTTCGTTTCTCGGGCTAGTCTCTGTCAGGTTAATTATCTCTTGGAATGGAAATTTTTTTCGGTTGTCTCGTTATATATATATATATATATAATCTCAGAACTGTGGTGTTGGTTCTTAAGGGTGTAAAGGTAGTTTTCTTTGTATGAAATATTGTTCATACCCTTATTTCAGTGTCACTATTTTACATGCAACTCTTCTTCAATAAGTTCGCAAAGGTATTCATTTACAATATTCCAAGTTCTCAAAAAAGAAAAACTTTGTTCTTATTATAGTTTTTGAATTCTATACAATTTACTTTTCCTGAAAAGAACGTTTAGTTGTTTTTTTTTTATTTACTACATCTTACTCTGAGAAATAACTTAGGGTGTCTGGGCCACCATCAACCCTGTCCATGTATAGCTAGAGAATGGTGGCAAGGAGTTCTAGGACTAGGCTTCTACCCCGATTCCAGAACCTAAAAGCTCACCGAATAGTAGTTCTTTTCTTTTAAAGTAACATATATCGTTATAAATACAATTCCATGGACAACATTATGTAAGCTTCTATTAAATACTTTTCTTTCATATTCTAAATTGATTTTATAAACATAATAGAATTTTTGTAGAGTAATAATACTCTGTTGGTTATTATACGAGTCACCTAGGGTGGTCTAGATCTTTATCTACTTATGAGCTTTCCACATTTCTCTTTCAGTTAATACTGTTGTCTGCATAAAAATATTCACTAGTTTATACTACAGAATTTTTGCAGAGTATATAATATAGAATTTATAACACATAGTTTATAGTTAACAGAGAATTCAATGTTATTCGTCACTCTACATTTTCCTTTTTTTACAGAAGAATTACATAATAATATGTTTTTTAATTTTAGATTAAACACATTATTATTCTAACTCAAAAATTATAAAAATACTTATCTATATAAATAAGACTGTAAATAATTTCTTGTATAATCAATTTCCTGGAAACACTCACTTATCTGAAAATGTAATCGACCGTTGGTGACCTCCCAACCTGTAAGAGAGGCAATAACGTCTTGCTCTTCCCCCGTGCTTCCACTGTAACATTCGGGTTGACAATAGACTCTCTGTTGTGACCTCATGACTTCCATTCCAGTTAGAACTAGAAGGTTTTAAGGAATTTACTGAGTGCTTTCCACTGGTATCTACCAGCTTAGGAAAATATCCACTCTTTCCTTTCCCCATGAACAAAAACCCTACTCCTCACTGGGATAATTCTTTCATCCTCAGAGGAGAAGTTAATTGTTCAAACTTTCCAACCACCTTTCAGTTCTTGGAATTATTTACCAACAACCTTTTTAACTTTTACTTTCATAATAAATTCTATTATTCATAATTAAAAAGAAAGAAAAATAGTTGTTCCATCAACAATACTATTTGTCTCAGCAATAATAATAAAAATAATGTCTTTTTTAACTAGTTAACAACTAGTTGTCCTTAATGCAACTGTCACAATTTCCCCCCCACAAGTAACACCGTCCTCGGTGTTTTAATCTAGCTCTGAAAAGAGCTCTGGGTAAGCCTCGCGCACAAATATTTCATCCTCCCAAGTAGCCTTATTCGGGTTGAAGTGCTTCCATTACACTTTGACCTAGGTGATGGCTCGCTTTTGGAGCATGACTTCCCTCTAGTCAAGTTTGTGTGGCGGCTCGACCAGAAACTCACCATCCATCTCTGCCTATGAACAACAAAGTTCCATGTCAAATTTACATAAAGAAATCATATCTCAAGTTAGGACTTTTAATGCTATCCTACTTGTATATTTTGCCAATGTATTACGTGCTTTGCATCATGCACATAACACTTGAACAGGGACACATGAAACACATTGTGTACTCGTATGTGACTGGGTAAAGCCAGCCGATAAGCCACAGGTCTTATGCTTTCCATAATTTGGAAAGGTCCACCGCAATGTACTCCTCTTGGGTTTAATCCTCACATACATATGGTATCCTACTTCGAAATCCCGGTAAGACCTATTTTTATCTACATAGATATTTTATCGATCTTGTGTAGCCTTCATATTTTTTCTGATTTTCTTTACTTCTGATTCCATTTCAGCAAGCATCTTGGGTCCCAACACTAATTTTGTCTCGGGGATGATCCAATTTATGGGTGTGCGACATTAACTCCCATACAAGGCCTCAAAAGGACTCATCTTCAGGGACTCCTGATAACCTTTGTTGTAAGAAAATTCAACAAGATGTAAATAATCCTCCCATTTGGTTAGTTGTTGCATCACATACATGCATAACATGTCTTCCAGTACTTGGTTTACTCCCTCTATTCGACCGTTAGTCTAGCGGTGATAAGGTGTGCTAAATTTTATCTGAGTTCCGAGTCCGGTAAATAAGGTCTTCCAGAATGTAGAAGTAAACTTAACATCCCGGTCTGAGATAATTGTCTTTGGAATTTAATGCAACCTAAATATTCCCTTCATGAATATGTCGGCTATCTGTACAGTCTTGTAAGTAGACTGCACGGGTATAAAATGTGCCCTTTTGTTTGGGGTAAGCCTGTGATGAAGTCCAACGATATGACCTCCCACTTCCATTCAGGTATCGGTATGGACTGCAACAATCCTGTGGAATGTTGATGCTCCATCTTCACCTGCTGACACTCCAAAAATATACTTAGATATTCAGCAATTTGTTTACGCATACCAGGCAATAAAAATACCTTCCCAATTGTAGTCAAAAATTTTTGGTATCCTGGGTGACCTGCATAATTGTTGCGATGGTACTCATTCATTATCAACTCTTTCAGATCCATATGGTTAGGCACATACACTTTACCTTAGAAAGTTAGCATCTGATCTTCATTTATTCCATACTCAGATGTACTTCCTTGCTCTCTGGTTTCTTTCATCTGTTGCCATAAAAATTGGTATTCTGGATCTTTTTTTGCTTCTTCCCTCACTTGTTCCAAAAATTAATTTGCCAGCTTATTATAATATAGGTTGTATATTCCATGTAGTTTTATGCTTAAAGAATCAACTACACAGTTTTATTTTCCCTTCACGTGTTGAATATACGTATCAAAATCACTTAGGAAGGCATTCCATCTTGTCTGTCTTGAGTTTAAATCTGCTTTCTTGAAGTAACTAGTCAAGCTGCTATGATCTATTTTTAACACAAACTTCTTGCCTAGAAAGTAGTGTCTCCATACTTGGAGCGCATGTACTACTGTTGTTAATTCCAGATCATACGATGAATACCTTTTTTCATGATCCTTCAACTTTCTTGATTCATATGCCACCACTTTTCCTTCCGGAGATAGAACTTCCTCAACACCTTCTTTACTTGTGTCTATACACACTTCAAATTATTTGTTAGGATCAACTACCCTTGACGTAGGTGCAGTGGTAAAAATATGTTTCATCTTTTCAAAACTGTTGTGACATTCAATAGTCCACTTGAAAACTTTTCCTTTTCTCTGCAAAGAAGTAATAGGAAAAGAAATTCTGGAAAATCCTTCAATAAATCTTCATTAGTACCCAGTTAAGCCCATAAAATATCTAATGTCTTCCATGTTCTGGGGTACTCTCCATTCCATGATTGTTTTGATATTCTCTGTATCAAAATCAATTCCCTCTGTTGAAAAGACATGGCCTAAATACTGGATTTCTATTTTCAAGAAATCACACTTGTTGAACTTAACATACAACTGGTGTTTTCTTATCATTTCGAGCACAATCCTCAAATGATCCTTATGCTCTTCCTGGTTTTTAGAATAGATCAAAATATCATCTATAAATATAAGTACAAAATTATCTAGCAAAGGATGGACGATTCCATGCATTAACCTCATAAATTTTGCTGGTGTGTTTGTAAACCCAATGGGTAACACCACAAATTCATAGTGTCCATACCTGGTATGTAATGTTGTCTTGGAAATATCTTCATCCTTGATTCGAATCTACTGATATCCAGATCTTCAATCTATCTTGGAAAACACCGTGGCCCCCTTCACTTGATCAAACATATCATCAATCCTTGGTAAGGGGTATTTGTTTTTGAATTTTGACTTGTTGAGCTACCTATAATCCATGCACATTCGCATGGTCCCATCCTTCTTCTTCACGAACAGTACTGGTGCTCCCCAAGGGGACACACTTGGATGAATGTAGCCCTTATCCAGCAGTTCTTGTAACTGAATTTTCAGCTTAGTTATTTCTTACACACTTATTCTATAAGGAGCCCTTGACACGAGAGAATCTCCTAGCATTAACTCTATGGTGAAGTCAATGTCTCTCCTTGGTGGTAGTCCAGGAATATTTTCTAGAAAGACATCCAGGAATTCTTGTACCACAGGTATATTTTCCATCATAGGCCATTTTTCCTTAGAATATGCATACCCTACTTGAATAGCATATAACTGGCATCCCTTCTTTATAATTTTATTCATTTGGGATGTTGTAATTGGGCGTAATTGTAATGGATTTTTTATTCCTTGAATCTCTCTACGAGTTCTACAGTGCATTTTGTAATATATACTTTTTTCCTTACAGTCCACTAAGGTCCAATGCTCTTCTAGCCAATCCATGCCTAGAAAAACATCATAGGACCCTAATGGTAGAATGTTCATATCTACTTGTAACTATTGTTCTAAAATTTCCAAAGTATAGTTTGAAATTTTGGCAGGTACCTTTTGTTTTGCTCCAGTGGCTTGCTGTACCAGCCATGAAATTTTAAATTTATGTTCTTTCAATTTACACAGTTCCACTTTTTTGGGACTAACATAGCTCAGACTTGCACCTGGGTCTACCAAAATAGAAATAGATTGAGTTAGAATTTTACCTTCCATGTCAATCATTGTTGGCTGATAATCTACCTCTCGGTCCTCCAATGCCGCATTGATATGAGGGATGTTTCGGCCACATCACCTATTGTATAAGCTTCCCGCAATTTTGCAACTGTGTCATTTCTTGCTCGTTGGGGACAGTTTTTGTAGTACTGTGCTTCACCACACCCCCAACACTGTAAAGGTGGCTTGGTCACCTACTCTTGCTCAAGCTTGCTAGATGCTTCTGTAGGTTTTTCTTCTGCTGACCATCTGGTTCTCTGGTGATTTTTGCCAAACTGTATGCTGAAAAAATTATGTGTAGAATTCTTAAAGTTACTGCTTTTCGCGCCTTTGAAATTTGAGTTAATTTTATGTCCTTTCTTTGGCTTTGAATTTTTGCCAACCTTCCCTTTAGCCTTGGACTACTGATAGCAAATTCGTGCTTTATGAATGGCTTCATCGATGGTTTGGGGGATTACAAATTCTATTCGTTCCTTCATGTGTGTTGGCAGGCTGCTAAGAAATCTCGGCACCTTAGCCTTTTCCTCTCGAATATATGGAACATATCATAACAGGGAGGTGAAATTGGAGATATATTCACCCATAGTCATCTATCGCAGCCTTAACTCATGAAATTATTTAGCTTTTTCGTCATAGAATCATTCTGTCAAATACTTGTTTTTAAAGTATTGCCGAAATGATTCCCAGGTGACATCTTGTTCCTCAATGTTGTGTACATTATTCACTTCTTCCCACCACATTGTGGCTTTCTCTCTTTGCTCATATATAGCTAATTTGGCCTAAGTTATTAGAGAAATGCATTATTTATCTTTAAGAGATCAATTTAAATGGGCCATTACAAAAGGGCCTGTAGGAGATGATGCACAGGGAGACAAATTGAAGCTCTCAGAGACTAAGATGTCCTCCTTCATTAGCTTAAGTATTAGGTTGAATAAATGACAGAGAAAGGCTATTGGGCAACGATCGTCTAACTCATTGATGAAATAAAATATCAAAAACCCAATAGTTATTTGATGGATAAAAGAGTGTGAAGGTGCTTGAGAACTTATATTGGGATATCACATGAATGGTACTTTTGATGAGCCTAATGTGGACACTAGAACTATGTTTTTGACATTGAGAACAAAGTTGTGGTGGATAACCAGAGTACAAGAATGAACATTAGGCATCATCATGTATATTATCACTAAAGATCAAGACATTTTGTATGAACAAATTGGTTTTCATAAATGCACATGGATTGCTAGAAATCACCTTATGGCATTGAAGCATTTAGGGAGGATTTAGATGTACATCAGTGAATTTCCAGGTATTATGTTGGATATCTAGGATATATTAGATGAAGTTTGGTTGTAGCATTTTATGAGTGGATTCTATCATTAGGCAAAAAGTGAGATGAGGCAACTAAATGTGTAAACTCTTGAAGTATCTACCATGTCAACAAATAGACTTTTTAACTTCTAGAGTGAAGGACACATTGGGGGGGGGGATAAAGTAATGATGGACGTGGTGAAAATGACAAGAGGAATATATATAAAAGGAAATATCAAGAATTATAAGGAAGGAAAGGAAAAGCAAATAGATATAGTGAGATAGAAATGTTGGGTATGGATGAATGAGAATTTGGAAAAGAACCTCCCATTGAAGTAAAACTTTGTTTCTATGGTGTAGATAAAGAAGGCATTAGAAGTTGTTTTGCATGTTTTGGGAGTAGTATCTATGAGGTAGCTCAATTTTAAATAGGACGAGATTAGGAAATGACTTAGTTTTATGAGAGAATATGTAAATGTGAGAAAATTTTTGGAAATGATTGATAGTGGGCCTAAGAAAAATTTCATGACAGAGGATTTGGTTACACAGATTGGGTTGATGCTCAATCCAACTCAAGAATCATTCAATGCTATTAACTTTAGAGAGATGAGAGTGACTTGGATGATCTATGATGTCCCTATTCAACTTGGAAATAGGTAGGGAAGGATGAGAATTACCATATTTAAACTTTATGATTATGAGTTGCTTCAAGTCCAAGAGTTTCTTAGAGTAGAGATAGATTTTCTGGTACATCATAACGATTTTTTTTATATACTTTCTAGATCAGATCCCATTGCACTATAGACCTTTAGAAAGTGCATTAGAGAAACTTATATTCACATGATTTGTTATGTATTTTAAAATTCAAATGGAGGTTTTTCAGGAAATGAAAGGATGTATTATATAGAGTCTCTTCGTTTTTTGGCATGCAAAGATCTTAGGAACATTAACATAGATTTATTGGAGTAGTAATAGAGCTAGAGTAGAGAGTTGCACATGGAACTAGAGTACATGGTTATTCCATGTAAAAGAATATGGAGACACCATTGATCGATGTGAGTGGAAACATAGGAAAGGTGCCTTGGTATTTTTGAGCCAAGGAAGAGAATCTGTCATCCATAAAGACCCTTGGTGAGAGAATGTGAGTGCATGATATGGAGTTGGAGAGACTCATTGATGAGGTGGAAAATACAATTTGGTTTGATGTTTCTTTGTTGATGTAGATGACACATAGGTATGGAGGACCTCTTCCAGTAGGATAGTTTGAGGATGGAGACAAATATAGAGATCAGGATGATTACCCTACCTCACCCTCACCTTAAGTAAGAAGGATTTGGATCATTATCAATATTGGGTCATGAATCTCGGATGTGTTACCTAAGGTTACCTTTATTCTCAGTAGAGAAGGTTGATTAAGGAGGCATTTATATTTGAGGTGGTTGTAATTGTGTGATGACATTATCACCTCCAAATCTGGTGTTATGATCATATTAGATACCTAAATAGTTAGAGACACAAATAGATACAACACATGGAGGCATTAAGGGATTTTCATTGGTAAATAATAGGAAGAGGTAGGATCCAAGCTATAATATGTCATATACAGTTGGTTATTAGGAAGTGTCATCATATTTGTTCCATTATGGAATTTGTGAGGATGGAAAAAAAATTGAGTGTGGGAAAATTCCAGATCATCAATATAATGAGCACACAGACCTTGTCCATTACTGAGTTAGAGGTGATGGTGACATCATTACCTAGTGTATAGAATGCAACATTTGTTTGTGTGATAGTTTTATTTTGGCATTAAATGGGAATTTTGGTGCTTCTTACCACAAACTCATGTGCTATAAAATGGTGTTGTGGCATGCCCATCACCTTGGGTAAGCATGCATTAATGGAATGAGCAAGATGATATGTTGGACATTTATTTATTGGATCGAGCCCAACATGAGACGAGCTTAGTTATTGGAAATGGGAAAAGTTCAATTATTGGCATGCCTTAACTTGAAATGAGCCAAAATGAGCCCACATGATTTATTTTCATGGTTGGGTAAAATGAGATAATATATGATTGATTAATGGTGCAGTGGAATTTCATATTCTCGTCTTGGGTATCTCAGGGATTGGATTTATGGAAGAGAGCCATGTGTCATCCCTTGCAATAAAAAGGGTCATAACCCTTCATACTCCCATTGTACTCATTTCAATGGAGGATGGAATGAAGGATAACACATAATGAAATGGTTGAATTGTAATATACATAACTCACATATCTAGAAGGGAGAAAAGGGAGAAGATGACTTTACCTTGTAGTAAAGAAAGGTTCAAAAAAGGGGTTTATCTTAGGGAATTGTAAGCGATAATGTTCACTATCCTACCCGAGAAATTCATGCAAGAGAGGAAGGATCGAGAGTATTTTCTATAGTGTTGCAACATAACTAGGTAATATAGAAAAGGTGGGCAGGTCTATGTTGGTGTGACATGGCCAAGGGGTGGTGTGATACATGTGTAGTTCTATTAAGTGGAACAAACCTAGTTTTGACCAAGCTTGTAGGAGAAGTCACCCAAACATGACTTGAAGTATGACAAGGCCTCCGTGTTTTGTGTTGAAAAAATACCCGAGTATCACTATACAACATCTAAAGGGTTAACGTTTTGTATAGCCATGGGAAGAATCCAAAGAGCTTTACTCAATGAGTGGTCGAGTGACCCAATAGGGTGTACCTTGTGTTTGATGTTTATGGAGCTGTCAATTGATGACCCATGTCATCCATAGAGGGAGATTTCCTGTAGTCATGTGTTGGATGTGACCGAAATGGTGAGGTTGGCTTTATATTATATTTTATATTCCATTCTATAAAAATATTATTGGGATTTTAGGTTGTGGGATTCCTCTTTGATTAAAGAATTTCACTTGTACTTTTTCTATTTTATATTGATGCATGAGATGTGTTCATAATAAGACTTGTTAAGAAATACAATGGAACATGTCCTTGCACTTGATGCCTTGGGTTTTGCATTAACATAATATAAGTTTTTGTTGCAATAACTTAATCAAGACATTATCTAAGTGAGGCATAGTAAGGGTGGAATAAACTGATAGGTATCAACTTCGATAAGAAATTCATCAGTATCACAGACCTAAAGAGTTCCTAGCACACAGAGCTAGATAAGGAATCCTCTACAAATGTGATAGTACTTTCTCTCTAGTACTAATGCCTTCCCTATTTATTAGTTGTTTCTAAACTTCCTTAGTAATTCTACAAATAGTCATAAACGAAAACATCTTTCCCTTGAGCACCCACATCCACATTAATCTTATGATACATCATATGTTTTTATCTGCCTAGTACATGATGAATACAGTACATTATAGGCATAACTTATTATGATGGATACAGTACATCATAGTCACAACTTATTATGAATACCTAAAAGAAAGATTCATACATAAATTATTTTCAATCAAATTAGACTCATTACATTACAAATAATGAAAGGAGATAAAGATGAAAATCACATAAAATCAATTGAGAGAATGGTAGAAATAGTTATGGAAATCGTTGAACAAATTAACCAAATTAGAAATTTGGTATAAAAATCTCAATTCTGTAATAAGATGTCTAATTTATTATATTGATATGAGTGTGGGAGTTATATATCATTGTAAAATATTAATACAGTGAGATTCTTCGGAGTCTTCTATTGTTCTTTCCCAAGATCCAGAGTGTAATTTTTTTTGAGTATTTTATTGTTCTTGCAAAAGTCTGTGAGTGTAATTTTTTTTTTCCTTGTTGCCCACAATACCAACATTTGGTATTAAAGCGAGTTTGAACAAATAGGCAATGACTAGTTTGCTTAGAGAAGAAAACTGACTTGGCTCTGGCTAAGTGTTACCCCGTCTCTCGCTTCGATATCCGCATGTAATCCCTCCTTTAATCTCCAAGTGGAAATTTATGATGAGATGACATTGGTTCTGCAAAACAATAAAGTGAGCATAGTACGGCTGCGTGTTGTCAGCAATCATTAGGTTGGTCGAGTCATGTAAATCATTGCAGCTCAACACGAATCAAGAAGGAATTTCAGCCTATGTTTGAGCTGTGTCAATTCATGGCTTGAGCCTATCCACAAAGAACTAGATTTGTGGCTTCAACCTGCATGTGAACAACACCGTTGGTGGTGTACATTTTCATATCCTTATTGTGTGGATCGACGTATATGTTAACAGAATCCATGCGTTGATAGACCTGGTGCGCAAGGTTGGAATTTGACTCGTCAAAAGGCATTTTCCCCTTATTTGAGGGTTAAAATTTTTACCTGACCGTCATTGGTCATGTGTAATGAAGTGGGAAAAACGTATTTTTGACAATTAATTTTTTTTAGGAAAACATCCATGATACCCTATTTCAAACTACTATGTCAAGCTAAGGAAGGATGCTCACGTGGGCACGTTCCCTCTCGAAGTCGCCTCTATCATCAAATTTGTTTTAAATCCATAACTTTCACTATTATCCATTGTATCCCATCAATACGACAGCACTAAAACATCAATAAAGAAGTGGACATGGTTATTTCTGACTTTGAAACGATACATTTTATTGCGAGTGTTATATGTAACTTCAAACCAATAAGCAATTTGTAATTTGTATGTTTGGATTATTTTTTTCCAAAGTCATTTTTTGAACAAAACATTATTTTTATTGGATAATTTATTATCATCACCAATGAAAAGAAAAAGTTTAAGCATAATGTTTCCTAACGGGAAACATGAAAACCCAAAACATCAGAAAAAAAAAATTAGTTCAACGGCTGTCGAAAAATTCAAATTCTAACCCTGGTGATACGTTATTAGTTGAGCCTTCCTGAAGTTGACACAGAATTGTAAAGAACAAGCTACATTGTGGAGCATAGTGTATGACCTGCGCTGTGGGGCTTTCCCCTGAATCCATCTGGATAGGTTTATAAAAGGGTCATAACCTGCTACTGGTTTGATTGCAGTAAGAATTATAATTTTTTTTAATCTCAGTAATTATCAGAACGTTGCTACGAAGGTTAGTTCAGGACATGTAGTTAGTGAATAAGCATGTGGGAAGTATTTTGTTCTTGATTGTTCTTCAGATCGTCTTTATGCATTTAATATTTCCTACAATTTGTTTCCTGAGTGAAAATATATTTTTCTTTAGTTAAATTGAATTAGAAATCTCATGATTGAGTTGTAGCCTCAATCAATCACAGAGGTGTCATTGGAATCAAAATTATGGTTGCATCCTCACATATAAAAGGGAGCCTGAGGGAGCATGCGGTGCCCTTCATCAACAGAATATGTTTTATATTTTATGAATTGACATCTAATATGAAGTGACCATGCAGAATAAAATTATCAATTTTCCCTAAAAAGATGCATCGTTTCACCAAAATAGAGAAGGAAAGCGGTCTGGACACAAAGTATGGGTGAGAGTAAACATTTAAAAAAGACAAAAGTTTATTAAAAAATATTGGATACTCTTAAAAAAATAAATTTTATATATAAGGAGATCTATGAATATGGTTAAGTAAAGTGGTGGAGTAAAGTTCAATTTTTAATGATGTTATGGGGGAAATCTTAAAAAAAAATTTAAAGTTATTTGGAAGGAAATTCATAAAAAATAATAGTGTAATTTTTTATGTATATGGAAGCAAGAAAGCTTTCATCCTATTTTCTAAAAGAGGGGTTGTTTCTACAAGAAATATCCACCAAATTTTTGTCTATACTTGAAATTTACACTCTACTATGAATCTCGTGACTATTCGTTCAATATTCACTTCATTATTGGTTGATGCTTTGTTAAATGTTGGAGTCTTCTTCTCAAATTGTAAGTGTAGAAGTCACTTGCTCACACGTGCTTAGTTCGGAGTGAGTTCATGAGTGCATTCCTTTATGCAAGCTTGAACAAGAATAACAAAGTCCATGAAGATAGTTCTTTCTCAACATTCAACCTATGTTGACAGTCAGTGTCATAGCCAAATGCACACACTCCTCCTCCTCAAAGACTGCCAATAGTGTAGCTTAAATAGAAGCCACTTTATCTGCAACAAACTCATTATTTTCTTTCAATATAAGCCTTCTCTCTGAATGACCGAGTATGACCCATGGAATGTCCAAATTGATCAGCATCTCTACACTGATCTCTCCATTGAAAGCACCTCCTTTCCTTACCCAACAATTCTGTGCAGCAACTGCAAAATCAGAGCGTAGCACGGCCTTCACTGTTGAAAGAAACACATACGGAGGGCTCACAACAACCTCCACACCATCTTCAGATGGCACTTCTGCTTCATTGAGAGTACTAACAAGTTTTTTTTTTTAACGCATTTCCAGTTGCCTCCAACGAAAAACTTACGACCCATCGTATTCTCGTGAATCGATCAAAGAAACGTCGCCCAGATAACACAGAAAAATTTGTTCGGAAGATTTAGGCAGATGTGTCTCATTTCCAATGTCTTTTTCCCTTTTGATTTTTTTCTTTCCACCAGTCTTTGCCGCACGTAGACTTTTATGCACAGCACTAAGCCATTTTGCGGAACTCTTTCTTCAGAACTGATCTATGGACAGAATCCGCAGGCTTGTTCAGCTTCTTTGTGAACTGCCAGATCTTCGCCAGCAGGTGTAATAGAAACGGTCTTGTCATTCGCCAGACCTTAATATTTGTATGAGTGCAAGTTGTACAGATTGTAATAGAACAGAAACTCATGGTGCAGACCACGATCAAACAACAAACCAAACACTGCCACATGAAACCGTTGCCAAAAAAAAACGCACAGCCTTCTGGTTTCAAACTTTCGGCTTGTTAATAAAAAACTCGGGTGCGCAGTACAGACTCTGCGTATTGGAACTCACGTTCAAAACAGCAAACAACTGCGAATTGTTTGACTCTGCGTATCAGATGGACACGCGCTGACATGAGCTGCAAGAGCAGCAACGTTCAACCCAAAAACACTCCACGCTCGATCCAAAAATATTCACGCGCTGGCAAGTCTGGTATGGCTCTTCCGGATGCACGCCACTTTGAACAGAACCAGTCCACAATTCTCATATGCAAACAAATCAATGCTCCATGAAACTCCTCATGCTGCAACTCCTCGGTTCAATACGCAGCAGTGAGGTCGAGATTTAGGAAAATGGGATCTTGGCAGATCGAATCTGCACCTGTGGACCAGATCCACAGCATGAACACAAACTTCACAGCAGATCCGTTATACCTCTCCAGAGCACACTGCTCTTCTCAACATCGTCAGTGTCTTTATAAAAAAAATTCTGTTGGCTCTTTGCAACAATCAGGAAGAAGACAAAAACCAGTACGCCGAAACCAATCGACAAAAACAAATGAAATATATATATTCTTGTTTCCCTCAGCCCAGGAGGGCCGAGGTTTACCCTCAGCTCCGATACCAAAATAAAATGTGAATATGCAAACTATATTATTGATAAAATAGATTACACACATTTATACAAGAATTAGTCTCAAGATAGGAAATCTATCTTGGACGTACAATCAGTTGGTTGAGGGAATATCTCAACCTCACACCAAATAAGGAAACTAGATTTAGCTAAACTAGGAAATAGGAACAGACTCTATTCATAGAGAGTCACAACTGGACAAGTAGGAATTATACATTCTAACATGCATTCCTTTATGCAAGCTTGAACAAGAATAACAAAGTCCATGAAGATAGTTCTTTCTCAACATTCAACCTATGTTGACAGTCAGTGTGCACTTTCATTAATAGTCTCTCACATTTGGTTGTGATTGTACTTCTATTTCATTGAGTTTTTTCAACTTTCACTTTTAAACACCTTGACTTTCATAAGTGTCGCTTCCATGTTTAAAACTATACATTTTTCTTTTTTTCACTTTAATAAGTGTCTTTTTGATGTTATATTCACTCTAGAATACGTCGCTTTCAATTTCGTCCGCATTCAAGAAGTGTCGTTCGCACTTGTCTCTTACTGTCACAAGTGTCATCTTTTAGGCACGGGGAGTGTCACACATTGTAAAAGAAAATTTGTGGTTCATTTTAAGAAGAAAATTTGGTACCAATGGGTCATATATATCATATATACATGTATTAAACTCATTCGCAATGTATTATACATTGTCATACTAGTGTTGTCATTGTCGTCACAAAGTGTCTTAAGTGTTGCACCTAATCGAAGGGATTCATTTGCATATTCTTAAAGGGTGGATCAAATGAATTCTTCTACACTACTATGTCATATTTGTCATAAAGAAAAACATCAGAAATATTCCCCAAGAATTGAGCACTTTCATACAAGTTTCATTACTATCATTGCAAATTGTACCTAAGTGTCGCACTTGGAGGAGGTTGTTGTACTGTTGACGAATTTAGGGGATCATGCTTTTATTTTGTATTAAGTCTTCCATGTTTTTGTATCAATTTTTTTGAGTGTGTGTGATCATTCATGAGTTCAATCCTAGTCTCACTTCTACCTTACTAACCCCGCAAATAGTCAAATCTTGAAAATATTTCTTCCTCACCAAATTTACCCAAATAAGCCTCATTGAACTACACATCATTTAGTAGAAAGTATGATTATCCTTCCTTTACCCCCGGAACAACAGTTCTTGCCTCCAAGTATTATGTATTGTGTAGTATCAGTGCTCAAGGATTTTCTCCTTTCTCTCAAAAAATTTGCAATCCAACCTCTGAGTCATTATCATTAAGTTGTCTCCCTAAGTCCTTGAATTTCAAAATCCACTATTGAGTCTCCCTCCAAAACTGCACATTTCCCAACCTCAAGTCTCGAGACTGCCTCACTATTGTGAAACTAGCTCCAAAAATAAAATAGAAGAGAGATCAACGCCTTAGAAATAAGCCACTTCAAGGGGTAAACCTCTTTTACATTACACAAATGAACAATTCTTGGATGATACAAATGACAAAACCTCCTTCTATATATAGGAGTCCATGGGGTCACAATATAATCCAAGCCAGCCTAACAATATTAATGTAAGAGCACAATAATAACAATATGGGGGTTACAGGGGTACAACAATAACAATAAGGGGGCTATACTAACCACAATAAGGGACTACACTAGTAATATAGGGGCCTAACATGCTCCTCTCCTTCAAAAAACTATTTTCCTCAATGCTTGAGTACCTCTGGACACTTTTGAATAAAATTCTCATCCTCCCATGTAGAATCTTCAATGGGTAAGTTCTTCCACTTGATAAGATACTCTGAAATTGATCAATTTCATAGCTATCGAGTTCTTGTTTCCGTGACCACTTTAGGTTCCAATATGATTTTTCCTTCCTCATTAAGTTCTGGAAATATTGTTTGAATTGGAATTTTGTCACCTATAGCCTTCTTTAAGCATGAAACATGGAAAACTGGATGCACTCACAAAGAAGTCGGAAGGTATAATTTTTATGTCGTAGTACGAATATTTTGCAACACCTTGTAAGGACCATAGTACTTTGGCGATAATTTATTATCCTTCTTAGCTTTCTTGAGGGACATTTGTTTGTATGGTTGTATTCATAAAAATAGCCAGTCTCTTACATCAAAACTTCTCTCACTACAATGTTGATATGCCTGTTGTTTCATTCGATTTTGTGCCAAATTTAAGTTATCCTTTAAATGCTCGATGTGACCTTCCACTGCTTGAACATTAGAATTTTCTCTTAAATTTGATGTGATGGATGGTGGATGATATCCATAAAGCTCCATAAATGGGGTAATTTTTCTGCAGTATGGAAGGAAGTGTTATACCACCATTCAGCCAAAGGTAACCACTAACCCATTGTGTATTTTTGTCATATACAAAACAACGAAGATATCCTTCCAAAAATTTGTTCAATATCTCAGTCTGGCCATCCGATCGAGGATGATAAGATGATCTATGAGCGAGTTGAGTACCCAAACATGAAAATAACTCCGTCCAAAAATATCTAGTAAAAATGGGATCTCTATCGCTTACAGAAATCTTTGGGTTCCCATGTAGCTTTTGAATTGTTTCCATAAATCCAGTAGCAACTCTACTTGCTTTAAATGGATGACATAATGCACAAAATTGTGCATACTTGGTAAGTGTATCAGCTATCACCATGATGACACTCTTTCCTTTGTACTTACGTAAATCTATGATAAAATCCATTGTAATCTCCTCCAAACATTGAATTGGAATGGATAAATGTTGTAGAAGACTTGGGGTCTGAATTGTCTCAACCTTTTTTTGTTGGAAAACCAAACATTCCGCCACAAACTTTTGAATATCATATTTAAGGCCATCCCAAAAAATTTATTTCTTCACCCTGTGGTAAGCATTTAAAAATCCCGAGTGTCCTTCTAAAGGAAAAGTGTGCAATTCCAAAAGAATATTTTGTTTTAGTTGGGAATTCTTACAAAGATATAAGCGATCTTTGCACCATAAGGAATCAACTTTCCAACTAAATGTATCAGATGTACTAGGATCTTACTACAACTTTTCAATGAGTGTCCACACTTTTTCGTCCTTCTTCCATTCATCCCTTGCTTCAGTTATCCAATCTAGTTGGATAATAGAAATGGCACAAATAAATTCTTGCACCTCTTAATCCTTTCTTGAAATTTCATCTGCAACAACATTTAGCTTCCCTTTTTTGTAGATCAGGTTTTACTGTTTAAGACTATCATGATCAGTTTTTACCTTGAAGTGCCTTCCCATTAGGTAAGGGTGTTATTTCTTTAGTGCATGTAGTATTGCCAACATTTCCTTCTCATAAATAGCTTTCTGGAAATACTTTCCTTTGATTGGACAGCTTTCAAAAGAAATGGGTCTTCCTTCTTGCATTAAAACAACACCAATTATGTTTCCTGAGGCATCACATTCCATTATAAAGGTTTTTGTGAAGTCTGGCATAGCTAAGAACTGTGTTAGGCACATTGCCTCTTTAAGATGTTCAAAGGTCATAGTTGTTTTGAGTCCATGAAAATGCATATTTCTTCAATAATGTTGTTAGAGGTTCTGTTATTCTCCCATAATTCTTATCAAACTTGCGATAATACCCTGTTAACTCGAGAAATCTTCGCAACTACTTTATGGTTTTGGCGACTTTCCATTCCTTAATGGTTTTAATTTTGTTAGGGTCTACCTTAACACCCTCGTAAGATTCAATATGACCCAGATATTACACCTCTTGTACTCCAAAGAAACATTTGGAGGTTTTTCCATATAATTGTTTCTCCTCCAATAATTTGAGAACCATGTCAACATGTTGAACATGATCCTTCCAAGACCTGCTGAAGATTAGTATATCATCAAAAATTACTAACACAAATTTTCTAAGGGTTTGAAAATGGAATTCATCAACCCTTGAAATGTAGAAGGTGCATTGGTAAGGCCAAAAGGCATGACCAAAAATTCATAATGACCCTCATGAGTTTGAAATGTTGTTTTCAGAATATCTTCAGTCTTCATTCTAATTTGATGATATCCTAAACGAAGATCCAACTTGGTAAAATAAATTGCTACCTGTAATTCATCTAATAATTCATCAATAATAGGAATTAGAAATTTATGTTTAATAGTGAGCTTATTGAGCTCCATATAATCCGGACACATGCGCCATGATACATCCTTCTTATGCACAAATACTATTGCAGCAGAGAAAGAACTTTGGTTAGGTTGAATTATACCAGCCTCTAATATTTTTGCAATCATATGTTCAATTTCACTCTTTTGGACATAAGGATATCTATAAGGCCTGATGTTTGGAGGAACACTTCCTGGAATCAAATGAATAGTATGATCATGATCATGAATAGGTGGGAGTCCTTTGGGAGTTTCAAACACCTTGGAATGATTGTCCAAGAATTTTTCGAGATCTGGAGAAATATATGATTTTGACGTTGGAACTTCTAGTGAGCATAATTGTGCAATTACACCTCGTTTTTCTTTATTTAGAAGATTTTTTATGACATTAGAGCTTATTATCTTCCCAACCTCCCTGAGATACCCCATAATTCTACTTCCTTTCCTTCCAAGAAAATTTTCAAGAAAAGTTCTTGAAAATTAAAAGCCATCATCCCCAAAGATTATAACCATTGTACTCATAGTACAACATCAACACCTCCCATGGAAAGAAGTGGGCTATTCAATACATATTCCCCCATTATTATCTTGATATTATGACATTTTCCAAAAAAAATTATAGTGCCTCCATTTGCAACCATCAGTTGACATTATAGTGTTGGGTATAGGAAGAAATTAAATTCCTTGGCTACCTTAAAATGAATAAAATTATGGGTACTAACCGAATCAATCAATACTATTACCTTTTTCTTCTTAATTGTCCTTCTATCTTGAGAGTTTAAGGAGTGGTAATTCCTTCCAATGGATTACACGATATGCTCAGACTCACTTCTTCTTTCTCTATAGTCGATTCCTGGTGTATATCCTCTTATTTTGAAGTTTCTTGTTCATTTTCTTCCTCCTCTTCACAATATATGTAAAATAATTTCTTCTCAACACACTTATGACATTTAGTGTATTTTCTATCACAACTGAAGCAAAGCCCTTTAGCTCTTTTTTCTTGCAATTGTTGCGGTGTCAACCTTGTAGGTTGTGGAAGTCTAAGAGTAGAAAAATGTCCATATTTATAGATGTGAGTGGTAGGCTTCCTTGTCACCATAATTTTACATTCAAATTTTCTTGCCAACCTAAATGCCTTCTCTAATGAATCAAGTTCCCAAAGGCAAACGTTATGTTGGATGTAATCCTTTAAAGTCCCCATGAACACATCAATCCTGTGTTCCTTTGGAATATCATTTACCCTTATATTCAATTTTTGGAAGTCCTCAATGTGCTACACCACTCAACCTTTTTGTTTGATATTTACCAATTGGCTAAAGAAGGTGTCGCTATTTGTATCCTCATAATGTGCTATCATTTTCTCTGTAAAAATTGACCAAGTGATATTTTTTTTATGGGAGCGAAGCCATCGATACCATAAAAACGTATTTTGTTCTAAACAAAAAGTTTCAATGCCTACCTTTTGTGTGTTTTTCAAATTATTAATATCAAATATTGCTCCATCTGTAGTATCCTTGTTACACGATCTTGCCATCAAACTTCCTCATATCGATCTTTGGAATATGGTGGGTCTTCAATCCAACATTAGAGTTTATGAAATCATGATTAACATTTATTTTTTTTCATCATGAGTTTCCTCAACTATATTTTTTCCATTAGGAAAATTTTTTTGTATTAACTTTGTCAAACCTTCCATGTCTACTTTTGTATCATTCTTCATGTCTTCCATGTTGTCTTTCATTTTTTCCTCTATACCATCAATCCTAGCTTCTATGTCATCCATATTAGCTTCTACGCCTTTCTTCAAACCCTCCACATTATCTTCCATGCCCTTATTCAAACCATCCATCTTAGCTTCCATGCTTTTCTTCAATACTTCCATTTCATTTTCTATTGCTCTTTGCGAGAGTGAAATTTGGTGCACTTTCTCGTGTAATTTTGATATATCATGTTGAAATTCTTCATCTTCATGAGTCATAGTAGAGTATTATGAGGGCTTAATGGGTGTTGAATTCTTTTTAGGGGAAATTTTAAAACCCAATAGTGATATCTATGCTTCAATATGTCCTTGGAATCACTTCAAACTGATTTTTTAAACAAGACTTATGCAATTTGAAAAACAAAATACACACCTTTTTCTTGCTTTTAAAGAGCTCGATATTGAAACTAAGTTATCTCTGTGATTTAAGATCTTCAATATCTAAAATTCAGTCCTGTAATAGCCTTCTAAATTTTGTTTCCAATTCCATAGGTTTTGTCTGCTTTGGATGCTTCAAGATAAATTTATGCCCAATCTCATAAAATGACCTAATTATGGAATGGTTTAGTAGAGCGAAATTGTATGGCGTGCCACGTGTCATTGTTTCCTCCTTCAGCTTTGATACAAAGGAAACTACAGTCCATGTACTTTCAGCCAAATTTTACAGAATCCCAATCTGATTCTCAGAGAGAGTGTTATGACGATTTTCCCACGGTTAATTCTTTGAGATGAAATTTGGGAATCTGAAAAAACCATAACTTCCATAGATCATATCTCCGCAAATATTGCGAACCAAGATCTAATTTTTTAATATGAAATTCCTCGAGATTTCGACTTCGTGTGATAAAAATTTCAGCTTTTGAACCTTCGTATAAAAACATCATAGTGAAAATTGCATGATGACCTGTTTGGAGCAGCAAAACCCTAGAATCCAAAGCTCTAATACCAAATGTTGTGAAACCAACTCCAAAAATAGAATAAAAGAGAGATAAATGCCTTGGAAATAAGCCACTTCGAGGGGGAAACCTCCTTTACATTGCATAAATGAATAATTCTTGGATGATACAAATGACAAAACCTCCTTCTATATATAGGAGTCCATGGGGTCATGATATAATCCTAGCATACATTACAATAATAATGTGAGAGCACAATAATAAAAATATGGGGGTTACAAGGGTACAACAATAACAATAAGGGGGCTATACTAACCACAATAAGGAACTACACTAGTAATATAGGGACCTAACCCTCACTAACCTCCACAATTTTGCACTTCACCCTTCTATTCAGTCTCCTTATGTTAATTGCACAATAACAAGCCTCAAGTTGTCTTTCTACCTCACTAAGTTGTGTAATTGCACCATCTAAAGGGATCTCTCTCTCCTATACTAAGAATTGGAAAACTACAAGGATTAAGACTACCTCACTGACATCCTCAACTACATGTTGTCCCTTCCCATGCCTCCATGGTTGTGGATTGCATAGTCTCAAGCTCCATTACATCACTCCTAGTCCTTGGAACTGCACACTATGCAATCCCTGAGTCTACATTCCTGTCCAGTGCCCATTCCCATATCAATCACTCATTTCTATGAAGAAATATAAACAAGGAGGTTTATGGACTAATGTCATCTTGTCATGAGTGTATTCCAGTTGGAGGTACTACATATTGACATAAAATGATGATGATCATAGTGCAAGAAAAGCAGAGGGTACAAGAAGACACTTGTGAACTTAAAACCATGATGAAGGAACACCATTTTATGACAAAAGACCGAATATCGGGACTAGATCAAGACTACATACCATTCAACCCCTTCGATGGTGAATATGAATAACAATGTAGAGCTTTCATGAAGATGAAGTACTAAACATACCTCTTGTTGTCACTCCCAGAGACAACCTTGAGTTGCAGGACACTAGTGCCTAGGACATATTAAAAGTAGGAGGTCATCTAGGTTTTCTTCATGCTCTTTCATAGGAACCTCCCGGGTATTAACTGGATGGAATTGTTTGATCTATGGTTCTAGATCACAGGGAGAGTAGAGTAATAACTGTAAAATTTGATTGTAAGGAAAAAGGCTTACTTAGAATGGGCCTGTGGCCGTCATTAAATTGGATTTGCTGCAAATAGGGCTGGATGTGGAACCAACGAACAGTCTTTAAAGCTAGTTGGGATGGAGACCTTGAATAATTAGGATGGTAAGTTAGATTGAGGCCGGCTTACAAAGGTATAAGAATCCACCCTTCAAAGACTTAAGAAGAAAGCGGTTGAGATAATAATTTTGGAACAGAAATCTTGCACCGAGATTAATTTAGGTAGTATTATAGACCATTATACGAGTACCATTCGAGATAAATTCATAAATAACCTATAGACCACCCGCATTCCGAAAGCATAATAATAGGAAGGAAAATATGATGGAACTGAGAAATAAATGAAACCAAGCACAACATAGACATACATATCGTTCATAAGCCCAGTAGGAATCCATTCTTGCAACAAATATTCATTATATTATTTCTTCAAAATGGCTCTTCAGATATACATTAAGAGAAAATCTCAAAACTACAAAATTTGTTACACAGATTATACACTTACAACTTTCAGAGAATTCAGAACCTTTACTTAGTCTGCAAGTTGGCCTTTTATAGTTGTTTACATGGGAAACATGGCCAGATATTTCTTCAAACAAAATATTCTCTCCTGATCTTAAAGTTTCCCATCTAAATAAAAAATGATGCGGCATAACGGCATCGCATCCGAATCAGTAATGTCCAACACAAACTCTAACAAAAACATAATAGAAACATGAAATGCAGATAGTGCGTAGGGTGAAATCGAGATTTCACCCAATTTTACATTACATGGAAATTGAAAATAAAAAATAAAAGCAAAGGCCGCATGGCCTGACCATGATGTACATTAGTTAGTACGACGAGGAGTGCCCGAGCGTTCTAAGTGGCATGATCAGACTGAAGACGTGGAGGAGCCATGCTGATGAGGCAGCGGGGGTGGCAATCGCTATGAAGTAGAGGAAACTGAAGGATTCACATATTCATAAGAATTTTTCCATAGAATTGATCTAGGTAGCTATGATGTGGTGTAGGATTCAAACATAGATTGCAGTTTTGTAAGCTTTTTATAATCCAGGCGGACAACAAATAATTTCTTGACGTGAGCGAGAAGGAATAATTCCTTACGCAGTGCAATTACTAAGGTATCTTCCTTTAGCCAGGAGGTCTTCTCTAGTGTTATGTCTGACCTCCACTTAATCTCGGACATTTTCTGATCATAATCTGTTAGGGGGAGAAATGCACCTAACTACGATTCTCAGCATGGCGAGAGGCCAACTTCTACCAACTTGCACCATTCCTAGTCGAATCTCTCCACTCCCTTTATACTAGTGCTAAAAACCCCAACATTTTCACATGTGCATCCTCTTTCTCGATCATCTTACTAACCTCCATGATAGTCCTGAAATATTCAACCACTCCTTGGGTGCTCAATTTTTCAGACGAAAACTTGTCGAGATACTTGACATATTTTTTCGTTGTTTCTGCCTTCTCTTCCCCTTCCCTATGACTAACCTCCAGTTCTGCCTTATACTCATGAATATCAATCTTCTTGTCATTGGTGAGCACGAGGAGCTCCCAATTATATTTGACCTCTACTATGATCTCTCCCCAGACAATTTTCCTTGCTTCTATCAATGACATGTTGCCTTTAAGTTGAAATTTCAAGTCTTTAATAGACTTCTCATGTCTGTGGGCTTCCTTGCAGAGTTTCTCTACTTTTTTTATAGGGATGAAACCATCTTTTGATTCTCTGCGTATGTAGTCTTGGTCTCGTCTAGGAGCCGACAAGTAGTGCATGTTTCATCTTCTGACATCCTCAGATCTTCCAGAGCCTTGGTTAGCTATTCCAGAGTAGTCTGTGGATCTTCTGGTACAGGAACTATGCATGTATGCTCACCCGAATTAATTTTTAGCTTTGACAACCTCTTATTTAGCCCAACGATTTCCATATCCTTTTGAGAAATCTCTTCCTCCCTTTGAGCGAGGGAATCAGCAGGGATTTTTTTTTCCCGTTCCACCTGGGAAAGTTCCTCAGTCTGAATATGTTTAGAACGAGGGATATTCAACTTTCTCCTCAGGTCCTGTACCTCCAAATATGATTTGGTGAGAAGGACCTGTAATGTTGAATACATCAACTCCCTTTCCTCTTATCATTTTTCTGGTGTTCTCCAGCTAAGTATCAATATCCTTAATGTTATCCCGATCCATTTTTTGGGTGATATTCATTTCAGTCAATTTCCTTTCAGTCCTCTGCAGGGCGACTGTATCTTTTACTACCTTAGTCCATAGCATGTCCCCAATACACTGGTGAAAATCCAAATTATTTGGTAGGCGAATGGATCCCAGATTTAGAATTATTTTCGGAGCTCTATATTGGGATCTTGGAGGTATAGGATGCATGGCTGAATGCTAGGTGGCCAATATGAGTTTCTCTTTATCCATATCTAGGACTGAGGCCAGCCTGGTATGGTGTTTATCTATGAACTGAGAAAGTTCAGCCCTCAGCCTCTCTCTCGTGGACTTGTTCCTGGTCTCAATGTCCTCCTTTGCATCATATTTTCCCAATGTGACCTACTATGAAAGCTTTGAGGGGGCTGAATATGAGGTTGAATCAAAGGAGAGTAGGAAGCTTTATTTGTCTTTGTCAGGACACTTGAGCAGGAAGACCTCGTCGTCCGAAAATTTGGTGTCTAGGTCCTCTAACCCTTCAGTTCTCGGATTTTTAGTATGATGTGTTTCTTCATCAACCTCCATGAACACTTGAATACCCAGGGGTCTTCCTGTTCCTGCCCTTTTTCCTCAACGAGCACATAATCTCCTTTTCCTTCAACATCTAAGGATTCAGCCTCCATTTGTGTATCCAAATGTCATGTATCAAAGTTAGCTTTCCATTCAATGAGAGGCCTAGGTTCATGCATATATGCTATTGATTTAATATTCTTCTTCCTTCTAGTGAGGAACCCCTTAGGATCATAGTGCCAGAAATCTCCTTGTAGGAAATGCATCTCTTGCAACATCCTTTCCATAGTGGAGAGGGCATGCCGTGAATTAATGGTGAAAGTGCCTACAGATTTTGGGAGTTTGAAGATGTATCCCTTTTTTGTAGGCATGAAGTGGGCTTGGTCAAAACTTAAGACTTGACAGATGAACTTGAGGGAGAAAATCCTCATGGATGGGAACATTGGTAGGTGATAAGGAGGTACTTCAACATCAAAGACCCTGATCTCGTTGTGGTCTTCGAACAGGTACCAATCAACTGTGCAATCCATCTCACTGAACTGGAGCCAATCCTTTTTCTCAGGAAGGATTTTGGGGAAGGAGCTGTCATGTATGATAGCATAAGCTATGGACATGAAATCGGTAACGAATTTCACATACCCCTTTCCCTCTGGATGCTGGAAAACTTCTGGAGTCCACTAAAAAATAGACTTGGGTTTAGAGTTTCTCCTGGGGAACCTATTCAGGCCTAGACCTTCAAACTTATCTACATCCTTAAATAGGAATAAGTAGAAAATTAGGGAGAAATATTTGAAAGAACAGAAGGAAGACATAGCTTGGATTGGGCTTTGATATCTAAGGCCAAAAAGGTGGGGATATATAAAAGGATGTCAACCTACATCATGAGCCATAGGAACCCTAAACCAACCTTAGTCACCATCTCGTCATCCTAAAACCCTAGTGTTACACAGTAATTTTTCACCGTCCCTGGAATTCCCATCTCGCCCATTGGAGGGTCGTTTTTGTGACCAATAAGCAGTGTCATGCCTTGCAAATACCATCATTGTATCCCTTTCCATGAGGACAACATTCCTTCTGTTGATCATTTCCTGAGCAGACCCCTAAAAGCACCTGTTTTTTCCTTGGCGTTGGTAGCCCATTATGTACCTGCGCCAATGGGGGAAAATTAACACTGAGCCCGCGCCAATTGGCGCTCTGTCCCAGTTAAGCACCCGCGCCACTCTGTTTATGGAAAGTTTTTTAAAAAAAGAGGCGAAGTTTCGATTACAACAACTTCGTGGATGAGTCATCAGGAGTGGTTTCGCTTGAATAACCACGGCCTTCCTCCTTTGGCCTCTTGTTTCCACCTTATGGGGAACCTCCCAAGGGATAAGGCCTCCCTTCCACTATTGTAGGGATCCCAACCTCCTCCTCTCCTCTATAAATATAGCCTTCATCCATTGATGAAGGGGCTGAAAGGCTGAAAGGCTGAAAGTATGGAAGTGCCTAAGCTTTGAATCTCCAAATTCCCAAGAGCCTTTGTGCTGTAAGAGCCCTCTTTCTTCCCTTAAGGCCGACTCAAGTAAGGAGACTATCGTCGAGATACTCTGGAGAGGTTTTCCCTTTCCCTGGCGAGCTTTGCGAGACGTGAATGACTGGAGACCCATCCGAAGGAGACCACGACGTCAGAACATTGGTTGTAATCTCTTTCGATTGTTATTTAATGAATGATTACGATTATGGTTCCACTTTGTTTTCAATTATGTTAATATGAGTAGTATCCTTTCTGACTGATATTTAGTTGCGTATGTTGGATTTTATGCTTGTATCTGTTTGTTTCTTGCATGTGCAGGTGTCCATCCGCGGAGATCGTGGAGGATCGTGATCTGCCGAGGCTGAGGAACGGGAACGCTCTCTTCTTCGGATCATAGCATTGGATTCCAGGTAGGCCTCCATCTTTGGTCTTTTCATTCGTAACTAGGAACTTGCGTTGTAACATTTCGTGATTGTTGCTAGACCCCTGCTGGGCTAGTAGGGATCGCCTCTGTCCGCAGAGGGGATTTACCTCCTCAACAATTTGGCGACTCCGCTAGGGATCGTCTAGTTTTCACTGTCTCGTTTTGATTGTTTCATGGTTTTCCTTGCTTGGTTGGCCTTTTGGGCTGGCTCTTCTTATGTTTTGGCTTTTGGTTCAGCCCCAGAGGATCAGATCTGACCTCTTCTTTTCCGGATTTTCACCTTTTTATGGTTGGCTTGATTGGCGCGAGTTTAGCCCTGACAGTCGCACCAATTGGCGCAGGTTGCCAGTTTATCAGTCACGCCATCCCCTGTCTGGCATGGATTACAGCCAGACAGTCGCGCCATTTCCTGTAGGTGGTAGGGTTACCCTTGTTCGGAAGTTTCTTTTGGTCAGTACTTTGCTTCTGGGTTTGTTTTAGATTCAGCTTGAAGTGGGAAGTCTGGTCTTGGTTGGGAGAAATTCTTTGTTTTTTCATTTTCAGGCGTGGGCACTTGTTGTCAGTTAGCAACCCGCGCCAATTGGCCATTGGCGCTAGTTGTCAATGTACAAGTCACGCCAGTTGGCACTAGTTTTCAATGTACAAGTCGGGCCAATTTCAGGATGTGTGAAATTTGAGATTTTTTCCCTAAATCCTTCACCAGTGTGTCTTTCCCTTCCGACCTTTCCTCTGTATGAGCATAGATTACATTGCTCATTATTTGGAGTGTCTTCTTTCCATGATTGTTTGATGTAAAAGGGAATGAATGCCTTGTTTTGATCTCGTGCTTTGGAAGTCCTCTTTGTGTGTGAACTCATATGTCTTGTCGCCTTTTGAGGGATTTCGTGACAAAGTGTTTGAAACAACGATTGCATTATTAGTGTTTTTTTACATCTCTTTTGCATTCATCCTTCGTTAAGAAGATTTGCGTTTATTTAGTTTTCGTCTCAAAGTGTTATTTTTGTTAAAATGCATTAGATCACATTGCATTGAAAAGTATTTTTTGAGATTTATCATTGAACTTAGATCACATTGTTTAATGATTGAGAGCTAAAAATCGCTTTGTGTGCATTCTCTTTCATTGAAAGCATGCATTAAGTAGATTCTCATTTCATCAAAAAATGCATTGAGTGCATTCTTATTATTTGAAAAGAAAAAGGAAATTGTGCATAGATTACAATTGAATAGTTTTCGAAAAAAGAATTTTGCATAGATTACATTGCATAATTCGCTTCGTTGAATGTTTTAGAATACTTTTGGATAGTGAAATTCATCTAGTTTGGAAAAGTTTCGTTTTCAGTTTTGTTGTTTGTTGCATCATTGTTTGAAGCTCTTCCCTTAACTAGATAGCATTCATCGAATTGAAAATTTTTCTTTTCTCATGTAGCTGCATACAGGAGATTGTCATATGACATACGGTAGGGCCTTGAAACCGAAACATAATTGAAGATCAACCATAAAATTTACTCAATTTACCTAAGGAAGCATTGAAACATTAACGAAATACTTAGAGGTCTAGGCTAGAGACGTGTTTCGGCGTCTTTAAACCTAGTAGCTGTCGTTCGCCTCTTGGCTTTAGACAGCACTAGTACGGACTTGTGCTCCTTGTACCGTCGCGTATATAAAGGGAGACCCCACTAGGTTGCTATCCTTTATCTGTAGGAAGCCGAGTCTGCCACCTTATACCCGTGATACACCGGACACAGCATTCGGGGAGATTGCCTGCCCGTACGTTAAGTCCTTCGTTGATTTCTCTTTCATTTTTGAAACCAAGGTGTATATTGCAGTTCACGGTTATTTGGTACACCCTTTGCCTAGCATTCCTGAGTAGTCAGTTCGATCTTTTCTGACTCTTTAAATTTGAAAAGGTCATCAAGCGCTTGTCCTTTCATGCTTGTTTCCAATCTGAAAGTGATAGAGTCACCTTTTGCCTGTTTCTCGACTCTTAAAATATGAAACGGTAGAGTTTTGTTTCAATGTTTTAAAAATTAACTGCCCACGAAATATTCTTGGTTAAAGTTAGTTTCCTTAGGGTGTTGTTATAAAGATCGTTTCTGATGGCAACTTTTCTGGAGTTCACGAACCAAGGAATCCCCTCTGATGGGAATCCTGGTCCTTTTCCTCCTTTTGGAAATGTTGGTGCTCCTTATGTCTAGTAACGTTAATCCTTCCTAGGTTAAGCGTTGGTTGCACTGTTTGGTTGTTCTCAACCTCATGGTCAGAATGTCTCGTACATTCGATGGTTCACTCCCTGAACAACATCATGTTGATTCCAAGGTGGACCTCTCCCCCTTCTTCGCTTTGTTTCTGCGTCTCCTCTTCTACTTCGCTGGTGAGGAATCTAGATTCAAGTAACCGAGTTGGCTAAGAAGAAGAAGAAGAAGACAAAGAAGAAGAAGTCGATAAGAAAGAGAGGCTAAGAGCATGGCTCTTCCGCCTACATGCACCTCTCCCCAATCAACCTTCCAACCCTCCATGAAGTCAAGTTCCCTTGCATGTTGTGCATGGGAGACAGTCTTCTTTGAGACTGCCCTGGCATTCCCAAGGTGCTCGAAGTATGGTCCAACGGTCACCCGTCGTTGCCTTTGGCTTCCGGGAGTCAGGTTGGGGGCACGTCTTTAGCTAGTGTAGGTAAAACTCCTAAGAAGTAGGGTAAGATTACTAATCTCTGTAGGTTGTGTGAAGGGCACCATGCCATTCACCTTTGTCCTTATATGGATGAAGCCAAGCGAGTGTTGGACAACTCAACTGTTTCTACACCATGCCTCCCGGCTGGTTACAAATAGCTTTCTTTGAGTCCTCCGCTAGTTGATCCTACGATTGGTCAAGAATCATCCTTGGTGAATCCCGCTCACTTGGAAATTCGAATTCATGAATCTGTTCCCGACCAACCATTGGTTGTGGGATCGGTTGAACTAGCCCCCTCTATGGTGCACCAGGTCTTTTCTGTTGAGAGTGGACCTCACATCCCTCAGGTTCTTGGTTTGTTCGGGTCCTTGAGACTTGGAAAGCAAATACGTACGGCCCTTGGCTCCTCCTCCGCCTCCCATGATGGAGGTCTCGGAGGATACTCCTCCCGCCTTCGAGATGGAGGTCATGGAGGATGCTCCTTCTTCTTCCGTAACACTAGGGGAAGACCATCTCGGTTCGATGGTAGCCCCTCCAAGTAGTTTGGTCGCTTCCTTTGATTGGAGTCGATTTGCGGGATACCGCCTTCCGTCTTATGTGCCTTTCGAGATCACAGTACAGGCTTTTGGTCTGGTCGTACCCAACACCATTATAGACGAAGGTGCGTCTGTTAGTGTTCTATCCTCAACTACTTGGCAAGCTTTTGTCTCGCCCCCACTTGCGCCTGTTACGCATAATCTGTTGGCGTTTAATAGAAGAACGAGTCAACCATTAGGGATCCTTCCGAGGTTACCTGTTACTTTGGGAGGTAAAACCATCCATATGGACGTGATGGTTGTTCCAGGCCCTTTGGATTTCAATCTGCTCTTGGGGTGCGATTACACCTATGCCATGGGAGCGCTCGTCTCCTCCCTTTTTCGTGTGGCCTATTTTCCACATGAAGGACGGATCGTGACTATTGATCAGCTTTTGTTCTTTTGGTCCTCTATGTGTGGTGGCCACCATCAACATCATCCCTTCCTGGTTTTTATCCACCCATTGTATCTGCCCCACCGCAGGTCAACTATGTGGCTACCTACCCCGTGCCTGTGCTCAGTGATGATGTCGTTGTGCATCAGGTGCTGGGGGCATTGGGTCCAGACTTCCAGGATGTTTTCCTTCCATCGGGAGGGGAACTCTTGGAAGCGATGACTTCTTGTTCATTATGATGAGGTTGTCGGAGCACAGTTCTTTTCCTTGTGTCAAGCTCCTTAAAAAATGAAACAAGGTGGTCGGAGCACAGTTCATTTTCTTGTGTCAAGCTCCTTAAAAAATGAAACAAATTTGGTGGACGAGATTTCCTTGTCTTGTGTCAAACTCAGCAAAAAATGAAACAAGGTCGACCCGGAGCCTGATTCTGAGTTTCTTCCTTGTCCAAGCTCCTTTAAAAATGAAACAAGGTTGTCGGAGCAGAGTTCCTTGTCTTGTGTCAAGCTCCTTAAAAAATGAAACAAGGTTGTCGGAGCAGAGTTCCTTGTCTTGTGTCAAGCTCCTTAAACCATGAAACAAGGTGTCCTGAGGATAGTTCTTTTAAATGTGTCAACCTCGTTAAAATAATGAAACACGTTCCTGTTCAATTCGAGTCTTTGATCAGATCTCATAAAATCCCAGTCGAGTCTTTCTTAGATCTCGTAACTTGAACCTTCACTCCATCTGCCTTTCATATGGACTGAAGCTTGGGGGGCATGTACCTTGAATTGAGTCACCATGCGGGGGGCATGCTTAATTTTTCAAGCATAGTTTGTTTCTGTTTCAAGCTTGTGTAAAAATGAAACCAGTTTCAAGCATAGTTTATCTTTGTTTCAAGCTTGTGTAAAAATGAAACCAACTTCAAGCAGAGTTTCCTGATTTCAAGCTTGTGTAAAAATGAAACCATTCCCATCTTACCTCTTGTGATTGCCATTTTATCAACCTGTTTTTGCCAGATGAGCCTTGGTTTTCTCACTCCATCGTGACTATCTTTTGGCCGATCATATGCCTTCACTTGGTTGTACCCATTCCTGGTCCTTCTTGATGAGTGGTCTTTGTTAGCCAGCCTCTTGAAATTTATTTGTATTGAGCAGTTCCACCATTACCAAAACCAATAGCTACCCTTTATACCACTCGTTCCTCCAGGAGTCACCTTTCAGCTCTTTTCTGACTCTCGAAAATTGAAAAGATTTCCGAGTCGCTTGTCATTTTGATCTCGTTAAAGTGGACACGAAACGACATCTACCCAGTATATGTTTACCGCTTTTTCGGGCTGGGATAGATTATTTACGAAAACGGAATACCCTAGCCTATCGCGACTAGGAGGTTTTCTCAGATATATTTTTCTACCTTTTCGGATCTGAGGAACTATTTACGAAAAGGGACCGTTGGATTTTACTTTTCCGCTGTCTTTTCAACCTCTCTAAACATGAAAAGACGCCGATTTCTTCCTGTGTCAAACTCGTTAAACCTAAATGACATCGGAAATTGTCAATCATGACGTTATTCGAGTTTCTCTTTCCTAGCGCTCGTTAAATGTACTAGGATGAATTCGTCCAAAGGACAGATTTATATGACAAGCATATGGTATCCTCTTCAAGCTTGTGTAAAAATAAAGAGTTACTCACCGAAATGGTGGGGGAAAATGGAACTAACATCATTGTCGTGTCGGCAGTATGTCGCTCTTGAACATGGCACTTGTCTGCATTCGTGTCGGGTTGGGGACATCTCATCTCGTTTCTTCACTTTGCCTCAGTGGGTTTGGATAATCCCTTTTGACCTCTCGTCTGCTCATTGCCTCGTCACCATGACCTCTGATCCGTTGATGTCAAATACTGCCAAGTCCACTGTAGTGCCATTTATATGTTCAAGAGAAGTTGGCCTCTACGAATATCAACCTTCCTCTGATTCTCATACTATCCTGATTCACAACAAAACATCATGTTCCTCTGTCTCGTGTCGATGATGTGGGAAACATTATGGCCCACCTTTGATCAAGGTCATTTCCTGTCGACTTCAGCTCATTATCCAAGAAGTTGATCTAGAGACTCCTTTATGGTACCTTGAAGCCTGCATGCCTCAATGGCAGGTTCGTCGCATTCGACGTGGGGTTTTCATCATTGGCCTCCGATCGAGTGATTCTGCGGGTGTTCGACGCCAAATCATTGATTCACACGCCGTAAATTGTACCTCTAGTACCTTGAGGACCATTTTCATTATTGGTGGTTCCTCTCGTGTCTGTTAACGGCTCTCATCATTGGTTGGTAATCAGAGTGTTCTTGCATGTTCGACTTCAGCTCACATATTCGCATGCTTGAACTTGTACTTTGTTTGGGTCGAGATGGAGCGCAAGACCCTGGATTGTGTCTGTTGTAATCCAGGCTGCGATTGTGGATTATTATGATTATTTACATGACTTATTCACTGGATGGATGCGACCATACCTGAGTCTATTTATCTATCCTCACTGGATGGCTGCGACCATACCTTGGATCTGGATTATTGTATACTCTGTTTTGGATGGCTGCGTCCATACCACATATACATCATGTACTTGAGATATCAGTTGTATTTTTCTACGTAGGTTTTTCGACGGCGGAGCTTCATTTGGACACGTTCTCGTAAAGCATTTCACCCCTCTCTCTCTCTCGGGCCTCATGCTTTAGGGGGCATCTGTTACACAGTAATTTGTCACTTTTGTCACCATCCTGATTTCCCATCTCGCCCATTGGAGGGTCGTTTCGTGACCAATAAGCAGTGTCATGCCTTGCAAATACCATCATTGTATCCTTTCCCTTGGACAACATTCCTTCTGTTAATCATTTCCTGAGCAGACCCCTAGAAACACCTGTTTTTGCCTTGGCACTGGTAGCCCATTATGTACTCGCGCCAATAAGGAAAATTAACACTGAGCCCGTGCCAATTGGATCTTTGTCCCAGTTAAGCACTCGCGCCAATCTGCTTATGGAAATTTTTTAAAAAAATGAGGCGAAGTTTCGATTAAAACAACTTCGTGGTTGAGTCATCGGGAGTGGTTTCGACTGAATAACCACGGCCTTCCTCCTTTGGCCTCTTATTTCCACCTAATGGGGAACCTCCCAAGGGATAAGGCCTCCCTTCCACTATTGTATGGATCCCAACCTCCTCCTCTCCTCCTCATCTCTTCATCCATTGATGGAAAGGCTGGCGTGAAAAAGTGAATAGTCTGGAAGTGCCTAGCTTTGAATCTCCAAATTCCCAAGAGCCTTTGTCTTGTAAAGTGTCTGTCATCCCTTAGAGCTCAAGTAAGTGCTTACCATCGTCGAGAGACTGCGGAGAGGTTTCCCTTTCGGCCCAGTGAGGCTTTGCGAGACGTGAACGACGGGAGACCCATCCGAAGGAGACCACGACGTCGGGGTATTGGTTGTAATCTCTTTCGATTGTTATTTAATGAATGATTACGATTATGGTTCCACTGTGTTTTCAATTATGTTAATATGAGTAGTATCCTTTCTGATTGATATTTAGTTGTGTATGCTGGATTTTATGCTTGTATCTGTTTGTTTCTTGCATGTGCAGGTGTCCATCCGTGGAGATCGTGAAGGATCGTGATCTGCCGAGGCTGAGGAACGAGAGCGCTCTCTTCTTCAGATCGTAGCATTGGATTCCAGGTAGGCCTCCATCTTTGGTCTTTTCATTCGTAACTAGGAACTTGCGTCGTAACATTTCGTGATTTTTGCTAGACCCCTGCTGGGCTAGTAGGGATCGCCTCTGTCCGCAGAGGGGATTTACCTCCTCAACACCTAGCATTCCTGAGATGACCACTAGAATAGGCTGTATGGTGTTACAGAATGATGATAGTGGTATAGACCCTATATGAGGGAAAGATAAGAGGCGTGATTCAGAGATGAGGTCGAGGAAACCAGTTTGTTTTTCCAAGGGTTGATTCGAGAAATGGCAGGAGAGAGTGACTTTAGAGAACTCAACATAGTCCTTAGCGAGAGGATAACATAGGGATTTTATAATGAGTTAGGGAGTAATCTCAAGAATTTTGGTTCCTCGCGTGGAGAGGAAGATGTCCTTACGCTCGATGTAGGCCTCCCAGAGCCAGACAATAAACTTCTAGAAAAAATGGGTTTTCATGGAAATTTGGTAGCAAAACCCTCACTCGATGACTCTAAACACGTCTTCATTTCTTCACTTAAAATAGAAGAGCTCAGCTCTGGTGTGGGCTAGATTGAAGGGATAGACTGGGTTGCAGAGTTGGGCGTGAGTGTCAGTGAGGGTTTGGGGTCGAGGAGCACTCCTGAACTTGCACGCTTGGGGGATTTCTGGTGCAGAGAGTTTCATTTTTTATAAGGTAATTTGAACAAATAATAAAAGGTAAAAATGAAAGGGACATGACCAAATACCTAAAATAGTAGTGAGGTAGTAGGGGAAAGTGACGAGAGAGCGAAACACAACCAATATTCAAGTTTTTTACCTGCGTGGCAAAGCAAAATATTGGTAAATAACCAGTAAATTCACACAGTCGAGAGTAAAACTCGCTACGGAAAACAAGGTTTTACAGATTACCATGGTGGGGCGACACATGTAGGGCTGGCGTCATGAGGACATCGATAGTGGGACATGTGGCACATGGTGGTTGACCGACATCGGCCAGGTAGGTGGGGTCCACGTGCCAAACAAGAGGGGTATCGCCCTTCATACCTGATCCAGGACTTACCTTACCATAGAACATACCTGTGCTAGTTGTTAGCTTGGTGGGACCCTTTAACCTTCGGCAGGGTGGACGGAGGCCTCCGTACCTTTTCCTTCCCCCCATGGAAGCACTCTAATTGGTCGGGAGGAGGGATGATGTCATCTCCTCTAGTGGGTCGGCTTCAGCCACCTTTTTCCCCTTCTCATACCGATGAAACGACCATTCTCTGCTCTTCGCTATGTTGCTAGTGTTTGATGAGTGGCTCCGCCATTCCTGGGCACGCGATGGCTTTGGGCGGAGGAGTTGTCAACGTTGGATTCCTATTCATCCCATGCGCTCACCTAATCTTCGCGCTTGTTTTTGAAATCTCCTCTATTAACTTTGTTGTTCCCCATCATTTTAGCTTGTGTTTTTCTTTTTCTTTGCACAATAGCATCTTTCTTTTATCATTGATATCACAAGCCAACACCTCTCATGAATATTGAACACAAAGTAGCAAGAGAATCAACTTGGCATTTCGACTTCATCATGGAGTCCATATCATCATTTTAATGTTGTTACTTGTACCATTGTAATCACAATTTCATTTGTTTCCATGTGTTTTTCCATATTTTGTGTGGATAAAAGGATGTAATTATCAAAAGGAAAGGAGAAAATGTAATGTGTGGAATTCCAAGTGTCATATGTGGAATATGAAATGTCACATAGTCATATATGGACAAAAGAGTCTTTAGGAAATTCGAAGGTCATACAAAAGTTCAATGGTCACATTTGGAGTATAAGAGTCATGAGGGAAGCTCAAGAATCATGGGGATATGAAAGCTTATTCCTCTTGTTATAAATAAACCCTCATAACTCAATAAAAGGGCTTTTGGAGGCTTAGCCTTTGGAGAGTTATCCTTGGCTCCTCCAGCTTAGCATGGGACAAAATATCAACCATTGGAGAAGCAAGAAGTGACTTAATGTTCACTATTGTAGCTAGTGGCTCGCCAATGTAACTATGTACTTGGGTATTTCACCTAATAACCAAAATCTCATTGAGCCAACACACTTTCATGCATATGTCGTAAATGTTTTATGAATATTATTTCAAGGTTTGTGATAGATCTTATTCTCATTTTTAATAAAGAAACTAAAATATTTGGTGGTTTTGGTGCTTATCTTGTTGAATGTGTGTTGTATTTTATTTAATGACCACTGTGTCTATTTGACCTATTTCACTTGATAACTTACAAAACATTCCTTTCTCTCTTAGGATGGTACTATTACTTTCCTTATATATGCTCACTTTATTTCTCTATCATGATAATCTCTTCTTACACATCGTAATTGGTGTTTCACAGTGTCAAATTACTTTTTGATTTCAAATTTTATGTGTATACTCTCTTATGTGATTCATTGCATCTAATGAAAACCTTAAGAGTTATAATAATAGGGCCAATACTCCATATGGAGCTCCTACTCCAAACTGTGTGAGGGCTAGTTGCGATTTCACATTGGAGAGACCCCCTTGGCAGATAGATTTCCAGCACCATCAACAAATGGTGCTAGAAGGAGGTCCATATGACAAGTTGTGCCCATTGATTCTATTTTCAATCTCTTATATTAAATGGCTCATCGTTAATCTTACTCCCAGGGTGTTTTGGTAATAAATCTGATGGTAAAATTTCAATCCTCAATGAGACTCTATAAATTGTCTTAATTAAAATTTTATGGTGAGGGTGAAGTATCCATAGCCAAGAACATATTTATTTTTCTCTGTTTTTGTGAATTTATAAAATCGATTCTGAAGATGTTGCTCTTATAACTTTCATCCTCACCCTTGAAGGCCAAGTTAACCAATTGTGTCATACCTTGCCTTATTTTTCCATTCATTAATTTCATCAATTCCTCAAGGAGCTTCATTAAGCCTTTGATAGGCATGATTACCAAGATGTTCTTAAAAAGATTAATCAACTAAGAATGAAGCCTAATAAATTAATTGAGGATTTTTTTAATTGATTCCTTCACTTTTATTATGAATTTCCTAGAGAATATATGAAATGATATTTCTTTAAATAAAAGTTTGAACACTTGGTTCATATCTCTTTAAATGGTGAGTCTGAACCCCCTGATGATTCTTCTCTCCCAAATTTTCAAATACATGATACACTGCTAATTTCATAGGAGGAACATATTATTCCTACTATTACTTTCCCTCGTCTTTTTTCTATGCCTTGTGTTGAACATATTCAAATAAAAAAATATAATAATCATATTTCTTATCTATCTATTCAACCTTAATCCAGTTACGATGACTGACATCCAATGGAGGAAACCTTGGAATAGTTCTTGGAGACTGGGTTGAAGATCAATTCTTCCATTTCTCAAGGTTAAATTAGCACTTTTAACCTCAATCCTTAATATGGTTCCACTAAAAGTATTTATTCTTCAAGGGACACATGTCATACTCTATCATTTACATACTATGACGCTTTGTACCTTGATTTTCTTGATTAATATGCTCCACCAACTAGTTCTTTAGATTCTCTTGATTTTTCAATTTTTTAGTTCAAATTATGATCAAGTACAAGGTGGCTACATTACATATGTAGAGGAGAAGAAAAGTGGAAAATATTCTAATCTCTCTTCTCTTTTGCAAATTCCTCCATGTGAAGATGTTGTTTCTCCATTCTGGGCTGATTGTGAATCTAGAAATATTGGTAGTCAACCAAATGAAATAAGTTTCCTTAATCAATATAAAGTCTTGGGAAACCACCATTCTCATGATGCAAGTTTCCATAATATATGCCAGGTGCAACCAAACTGAGGTAAGTTGTCAATAAAAGTTTGCACTGACTGTCAACATGGATTGACCATTTCATAAGCACTTTATTGATGGATTGTGCTACACTTATTCAAGCTTACATTATGGAATCATGCTTATGAATTCATTATGGGTTAAGCATGTACGAGAAAACGAGTTTGAAATTAAAAACTAGGAATAATACCTAAACACCCAACACAACATTAAGAGAAAAGTAAGTGAAAATATTCGACAGATCATAATATCATCAGTAGTCTCCAAAATTCAAGTGTCTGAAACATTTTGGAGGGTTTTGAACACAACCTCAACAAAAGCCCCTCCACTTCACCTATGCCATTTTGGATATTATGCTTGATTATTCACTCATGCCATTTTCATCTCTTTCCATGCTATGAAAGGCCATCTACCTTGTAGTGTTTGGTATTATTTTGATGGTGAAAACATCCATAATAGAGTAAAAAAAGAATTTACCATGAATAATCCCTTCAAATCAAGTTAAATGGATAAAATCTATATGATCATTCTTAGGAGGAAAAAAAGGATCTATCCCTTCGATAAATGCACATATGTGTACTTAATGAAATATAATTCACCCCCAAACTCATTTATAGCCACTCCAAGCTAGTGAAAAATTCAATTCAACCTAAAAATTTTCAATTTTTATTTATTTATTGATTTCCTAATCTTATGTTTGACCCTTAAGATTTAATCCAACAAAGTCTACGATGTGGTGAGCCTCAATGATGAATTTTTAAAAGGTAACCTTTATAAGTATTAGCAATCCATATCAATACATTCATTATCTACATGATGAACCATCGATTTCAAACTTCTTGGACCTCCAATACATTACATCCCATTTAAAGAAATGGGGAAATAAATTATCTTAGTGACTACGTGACCATTATGGTTGGTCATTTCTTATCTAAGTTATTTTCCATGTCCTTAGGCATCCACATCTACAATGGTGGAAAGGAAAATTGGTTAAGGGATGCAGGATAAGTAGGATTAAATATGATTCATCATACCAATGATTATATCTTTACATTACCTTTTGATCTATAAGAAGAATGAGAAAATAAGCATCAAGTATATTGTTTCTTTGTGAATTTCACAAGGAATTAGACATAGTTCCTCAACACTTATTAACATAGAATATTAAGGATTTATGATTACATCCATTGGTGGTATTTTTTCTAGTGACACTTTATGGGACCATCGCTGGAAAGATATTGATGATCATTCCTGAGATAATGGAGTTCGGAAGAACTATAGGGGTTAAATAAGGATGCCCTTAAAATTTTTGGGATCTACATTGATGAGCTAGAGGAAATCATATCAAATTCAATAAGAACCTCATATATTACTTACTCTATGAAGTCTCTATTTATACTTTACTATTTGGTAATTGCATTATCATCATCTCCCACTCAATGAGAGGCACCGTAAGACAACTTGACATCGTAGATTCCTTTTGTAACACCCATAAGGTTTAGGCTAACCTTAGGAAATTAAAAATCGCTACACCAAATATCCCTAAAAAGGAGTAAAGGAATATGTTTCTTACATATATATGTGAGAGGGTTCGGGTAGTCTTTTCATATGTATATTTGGAGGTTCTCTTGTGTAGGTCATGCTTTAGCTTGAATCTAGTAGTATATGTTAAACCATGTAAGTGTTATGCACCTTTCAAGAGTCTTGAAAACAATTTTTCCACATTCGATTTAGAACATTTGAGTGACAATCTATCTCTTTCACACATTACTTACACCTAACATATTGTATGGGCATGTAGTTTTAGGATCATGCCTTCATTGAGTACATTAAAACATGAGAAAGATAGTATTTTCCTAAATCTTACCCATATATCTTCATGCCAAGAAATCGACGCCTCAATATTTCATTTTTTTATAATTTGGCTCATCCCCTGCTTGATTTAGGAATCATTCATGTTGTGAAAATGAAAAATAGGTTAAAAGAAATGGAAAACCCACAGAGTGTTCATCTTAGATATCCATATCATGCTCTAAAATTGTGAGTATATTTTGAAATCAAATTAGATTTGTATACAACGACCTCTTCATTGCTTCACTTCAGTGACATTGATATTGACATAACACGCCCACATAACTTTCATTCAATGCTCTTAATATTTTAAGAATAATATAAACATCAGTATTGATACTAAGTATTATTGAGTATTCCTTTGGTACACATGGTATACGACTAGGTAGTTTCTTTCTCCAAATGTCAATAGTAATTGGGAAACAATATTTTAGAGGCTAAATTTTGACCATGGGTTTTCCATCCTCTCTACTATCAAAAAATTCTAATTTCCATTTTTCCTATGAATTATTTGTCAAAATTCTATAATATAAAGTTATTTGACCTTTAAAATTGCCAAAATTTTATAGAAAATATATAAAATCCTTCTAAATTTTAACATCTTCTACAAATATATCCAAACATTTGACAATATACATATCTATAACTAATAATATTCACTGAGTTTTCTCTAATTTAGTATAAATTTTCAACATTTAAATTTCCTAACTACTCATATCTTGTATAATTATGTGCTTATTCTAGATTTATTCAACACCAATGTTAGTTTACATTTTAATTACCTTAAATATTAAGGGGCCCTCTCCTCTATTTGAGAGATTTCTTGCTCCACTCGCTTCACATTGAGAAAGATCAACATATCATTCAGGAATGCCATATTTTTCAAATCTGTTACTTAAAATGTAAAACTATAATCCATTTTATTCTCTTGTATTTTTCATTCTCCCTGTTACAAATTTTTGGTCAATTCATTCATTCTTTCTTATTTATTTACTCGATTTCTGCTTGAAACTAGAACTTTATGACTTAAATATGTTTATCCTTCCTTTTTTTATTTTAAATGTTTTTCGCTGAATAAATGCTTTTCCCTTCCTCCTTTGATCATTACATTTTGAAAATATTATATTTATATTTTGTAAGGGAAATTTCCATCGAGAGATGTTGCCCATTGTGATAAGACTCATATACAACTTTTTTTCTCACGTTAGGGTTGTTGAAGATAATGGTTAGACTTAATTAGATAGAGTCACTTCACCAGAACCTTAGATTAGGAGTTTGCTCCTATTTCTTGGGAATTGGTTTTAACTTCCCATTTTTCATGTAACCTATATATTGTTTGATCAGTAATGAGAATGTAGAGCGACCTATGGACGTAGTCACTCTTGGTGTAGTCCCTTAGCATAGAGCTAACCAGTAATGCTTTCATTAATTTAGTCTGCCATTTTTACCATGGCATCAGAGCTTCAAGGTAAAATAAAAGCCAGAGTGCTTTTGATCCCCGTGAGTATCTAGGTATCAGAAGAGAAGCCCATGATGACCTGAGGGTAGCCAGAGTGAGGCTAAGTGTGGCTTCTTTTCTCTTGAGAAAATTCCAATCAACGCGTTCATGGGAGGCACATATGTGCTAATCAATGCAGACCTGTGCCAGAGAGCAACGCTGATCTCTAAATCCATGCACACAATATTGGAGAAATAGCGCTATTTTTTTTTCCTTTCAGAGATTCTACCCAACACGACCAATGGGATATCTGGATGATTTTGGGTTCTTAGTTGAGCCAGTGTGCTCGTGAAAGAATAGCTAGTGTACTCATGTTGAAGGAGCCAAAGTTCTTGTGTTAGATGAGCGTCGAGAGAGCTCATGTTGAGAGGTGTCATTGAAATCAGAGTGGTTGAAGAGTGTTGTTGAGCCTAAGATCTCATGTTGGAGGATCCAGAGAGCTCATGTTGTGGAGTGTCATGGAGCCAGAGAGCTCGTGATGCGGATTGTCAATTGAATCCAGAGAGATTCTGCATGCTGAGCCAGAGAGCTCATGCCTGCAAATCCAGTGAGATAATGTGAGAGGAGCTGGAGACTCATGGCATCAGAGGCACTAACAGATCATTGTTAAAGTGTGAGGATTGTTGTAAGCGTGATCCAAGACAGAGGTGCCCATGATATCATAATAGAAGAGGCCATGATAGAGGATCCTATGAGCCCTAGGTGCGATGCACAGAGAAGCTTGCCAGAGTGATCGAAGATCACGTCGATTTGTTTCTTGAAATTGTTGTTTTTTGTGGATCTGGGGTAGATCTGTTTGTCGATTCGATTTTCTGTGAATTGCTAGAAGTAATTTTTTTAAAGGGGTCATGATGAATAATCTGATGGAAGTATACTTGAACGAGAGAAATAAGCTCGATGTTTCCAATTATTCTAATTGGAAATTTAAGTTACAGACTATGCTAGAAGGGCATAGTGCATGGGGGATCGTGAATGGAAATGAGGTGAAACCTACAATTGGAGCAGACGCAATAGATGCTATAGTAAAGGAGTGGGAGAAGAGTGAGAACAAGGAAAAAATGATGTTGAAGTTGGTTGTCAAATACTGCGTCATCCCTCACAACAGAGACTACAAGTCTGCAAATGAAATCAAGAAAAATTTCAGATACCTATACAAAATCATAAATACAAATCGCCTACTGTTCCTGAAAAGCAAGATTATCTCAATCAATATGGAGGAGAATGAGGTAGTAGTTGCGTTCATCTCGCGTATAAAGGACCTTAAAGAGAAGCTTGGCGACATTGGAGAGGTTGCAAGTAACACTCATCTGGTAACAATTACTATGAATGGTATGACTGATGACTACTAGATGTTTATAACATGCTTGAATGCAAGATAGAAATCCCCCAATTTCAAAGAATTGACATATATTCTCGTGCAAGTGGAGGAAATTCGCATGACACTTAAACCTCAGAATTCAGATCTAGCTTTAATGGCGAAAAATAAGCCATTCCAACGAAAATCAAACGAAGGACAGAGAGGTGGAGGTGCAACAAAAAAAAGGCTGAATCCATCTTAAGGTATACTAGAAAATAGGAATGATCCACCATTAAAATGTTTCTATTGTGGAAAAATTGGCCATATGGCTAAACGCCGTTGAAAGAAGAAGTTTGATGAAGGTAAACATAGATACATGAGACATGCACGTCACTTTGTAGATGATGACCATAACCAATACCTCAGATTGTTTATGGTTGACTTTGATGAGAAGGACGAAACAAATACGTGGTATGTGGATTCAAGAGCATCCACCCACATGACAGGTAACAGACAATGGATTGAAGACTTCAAGGAAACCAACACTCGAGAAAAATCTACCTTGGCGATGACAGAGGGTACCCAATCAAGGGACATGGTAATGTTACTGTACTTATTCCTAATGGAAATATTAGGCACATTCAGAACATGATGTATGAACTCAAAATTAATAATAATATGATTTACGTTTCAATGATAACATATCAGAACCTCAAGGTATAATTTTATAATTCCTATTGTGTTTTTAAAGATTTGCTAGATAGAATGAGGACCATTGCAACAGGGATTCATGTGGGTGGTCTTTACAAGATGAATGTGAAAAGTACACCACATCAAGCATTCACATCTTCAGGTATGTCAGCAGAATACTTATGGCATCAAATATTTGGCCATATTAATTTCAATGATTTGTTGTTACTTCATAAAAGAGGTATGGTCACTGGTCTTCCTGATTTAAAGCATTTACATGTTGATTGTGAATCATGTGCTCTTGGAAATGTGCACATAGATGAGTTTTTTGTTAATGTAAATACAAAACAGAGATATATACTAGAGTTAGTCCACACTGGTTTATGTGGGCGAATGCAGTCAAGATCATTGGGAGGTGCATATTATTTCTTATTATTTGTTGATGACTTTACTAGATTTATGTGGGTATATTTTCTCAGCAAAATGAGTCATAATTTTGAATATATCAAGCAATTTAGAAGCATGATGGAGAAGGATATGGGTAAATACATCAATATTTTCCGCTCAGTTCAAGGGGGAGAGTACAGGAAGGCTGACTTCAGCAAATATTGTAAAGACCATGAAATAATGCAACAGTTTATAGTGCCACACACACCTTGCCAAACAAGGTTGTAGAGTGGAGAAATAGAACCCTTTTGGAGTGTGCTCGAAGCATGCTGAAAGGTAAGAATATTTCTAACAGATTTTGGGCTGAAGCGATAAACATTGCAGTGTATTTGAAAAACAGGAGTCCTTCAAATACTCTTGAATAAAAATCTCCTTTTGAAGCTTTATTAGGATTTAAACCTAAAATTAAGCATTTAAAATTTTTTGGATCCAAAGCATTTGCCCATGTACCAATGGAGGGTAGAAAGAAACTAGATTTTAAGGCCATCAAATGCACTTTTTTTGGGTATTGTACATAATTTAAAGCTTACAAATTGTTTGATCCCTATACTCATAAGGTTTTTGGGAGTAGAGATGCAGTGTTTCATGAACAGGTTCATGATGGAAACAATGTAGACAACAATGATGAATGGAACATTCCTTTGTTGGTGGAAGAAGGGAATGGTGAAACAAGAGAAAGCCATGATCAACAACAACAAAAAAAGGAAGAAGAAAAAGTTACAGATGAAATTGTCGAACCAAGTCCATTAAAGGTTAATCAGAACAGTTTGGATGCCACTCCAAAACCTAGGAGAACAATTTTATAACTAGCAGGTTAAATGTTGTTGAACCCTCTAGTTATAAAGAAAAAAGTCAATATAATGAATGCAGGGAAGCCATGGAAGAGGAACATGAATCAATTATGAAAAACAAAACTCGGGAGTCAGTTGAATTATCTGAGGGAAATCAAACCACAAGTTGTCAATGGCTATACAAGCCCAAATTTAAAGCATATCGGAGGATAAATAAATACAAGATAGGTTGGTTGCAAAGGGGTATTGACAAAAAGAAGGTATATACTAGGAGGAAACCTTCTACCTTGTAGCTAAACTTAATTAAATCGTAATGTTAAAATTGCCTTAGCTACTAAACATCACTGGGTGATGCTCCAGCTAGATGTTATATCTGCTTTCTTAAATGGGGAGTTGAAAGAGGAAGTTTATTTAGAGCAACCTGAGTAGTTTGTCAAACAGGTAAAATAACATTTAGTGTGTAGATTAAAGAAATATTTATATGGACTAAAACAAGCTCCAAGGTCATGGTACGATAAAATTGATTCATTCTTCTTACATCACAACTATACTAGAAGCAAAAATTGCCCCAATCTCTATATTGTGTTTTATTAAAAGGGGTGAATTGTTTTGATTTCTTTATATGTATATGATCTCATCATTACAGGAAATGCAAATAAATTCATTGAAGAAATCAAGCAATAGATTTCACAAATGTTTGAGATGAAAGACCTCGGTGAGCTTGGATATTGTTTGGTTCTAGAGATCTGGAGAGATTGAGGGAAAAATTTACTAGCACAGAGTAAGTATGTCGCGAGACTTTTGAAAAAGTTTAATATGGATTAGTGTAACGTTGAAACAGTGTCGTTACAGTAGAATACCAAACTTCAGAGTGATGACACTTCAAAGGAGGCATATGCAACATTTTACACGAAGTTGGTCGAGAGTTTAATCTACTTAACCACTGCTAGACCAGATTTGGCTTATGCAGTTAGTGCATTGAGCCAATTTATGTCCAAGCCACTTGAGAGCCATTGGATTGAAGCAAAAGGCGTCTTAATGTATCTACAAGGAACCTTAAAATATTGCATTTTGTATATTGATCCTTGTGATGTGAAATTGACAGGTTTTTTAGACTTTGATTGAGATGGAAACGTATATGGAAAGAGATCCATAACAGGTTATGGATTTCGCATTGGGTCTAGGTTATTGCATGGAGTAGTAAAAGGCATAACATGGTTTCCTTGTCTTCAGTAGAAGAAGAGTATCAAGCGATGTGTGGAGTAACTTGTGAGGTAGTTTGGTTGAGGCGACTTCTCCAGGATGCAGGAGAAGAACATAAAGTTGCAATAGTTATCATATGTGATAACCAGAGCTCCATCAAACTTTCAAACAATCTGGTGTTCCATAAAAACACTAAGCACATTGATACACAGTTCCACTTCATTAGGGAAAAAGTTCAGTCAAAAGAAATTCATGTTGAATATTGTAATACTTGTGATAATGCTACCGATAATTTTACTAAGCCTCTTAGTAAAATTAATTTCAAATGTTTAGGGAAATGTTAAGAATATTTTTAAACCCTTTCTCCATTAAGGGGGAGTGTTGATGATAATCAAGAAACTTCATTAGAGAGAGTCGGTTCACCAGAACCTTGGGTTAAGACTTTGTTCCTATTTGTTAAGTATTGGTTCTAACTTCCCTATTTGCATGTAACCTATATATTGTTTGATCTGTAATGATAATGTAGAGCGACCAGCGGACGAAGTCCCTCCTCGTGTAGTCTTTCAGAGTAGAGCCAACTAGTAATGCTTCCATTAATTTAATTTTCCATTTTTATCAACGGTATGATATATTTTAAATTTTTCTAAGGGCTTTGTTAGTGGAGTAATTGTCTGAATGGTCAAAAGTGGTTGGAATCAAATTAAAAAAAAACTCAAAAAATCTCACAGTAGCAGTGTTTGAATCATGTTTTTTACGGTGGAAATGGATTCAGGACCATCAAAAGCCTTCTAGGTACCCAAAATCTTGATGTTTGACAGTTGTAACGTGAATATACAAAAATCCCTGCAAGTCTTTTCAAAACCTTGCAAAAATTTCCACGATTTTCACAGAAAATTTAGAGACTCCTTAGACTAAAACATTGCTAGATTAAGAATTATTAATATATGTGACTTGCAAGTTAAATATACTTTTGGTTTTAGACTAGCAACTAAAAATAACCACACTTATATTACACTAACCAATTACCAATTCACTCTCATTTAAAAGAAAACAAAAAACAAACACACAAAAGGGAAAATAACTATCAGCTATATATCACGTTTATTATTCAATGGATAAGATTGTCGACTTTAAATTGAATTAAACACTTCATGTAACTAAAAGACATTTTAATGTTCAGCCGTAGTTTGTTTTTTAATGACTAATTATTTAACGTATGAGACACTTTGGATACCTGCCCACATGGAGCTAGTGGGTAGTTAGGAGCATTAGTGGGTAGGTAGCTACGAGCATTAAACGAGATAAGCGTTGAACATATAATAAAAATCTACATACTCTTTTGTGATTTGTGTCTTAAAAGAGTTAAACAACCACTTGATTTAAAAGCTATATACCTTACACTTGTTTTTCTTGTTGAGTAGCCCACTGAGCTATTTCAATTGCGGTATAATACAGTTAAAACTGCCATGGTCAGTTTTTCAACACCGTTTATATTTTTGCTATATCAAGCGTGGATATGAAATCTTTTAAAATTTTATATGAGGCGGTTGGATATACAAGTGGTGCCAGAGATGACATCAGTTCGTTTGGAAGCGCATTCACATCAATGTAAGAGAATGTCTGGTTGCAGCACAGAATATTACAAAAAACAAAAATCGTATTCGGCGTAGGTTATAGGGGATTAGGAAACTAATTGGTATGGAGAAAAATAATTATAACAATTATCAGTCAATTGAGGTGGAGATAAGGAATTATAACGATTGGTGGACGAATCATGAGATCTTTAATTAATTTAACGGCTCAAAATATGATCCAGGGGTAGAGTCGAGATTTTTAGGAGTTCAGAGTGAGCGAGTCTCATATGAGAAACACTGAAGAGACAAATACCATCGTCACTAATGCGTTTAATTATGTGTTAGCAGATATGGAGCATATCATAGAGTAGCAATAGTCGATAGGCATGTAATACCTCAGCACAAGCAAGTGGCCATAAACAAATGCTCTCCCAAATTATAAGAAGGAGAGGTCTTCATTTGTTCTCCAAGTGCTAATATATCGATTCATTCATTTCTGAGGCCTTCTGGATTTGAGCAAAATGAGTGAGTTGTCCAACGTTTTAGAATTTCAGTCGTCAACTAGTAGGAAGATATTGGCTTCTGTACCCACATCTTTTCCACCGGATCAAGAACAGAGGGAACAGTCTAGCTTTTACCAGAATAATGGCACTGTAGACTACAATCCAGTAATCATTATCTCGGTTTTTCTCTCTTTTCTCACCCTCGCGCTCAGCCTCACCTGGTTGCGTAGATGCCTTCAGCGCTGCAGAGGGCAGACGATGCTCGACTCATCGGATGGGGTGGCCGGCACTGGACTGCGGAAAACAGTCTTGGAAGCACTGCCCGTTATAGACTACACTGCTACCTCAAAGCCATGGGCCGTGCCCACAGATTGTCCGATCTGCTTGGCAGAATTTGCGGAAGGAGAGAAAATGAGAATTCTACCAAAGTGCAATCATGCTTTCCACGTGGAATGTATCGATAAATGGCTCCGCTCGCATTCTTCATGCCCTATCTGTAGACATTGCCTGAATTTCCAAAGTGGAAACAAGAAGCCAGGAGGCGCTGGAATTGTTCAAGCGACAGAATCAAACGACAGCGTGCATATAGTCATAGCGGCCACTGATTTATCTCAGGCAGGCGAAATGGTTTCTCCACACACTGAAACGTTTCAAAGAACTCCAAACCAGCCCGACCATACGACTCCTTCAATGTTACCTAGTCCATCTTAGTTTTCTAAGGGATTTCGGTAATTGAGAGGATGCTCATTCTAATTTTACGGGTCAACTTATGTGTAAGTATGTTAGTGTTTAATTTGGAGTTCGAGTTGACAGTTTTTTTTTTAAATAAAACTTAAATATTTTGTAAATATGGCATTGATAGTATTCTTTTTTAAAATAAAAAATTAATATTTCTTAAATAGAAAAGAAATATGTCATATAATATAAAAGAAAAAAATGTTTCAAAAATATAATTTAAATAATCAAAAACTCTACATTAATTTTTTTTTACTTTACAATAAGTTTGTATCTTGAAAAATTTAATACTTTTCGGTTCATCTTAAATCGATGATTAAGATAAATCTATACTAATTAACATACAAGTTTAATCCACAATTCCATGTAGTCAAATTTCTATTGGAAGGTTATCTTGTGTTTCTCTATGACAATTTCTTAACATCCATGGTGTTGACACCTAATCCTATGGGTTGGGTGTGGATATGTAATATTGTATACTAAATAATATTAGGAAATAAGGAAGGCCAGGAGTCATTGGGAGATGAATCCCAATAGCTTCACCTCCATGTATAAATACATATACATTCTTTATCTAATATTCATTCTGATTTGCAGAGTTACCTCCTGGTTTGACATGGTATCAGAGCCAGTCCCACTATTGGCATTTTTGCCTGTGGTGTAACTCCCTCATTCCTTTGCTCAGTCAGTTTTTATGCTAGTTTTTGCTGCTCTATTAAATTGCTGTACTGTAATTCTGCATTTTTTTTATCTGCAATTTTTTCCCAGTTCTATTTTTGCAGCTTCTGGAGATTCTGCAATTTGCAGTCCCTGAAATTCTGCAAATTGCAGCCCCTGCACACCCCTGCAAATCCTGTAGTTATTAAATTCTTCCATTCCAAATTTTGTTTTGGCCTCTTGGCCTCCCCTCTTTCCACCCGTACCCTCTTTCCTGGCCTTACGACCCACCTCTTCCCCAACACCCACGACATCTACCTCATTCCCTCGATTACCGTTCAATTCCTGGCAGCATCATACAACAGTGCCAGACTCCCTTGAAGCACTGCACCTGAAGCATTCCATCCTACTGGTGAAGTTGCGCTCATTACATCCTGACCTGCCACAAATCCAATCACCAGATTTCCAACCGAAACGCGCACAAGAAGCAAATCCTCTGGATCCTCGACCTCCAAAGGTTTCGTACCCAAAACCTCCATTTCTAGATTCCTTCTTATATGCCCCGCACTTGAAACAATTGGAGCGACTGGCAAAATTGTGAGCACCACACCCGCCTGAAGAGAAATACCAGTCGACGGGTCTCACATTTGTTCCTCCATACCTACACACCTTACCCCCACGCCTGCTACCCACATCCTACCCACCCTGACTCTCTGCTACCCCACCCCCGCTACATCCTACCCGCCCCAACTCCCCATCTCCGCTACCCCACCTCCGCTACATTCTACACGCCCCCCTCTCTACAACATTCTCCTTAAACCCCATTCGAACGCACGCTGCCACTACATATTCACTGCTATCCTCTCCGCCCGCTGCCACGGCATATTCACTGCTATCCTACCCCATTTGCACGCCCTTGCTCTCTGTCCCATTTAATAATACCACCAAACCCCATCCCATATAACAACACCGCCTCTTGTTTAATACCATACTATATAATACCACTTTTTCCAGCGCCGTCTGTATAATACCACTATTTCCGCCCCCCCACTATATAATACCACTATAACCCCACTATACCGCCCTCCCTCCACATTTACAATACGCTCATCCATATAAATTTGCTCTCTTCAAACACAAATATATATATATATATATATATATATATATATATATATATATATATATATATATATAAATATATTTGGTGTAGAATTCAAACATTTTCACAAAGTGTTTTTGTCTTTCAATTGAGTATATTTCCGTAATTAAAGATTTTCTAGCAAAATTTTTCCCCTCAAAAGAATTTTTTTCCAGCAAAGTAATTATTTTTTCCCTTCAGAAGAATGCATTCTCTCATATCTATTGTAGGGGTGGTTCTCTCCGGCAAAGAGAACTATCTTGAATGGTCTCGGAAAATCAAGCACACTCTCATTTTTAATGAGTTGTGGAAAGGAATCTGTGAAGGACAAGAAGGAAATCCACCAGCAAAGCCCACTTCAGACAAAGAGCTCGCCATTTGGGAAAACAAGAACTGCAAGGCCTATGCCTTGATTGCAGCTTCCGTAAATGAAGAGGTGAGTCACCATATTTCATCATTCTCAAATGCCTATGAAGCCTTGAGCAAGCTAAAAGAACTCTATGACTCACATTTAGAACTAGAAATTGTTCAATTGATGATTAAGCTGTTCAGTCTTGAAATGAAGAATGATGATCCCCTTGCTTTAGCTTCAGAAGTTAGATCTATCATGCATGATATTGATAGCACTGGTGTAAAAATTGACATACCTCTCATAGCATATGTTAAGGCATTATATCCGACTTACTCACATTATCTTGAGTCTTTGCAAGCAAGTGGGAACCTTGAGCATATCACCTTTGATACCCTTGAGAAAAAGTTTGCAGAAAGAGAGAAAGCTTTCGGGAAGATGACTGTCCCTTCGTCTTCTGAAGAGGCTGCATACTTGGCACATAGAGAAAAGAGTCATGCTCCAAATTCTTCCAGAGGAAGAGGTGGCAGAAGAGGAAGAGGAAGAAGAAACTTTAGAGAAAAGGGGTGCAGACAATCTGACAAATCCAATCTTCATTGCACACGTTGTAATAAAGATGGACATGATACATCCAAATGCAGGACACCTTGGGATAAAATTGAGCATCAAAGAAATCAAGAGAAAGGTAAAACTAATGACAAAGACAAAGGTAAAGCACCTGAATCTGCTCATTATGTTCTAGCACATCGTAACAATGGAGTAACTGAAGACTTGTTTGATGTTTCATTTACTTCATGGAGAGATGATTGGTTGCTAGATTCAGGAGCAACATGTCACATGACATTTAGAAAAGCTTTTTTTGAAGAATTTACTGACAAAGTTGATGGAGCAGTATATTTCATAGATAAATCCAAACTCAAGCCATCAGGGCTTGGCATAGTCAGGCTTAAGTTGCCTGCTCTTCCAGATCATATTCTACATGAGGTTCTATACCTCCCTGAGTTGAGGAGAAACTTGTTGTCCCTAGTCCAAATTCGCCTACAAGGACACTCCATTCACTTGTTTGATGGCAAGGAAGAGGTCAGAAAAGCATCAGATCACTCACTTGTCATGGAGGGAATAGAAGAAGGGAGACTCTTGATGCTGAAAGGTTCATCTGATCATGCTCAAAACTTTGCATTCAGTTCACATCATGATGAAGGTACATTCCCATCAAGTCTTTTATAGCATGCTAGATTTGGACACTTAAACTATGAAAGCCTTCGTTTGTTGAAAAAAAATGGTGTTAATGGACTGCCTACAATTCCTAGGAAACCTAGGGAATGTGATACTTGTATTCTAGGAAAGCATAGAAAATAGCCATTTCATGATTCACACTCCAGAGCACATAGAAAACTTCAGCTTGTTCATTCAGATTTATGTGGCCCTATGCCTATTTCTTCTGCAAATGGAAATAAATACATGATGACATTTATTGATGACTACATCAGAATGTGTTGGATTTACTTATTGAAGAATAAGTCTGATGCTTTTCAAACATTCAAGAATTTTCATGCATGGATTGAAAATGATGCACAAACTCATATTGGCTCTCTACGTACTGATAATGGAAAAGAATACACTTCAAACGAATTTGAAATTTATCTTCGTCAACATGGAATCAAACATCAAACAACTGTGCCATATAATCCCCAACAGAATGGTGTAGCTAAAAGAATGAATAGAACTATTTTAAATATGGTTCGCTCCATGTTATTTTCAAGAATGTGAAATTGATGTTTTGGGCTGATGCAGTTCTATGTGCTGTTTACATAAAGAATAGGTGTCCTTCAAGTTCAATTAGAAACAAAACTCCTTTTGAAATGTGGCATGGCCACATTCCTTCGGTAAAGCATTTCAGGGTCTTTGGGTCCACATGTTATGCCTTGATACCCAAGGGTCAAAGGAACAAACTTGGTGCTAGAAATCGAAAATGTATCTTCTTGGGGTACTCAAGTACCTCCAAAGGGTATCGTCTCTATGATGAAGAAAATAAGAAGTTTGTAATAGCAAGAGATGTCATATTCCTTGAATCTTCCAAGAGTGACAAGGTTGTTGAGCGGCAACTTGATCACCTGGACAGATTCACGCATGCAAAGTCTTTCCAAGAATTTGATAATCGATTCCACATCTTGAAGGGGGGATTCTGATATTGAATCAAACTATGGAATCATGTCCTGAAGCACTCTCTCCCCCACATGAAGAAACAACCACGGATGACACTTTTTTCTCTTTTTTTTCTGAATAAGACTAAATCTATTAAGAAAAGAAATATGGTACAATCAGGGCTTGCAGAGAAGCAGAGCTAAAAGAAAGGGAGCCGGAAATGATATAATATCAACCTTGGTCCCATAGAGAAGCCACGGCATAAGAAAAAGATAACAAAGATAACAGAGAAGAACAAGCTGGACTAAGGAGTCTACCCAGCATGGGCAGAGTCTTCCAATCGACATTTTTTCCCTTTCTTTTTACTGTGTTTGACCCAACCATTCTTCTCTGTCTAGACCAGAACCACTTGCAGACTATTCTGTGCTAAAGGAGGAGTCTCCTTATCTGAATCGGAAGAAGACGACTCATGAGAGCGTTTCTATGAGATCAGAGGCGCAGAGGGATCCCCGGGACGGGTTGAGGGCGGGTCCTTTGGATGCTCCAAATTCTCCTCTTCCACATCAATATCCTCCTCATCAGAGCTAGAGGACTCTATGTCATCCATGGGGGGTCTATCACAAGGTTTCCAGCTCTTGGATCTGGATTTGCGATTGAGGTTCTTATTTTTGTCGAGGAACGTTGCGCAGGTGTTCTGGAGATGCCCCGTCTGATGGCAATGGCGACACCTGAAGGCTGTGTTCTCATAGTCCAAAGCTTGCGTCCAATGGAAGTCCCCAATTTTAAGGATGATCTGATCTGGTAGCCCTTTGCTAATGTCAATTTCCGCGCAGATTCTGCCAAAGGTGTATATTCCTTTCTCCCCCCTTGATGTATCTATTGCCAGGAAGCTACCTAAGGTGTCCACGATTGCTTGAAAGACAGCAAAATGCCAGAGATGCGCAGGGAGATTTGGAAGCCTGACCCAGATAGGAAGCTTGGTGATGACAGCAGTAGAGGGGTCAAAATCTGGGAACCAGGGGGTCAGGAAGAGTCCAGCTGAACCCCAGAACCAAGGGCCTCCCGTTAAGGCTTTCTGGTAATCTTGATTGAAGGCAAAGACTACAATAAAGAAGCCTTTCGAGCATAAGAAGAATTTGTTGTTGTTGGTCCAATTGGAGTGGATCCACTGGTATAGATCGGCAGTACGGGGCCATAGTCCATTAAATCTGGAAATGATGGCTGTTTCTGCAAATGTCTGGTATTGATCATCCAGAGATGGATTAGAGATTTCAATGGCAGGGGTTTCCTCCATTTTGTCCACCAAGAAAGGTTTGGGAGCCCCAGCTGGTTGGGCTGACTTCTTGGCAGGTTGTGCATGAACTGCATCTTTGTAGGAGAAGCCTTTATGGGCGGAGGCTTGCCCTACGGCACCTCCCCTTAGTCGAAGTGATAGGATCATTGTGGCATTTCTTTCAATATTGTAAAAGGAAAGAGGCATATTGTTGTCTAGCTGCTTACCTGCAAAGAGAAACCACAGAAGGGATGAAGGGATTCCCATCCTTTCTTCGAGGATCTTTGAGAGATGGCTCACTGTAAAGGAGGGCTGGACCCCAAGGAGCAGGGTTTTGTCCATCAGAAGAATTATTTGAATCTGAAAAGTCGTTATCTGGGGATGAGAAGGATCCCGGTTGCCAGGGTGAGGACACGAAGTTGGTTTAGTGAGTTCACTGGGCTTCAGGGAAAGCTCCAGATCTCGGCGAAACTGCTTCTGCATGTGGAAGCACAGTGCAGAAGTAGACAAAGATATAAATCTGCGGACAGAGGCGTGGAGTAAAAAGGGCCGGCGTCCAACTGAAGTAAGGGTTCGATCGCACCTTCGTGCCTCCTCGCAGTTAGTTGGCCATGGAGCTAAGGCAGCCGTAACTGTTGCATTCTGAAAAGCGGACCGTTCCTGCAATGGCACATAGTTATAAAAATATAGCCAGCGTCTTACACAGTTCACTTGCCCGGCAGGTCTGCAGGGGGCCCAAGAAAATACTCCCACAGGAAATCGCTCCCAAACTCCAGTTAGCAGCTCATTCTTCACATGGCAGCATACGAGCAGAGAGCCATTCCTTCTCCCCGCCGATGCCTCCTTGCATTCAAATCCATGGCCACAGCACCGGGTCGGCGTGATCCAGTTAGCGACGACAGCACTTAGGTATTGAAACCCTAGGGCAAGGGAAAGTTCGCTGGCGCTCTCCATCTCCGAATCTCCCTACCACGGATGACACATTGAATGATGTGATTGACATAATTAGGAGATTGAATCTTGAATCAATCCCAACTCATTCAAATGAGCAGCCTGGGCCATCTTAGAAAGGTCCTCTCAAATGGCTGACAAAGACACTGGAGAATGTTCATCCTGACGAGGTTGGAAAAACAAGAACAAGAAGTTTCACTAAACAAATCGAAGGTGATGTAGATAATTTTGATTCTCCTGTTGATATGGATATTGCTTATAACTGCGAATTGAGTTTTTCTATAGATCATGAACCAACTTCCTTCAAAGAAGTCACTTCTCATGATGAATGGAAAGAAGCGATGCAAAAGGAGTATGATGCCTTGACAAATAATGGCACTTGGAAGTTGGTTGATCCGCCTTTGAGAACAAAACCAATTGGCTGTAAGTGGGTCTACAAGAACAAGTATAAAGCAGATGGCTCGCTTCACAAGCACAAGGCCAGCCTTGTGGCAAAAGGTTTTGCACAAAAATAAGGAATTGATTATGAAGAAATTTTTTCTCCCACAGCAAAATGGACCACCATCCGGACTCTCTTTGCCCTAACAGCTCAGAATGGATGGAAAGTCCATCAGATGGATGTAAAAACTGCCTTTTTGAATGGAGATCTAAAAGAGAAAGTTTATATGTCCCAGCCAGAAGGATTTGCTGTAAAGGGTCAAGAACACAAAGTTTGCAAGCTTATAAAATCCTTGTATGGCCTCAAGCAAGCACCATGAGCCTGGTATGAGAAATTAACCGAGCATCTTCTGAAACTTGACTTCAAACATTTTGATCTTGATGATGCAAATTTTTTTGTTAAGAAAGTTGGAAAAACAGTTGTATATCTTGTGGTATATGTAGATGATCTTTTGATAACAGGGAACAATGAGAGCTATATTTCATCCATGAAGAAAGAATTGAAGAAAGGTTTTGAAATTACTGATTTGGGTCATGTTCATTACTATCTGGGTATTGAAGTAATTCAACATCCTAAATTTATATTTCTTTCTCAAAAGAAGTACATTAGAGATCTCTTGAACAAGTTTGGCATGGATGAATGTAATCCCTTAACCACTCCAATGGAACAAAACTTGAAGCTCACATCTATTGAAGGGAAGGAATTCGAGGATGCAACTAAGTATAGACAACTTATAGGAAGTCTTATCTACCTGACCACCACCAGACCTGAAATTTCATTTGCTGTTGGAATCCTCTCAAGGTTCATGCAAAAGGCTTGTGAAGGACATTGGTCTGCTGTAAAAAGAGTGTTAAGGTACTTGAAGGGGACTCAAGACTTTGGACTCAAATATACACAGGTAGGCGACTTCAGCTTGATCGGATACTCTGATTCAGACTTTGATGGCGACAAAGAAATAGGGGTGTCTACTACAGGTTACACCATGAGTCTTGGATCAGGAGCTGTCTCATGGAGATCATGCAAACAGTCAGTTCCAGCAGATTCCACGACCGAGGCAGAATATGTGGCAGCAGCTGAAGCAACAAAGGAAATTGTGTGGCTCCGGAAAATCCTGGAAGATTTGCAGATGAAACAAATGTATTCCACTCCACTCATGATCGACAACACTTCTGCAATAAAGCTGGCCAAGAACCCAAAGTTCCATGATCGAACAAAGCACATCAATACAAAGTACCATCTAATTCGACATCATGTTCAGGCCAAAACCATCCATCTACATCATTGTTCCACAAATGAGCAAACTGCTAATATCTTCACCAAAGCACTTGGAAGAGAAAAGTTTGAAAAGTTCAGATCGATGCTTGGGCTCACCAACATCCCTTCGGATTAAAGGGGGGAATGTTGACACCTAATCCTATGGGTTGGGTGTGGATATGTAATATTTTATAATAAATAATATTAGGAAATAAGGAAGGCCAAGAGTCATTGGGAGATGAATCCCAATAGCCTCACCTCCATGTATAAATACATATACATTCTTCATCTAATATTCATTATGATTTGCGGAGTTACCTCCTGGTTTGACACATGCAATTTGTGTTGTTGTGATTTCATGATATATCGTTACAGATGTAAGATGCAAATCTATTCCATCGTAGTTTTCTAAGGGATTTTGGTAATTGAGACTAGGCTCATTTTACAGTTTAGTGTAGGGCCATTTTACATCCTAGAAGATGTGTAAGTATCTTCTTTGTTGACAGTGTCTTTTATAAATTAAATATTTTTTAAATAAAAAAGAAATGTATGATATAATAAAAAAGAAAAAAATATATTATGTATGTTTAATTAATTGTTTCAAAAATACAATTTAAATAATAAAAAATCATTTATTATTTTATGCATTCTAAAATAAATATACATTTAAAAAAATTTGGTACCTATAAAATCATCTAACCATTGATGATTAAAATAAATCTATGCTAATTAATATACAAATTTAAACAATTTATAGTAAAATTTCTATTGGACGGTTGTCGTGTGTTTCTCTATTGCAATTTCTTAATGTCCATGCAATTTGTGTCACTGTAATTTCAACATATATCGTTATAGATGTAAGATGGGAACCTGGATTTTCTTAACCTTCTTTGAATGTTATGTACTACATAATAGATTTAGTGTTATTTTCATAGATGGGTAGTGAGATTTTTATGTTCCAAATGGAAGTGCTTTTTTCCATCGAATTCTTCTCATGTAATGTTTCTTGTTCAGTTAAAATGTCCTATTAAGCTTCCAACGCACCAATTTTTGGAAATAACTGCAGTAATTGTTTCTAGAAACCAACTGTAGTGATTTCCTTAATTTATGGAAACCAACTGCAGTAATTTCCTTAAATTACGGAAATCAACTACAGTTAATTAATTTCTTGTTGAGAGTTTCTGAAGTGGTCCATTACTCCCACTGCAGTTCTCTATCATGATTTGTGGAACACTGGACACATAGCCAATAGAAGCTTGATGGAAGCTTGGCTATAAATATTTATATTTGGTCCCTGAGCTCACTAACTCAATCCCCTTCAAATTTACACCATCAAGCTACAGCGAGCAGAGCTTGGAAGTGCCTTCAGATTTCCTGTATTCTTTTCTTTTTTCTTGTGTGAGAGATTTTGGGAGATTTTTGTAAATCCAAGGGCGGAGTTTTGAAAACCTTTCTATCTCTTTGCTTTGACTGTTACTCTAAAGTTTTTCTCCTCGCGTTGGACTGCGCATCTTGAGAAAAATGATTTTTGTTGAAATCAAAGAGTTGTGTGTGTCATATTGGATTACAAATGCTTGAAATTAATTGCCTATGACCCCGTAGATATCGCAATTTTTAGACGTGTTGTCAAATTCGATGGCCTTTGATATTTTGATGGTCAAATGACTGCCCAGCCGTACATCGTTCTACAGGAATTTCAAGACTATTGGATTTGATCAAGCCAAAGCCATTGTAAACACATTGCAGTGGAAATACATGTATTTTCTGGATTGAGGTAAAAATCTGGGGTAAATCGGGCGATATTCATCAAGTAGATTGGGTGATATTCATCAATGGCTGGAGGTAAGATTTATTGGGCATTAAAGTTTTTATTTCTTTGATTCTTTTAAAGTATTTATTCTGCATTAAGAATCATTATTTAAACTAATATTTGGTATCGGAGAAAATTTTATCTCTGCCTTGGTGATTATAGACATGTTTGGCTAAATGTCATATTTTGAGAATTTTCTGAATTAAAGCATTTATTTGGAAATATGTCTAATTTCTGCTCAATTTTTATGCTTATAATATTTATTTAGTTTAAATTATATGCAATTTGGAAAATATGCTCGTATTTAAATTGCATGAATTAATTATTTATGTTCTAATTAAAACATGATATTTTGGATGAGTATACGAGACCAATCGTTAAATTTTATGCATATATTTTATAGTTTTATTTATGCAAATTATTATTATTCTTATATCAAGTTAATTTTTATGTAAATAATGTCTTGTGACCCATATAATTTTGATTGATTAGAGAATAGTCGTAGCATATCTAATTAGATAAAATTATATATTATGATTGATTAGGATCACATAAAGAATATTTAGACATTAATTGTAATTAATTATACTAAATATAATAAATTTTATCCCACATAAATTTATGTTATATTTATATAATTAATTAGGATAAAATATTCACAACTTACCCACAGGATTTATGAATTAATAGTTTTATCATAAAAGTTCAAAACTAAGATAGAATTTATATCAAGTTATAATCATAATATACCCTTAGAATTATGAGTTAAGCGAATAATTTGATAAATTCTATCATAAAGAATAACTGAATCTGCTTGAATTGAAAATTTATTCCACGGACAATTTTTATGTCATTAGATTCAATTTTAAGCATGATTTGCATTGGTAAAGCATGAAATTTTATTTAGGCCTCAATTTTAACATAAGCATGTGATCTTTAATTTTATGCAATTTTACAACCTGCAAATTTCTCTGAAATTCATGCTGATATCCCTAAACTTATGGGAGATAACTATAAGGTCTGGAAGGAGAGAGTTCTTCTTCATTTGGAGTGGATGGACATAGACTATGCTATTAGGAAAGATGAACCACTGAAACTCACTAATACCAGCACTACAGTAGACATCAAGCTTTATGAACAATGGTAACGATCTAATCTCCTAAGCGTGATGTTCATTAAGACTAAAATTTTAGCTGGTATTCATGGTTCCGTTGAATAGCATGAAAAGGTCCGAGACTTGCTGAAAGCCATTGATGATCAATTCATCACTTCAGACAAGGCACTAGCAAGCACCCTAATCATGAAGTTTCCATCCCTAAGGCTCACCAGTGTGAAAGGTGTGTGCGAGCACATCATGCAAATGAGGGACACTATGGCTCAATTGAAGAAACTGAAGGTTGAAATATCAGAGTCTTTCCTGGTGCAGTACATCCTAAACACCTTTCCGCACCAATACGAACCCTTCAAAATCTCATACAACACACATAAGGATAAATGGTCAATTAATGAACTCATGACCATGTGTGTTCAAGAGAAAGAGAGATTGGTGATGAAAATGGGAGAAAGTGCAATGTTGGCAACGCGAGGAAAGGGAAAATCTCAAGCCAATCAGAAATGGAAAGGTAAAATACCTCCTCAAGCCGATATCAGGAAGGATTCCAAGTGTTTCTTCTGTAAAAAGAAGGGACACATGAAGAAGGAATGCGCCAAATTTCAGAAATGGCTTGCGGACAAAGGTAATCCAATTTCGTTTGTTTGTTATGAATCTAATATGGTTAATGTCAATATTAACACCTGGTGGATGGATTTTCGATCAACAATTCACATTTTGAATTCCTTGCAGGGTTTGCAAAACCTAAGGAAGCCAGTGGGCAGTGAGAAAAGCATCTTATCATAAAACAAGATTGGCTCGCATGTGGAAGCTATAGGAACATGCTATTTAACTTTAAGTAGTGGTTTTGTTTTAGAATTAAAAAAGACTTTTTATGTACCAAGTTTTTCTAGAAACTTGATTTCAGTTTCAAGGCTTGTACATTTTGGATATTCCTTTAATTTTTCAGAAACATCCTTCAGTTTATTTTATAAATCTGATTGTATTGGGAATGGTATTTTTTCTAATCGTCTTTACTGCATTAATTTACAAAAAAAATTGACTTATGATTCAATGCATGTTCACACTGGCACTAAAAGATGTGTTATTAATGAAAATTCCTCTAAAATGGCACCAGAGACTAGGTCATATCTCCATAGAAAGATTAAAATATTTGTAAATGAAGCGGTACCTAATACTTTGGATTTTACTAATTTTGAGACTTGTGTAGATTGCATAAAGGGAAAGTAGACCAACAAGTCAAAGAAAGGTGCCAATAGGAGTTCGAAAATATTAGAGATCATACATACTGATATATGTAGTCCAGACATGGAGTCACATGGTCAGAGATACTTCATCTCTTTTATATATGATTACTCACGATATATGTATCTCTACATGCATCATAAAAAGAGTGAAGCACTAGATGCCTTTAAGATATTTAAGGCTGAAGTACAGAAACAATGTGGCAAGAAAATTAAAATCATGAGATCAGATGGAGGCGGAGAATATTACAGTAGATACACAGAAGATGGACAAGAACCTGGGCCATTTGCAAAATTTCTTCAAGAGCATGGGATTGTTGCCCAATACACCATGCGTGGTTCACCTGACCAGAATGGTGTAGTGGAAAGAAAAAACCAAACATTATTGGACATGGTGCAAAGTATGCTTAGCAACTTCAATCTTCCTAAATACTTTTGGACTGAAGCACTTAATATGACAGTGTATATATTAAATTGAGTTCCAACCAAGGTTGTTCCTAAAATTCCATTTGAATTATGGAAAGGTTGGAAACTAAGTTTGCGACATATGCGTGTTTGGGGATGCCCGTATGAAGTGAGAATATATAATCCACAAGAGAAGAAGCTGGACCCAAGGACCATTAGTGGGTATTTCATTGGATATGCTGAAAGGTCTAAAAGTTACAGATTTTACCGTCCATCTCATAGCACTAGGATTGTGGAATCAAGAAATGCAAAGTTTCTTGAAAATGACTTGATCAGTGGGAGCGATCAAACTAGGAACATAGTTTCTGAGAAGGATCATTCAGAATCTCAACCTTCCACCTCAAGTGATAGATTGGTTACTATTCACAGCACCCCTCAAGTACAAACTGGTGTTGAACAACCAATTGTTGAAGTTCCACAAGCTGCTGATGACATTCCAATAGATTAGATAGTTCAATAATTGCCAAGAATTTTTGAACAACAAGTTGAACTACATACTTCTCAGGAAGATGGTGGTACAACATTAAGAAGATCTACTAGACCAAAGAGATCAGCAATTCTTGATGTTTATGTTGTGTATCTACAAGAATCTGACTACAACATTGGAGCCGAAAATGATCCCGAGTCTTTTTCACAAGCCATGAGTTGAAAAGAATCAGAATTATGGTATGATGCCATGAAGGAAGAGATGGATTCTATGAAGATTAATGAAGTTTAGAATCTTGTTGAGTTGCGTAATGGTGCAAAATCCATTGGATGTAAATGGGTCTTTAAGACAAAGAAAGTCTCATTGGGCAACATTGAGAGATACAAGGACAGACTTTTTGCAAAGGGATTCACTCAGAAAGAAGGAATCGATTACACGAAGACTTTCTCTCTTGTATCTAAGAAATATTCCTTGCACGTTATTATGGCATTAGTAGCCCATTTTGACTTTTAGTTGCACCAAATGGATGTGAAAATGGCATTTCTCAAGGGAGATATAGAGGAGGAGGTTTACATGAAACAACCTGAAGGATTCTCCTCTAGTGACGGTGAGCAATTGGTTTGCAAGCCCAAGAAATCATTATATGGATTAAAACAAGCATCCCCCTAATGGTATTTGAAATTTCATAATGTAATTTATTCTTTTGGTTTTGTAGAAAACATTATTGATGAATGTATATACCTGAAAGTCAGTGGGAGTAAAATCTGTTTTCTTGTTTTATATGTGGATGACATTTTGCTAGCAACCAATGATAAGGGTTTGCTACATGAGGTGAAACAATTCCTCTACAAAAATTTCGATATGAAGGATATGGGTGAGGCATCTTATGTAATTGGCATTAATATCCATAGAGACAGATTTCAAGGAATCTTGGGTCTGTCTTAGGAAACCTATATTAATAAAATTTTAGAGAGATTTCGGATGAAGGATTGTTCACCAAGTTTCGCTCCCACTGTGAAGGGTGATAGGTTCAGTTTGAACCAATGCTCGAAGAATGACTTTGAAAGGGAACAAATGAAAAACATTTCATATGCTTCTATTGTCGGAAGCCTAATGTATGCTCAAGTATGCACACGACCTGACATTACATTTGTTGTGGGAATGTTGGGACGATATCAGAGTGATCCAGGTTTAGACCACTGGAGAGATGTAAAGAAAGTAATGAGACACCTTCAACGAACCAAAAACTACATGCTTATGTATAGATGGATGGACAATTTGGAAGTAATTGGCTACTCAGATTCTGACTTTGCTAGATGTGTTGATTCACGCAAATCAACATCAGGATACATTTTTATGATGCCCGACGGAGCTATATCATGGAGGAGTGCCAAACAGACCTTGATTGCCACTTCCACTATGGAAGTCGAGTTCGTCTCCTGTTTTGAGGCTACTTTACATGGTGTATGGCTTAAAATTTTCATTTCTGGGCTTAGAATTATGGATTCTATCTCTAAGCCATTGAGAATATATTGCGACAATTCAGCTGCTATTTTTACGGCTAAGAACAACAAAAGTGGGAGTTGAAATAAACACATCGACATTAAGTATTTAGATATAAGGGAACATGTTAAAGAAAAGAAAGTGGTCATTGAGCACATTAGCACTGAGTTGATGATCGCTGATCCTTTGACTAAGGGCATGCCAACATTTAAATTCAAGGATCATGTAATGAATATGGGACTTGGTTCCATTATGTAGTTTCTCATTGTATGAACAATGTTATTTTTAATGAAATTCTTAATTATTGTGATGCTTTTCTCATATTTATGTTCACCTTAATTTTATTTGAGAGAATTCGTCTGTGTAGGACCAAGAATAAACATAGGGTTTATTCATTAAGAAATTGTTGCCACATAAATTTTAATAGAAATAAATACATAGTAATACATGGAAGATAATACTCGTCTTTAGAGGACTTATCGCCATGATTCATGTATCTATTAATTAATACAAATTATCAATGGGTTTTAAGATGAGACATTAATATTGGAAGTATGGACGAAGTGGGAGAATGTTAAGCTCCCAACGCACCGATTTCTGGAAATAACTACAGTAATTATTTCTAGAAACTAACTGCAGTGATTTCCTTAATTTATGGAAACCAATTGCAGTAATTTCCTTAAATTATGGAAATCAACTGTAGTTAATTAATTTCTTGTTGAGATATTTTGAAATGGTCCATTACTCCCACTGCAGTTCTCTACCATGATTTGTGGAACACTTGACACATAGCCAACAGAAGCTTGATGGAAGCTTGGCTATAAATATTTTTGTTTGGTCCCCAAGCTCACTAACTCAATCCCCTTTAGATTTACACCATCAAGCTAGAGTGGGCAGAGCTTGGAAGTGCCTTCAGATTTCCTGTATTCTTTTCTTTCTGCTTGTGTGAGAGATTTTGGGAGAGTTTTGTAAATCCAAGGGTGGAGCTTTGAAAAGATTTCTATCTCTCCAGTTTGATTGTTACTCTAAAATTTTTCTCCTCGCGCTGGACTGTGCATCGTGAGAAAATTGATTTTTGTTGAAAGAAAAGAGCTATGCGTGTCATATCAGATTACGAATGCTTGAAATTAGTTTCCTATGCCCCCAAAGATATCGCAATTTTCAGACGTGTTGTCAAATTCGATGGCCTTTGACAGTTTGATGGTCGAATGACTGCCCAGCCGATCATCATTCTGTAGGAATTTCAAGACTATTGGATTTGATCGAGCCAAATCCATCATAAACACATCATGGTGGAAATACATGCATTTTCTGGATTGAGGTAAAAATCTAGGGTAAATCGGGTGATATTCATCAATGGCTAGAGGTAATATTTATTGGAGATTAAAGTTTTTATTTCTTCGATTCTTTTAAATTATTTATTCCGCATTAAGAATCATTATTTAAGCTAATATGTCCGCCCTGCGCTGATGAACGGTGGAGATTCAAATAAATCTTTCAATTTCTAGTAATATGCCTGTAACGATATCCATGAGATGGTAATGACAACCCGTCTTGGAATAATTTGCATCACATAAGGAAGTTGTCATGTATTTATTCTAGAATGAAGACAGCCATTTGTTTTGGCATTGAGGCCCGCATGGCTCATTATACGAGATGACATTCGAATACAACCAAACATCAACTTCTCATTCATTCTTTTCCCTTCACAAGTTTTTCATATATTAAAGAAATAGTGTTTTTATTGACGAAGACTAATATCAAACTAAATATTATTACCATAATTTTATTTTAATTAAGTGTATAGATAGATGTTATATTTTATTTTATTTTAATGAAATTTTAAATGTTTAATTATTTTGCATCGGTAAATTTATGTTTAATATAAATATTAAATTACTATGAAAATTATTAATTACAAATCTCGTCATGGTAAAATAATAAATAATAAGTAACATCAAATAAGAAAAGAAAAGTAATACATTAAAAGATTTAAAATGGTGCTAACTGAGATTTATAAATTATTTTTTAGATATCTTTAGGTTGTCGTCATATTAGACAAAAAATTATGTAATACCATCTTAGGTTCATTTTAACTCTGGATCTATCAAGCACCGAGAGGGATCAAATCTCTCGAGGTGAAAACTTATTTTTTGAGTGCAAAATTTGAGGAAAGGTTTGCACCTCGAGAGATTTGATCCCTCTTGGCGCTTGATAGATCCAGAGTTAAGATGGATCTAAGTTGGTTTAGTCGTGTGTGGCAAAGGAAAATCTATAGATAATATGAGGAATATATGATTAATTTTATCAATAAGATGTAAATACATCTAATATTAATATAACCAGTTTAAATATTCTAAATATGTCTTAGATTTATCGAGTCATTTTAATTTTAAATTTGCTTAGTTACGTCAATTTGTTGAGATGATAAATATTGTAAAATAACTTTAATGATGAAAAATGATGAAATACAAATTTGAATGCAAAGTGACAATGAAATAATATTGAATGATACAACATGTGAATAATAAGTATATATTCAATTACAAATAGTCTTCATTGTGATCAATCTCAAATTATTTTCTTCTACTATTCTTATTGTCACCCTTGTTAGTTTTGTCATATTTTCATATCAATTATATGAAAAGGAAAGTTGGAATCGTAAACCATTTAAATATTTAGCTCAAGTTGTTGTAGTAAACATCATACTTTGTCTCTCTTTATCTTCAATATTAATAGGTTTAATTACTGTAACACAAAAAAAATGTACATTGTCAATAATTTTTTGTGCTTACACTGAAATCAATGCACACTATTAATCCAATGAATTTAAAATTAATGTACCACCATACATCCAATTACATAAAATAATAAATCAACATATATACTGAAATAAATGCACCTAATACAAGAAATAAAATAAGATTAGAAAACAACATATACATTGAAATCAATGCATCTAATGAAAGTAATCAAATAGGATTAGAAATCAACATCTACACTCAAATCAATGTATCTAGTGCAAGTAGGAAAATAGGATTATAAACCAACATCTAAACTGAAATCAATGTATCTAGTGCAAGCAATCAAATAGGATTAGAAATCACCATCTACACTCAAATCAATACATTTAGTTCAAGAAATCAAATAGGATTAGAAATCATCTACATTGAAATCAATGCATATATGCTAGCAATCAAATATAATTAGAAATCAACATCTACATTGAAATTAATGCATCTAGTGCAATAAATCAAATAGGATTAGAAATCGCCATCTACACTAAAATCAATGTATCTAGTGCAAGAAATATTCTTCCCTCTTTCCACCCTCCATATATATATATATATATATATATATATATCTCCCTCCATCTCTCGTTCTTTGTCTCTTTATCATACCCCACGAAACACACACTCTCTCTCACTCCATATCTATCAATCTCTTTGTCTCTCCCTCCTTGTCTCCATTTATCTCTTATTTATATTCACCTTCCATCTATATTTCTATCTCCCTCTGTCTCTCTATATCAACCCCAAAAAAATACTCTCTTTCTCCAATATATCTATTTATTAGTCCATCCTCCTCTCCCTCTCCCTCCTAATATCCTCTCTCCCTCTCTCTCCATCTTCCTTATCACTCCCTCTCTCCCTCTATCCACCTTTAACTCTCTCTTTCTTTATTCTTACCTCCCTATCTCTCGGCCTCCATATCCATCTCTCTTTTTCTAATTCTCTTCACTATCTGTCTTCCTTTCTCTCCCACCTCTCCCTCTCTCTCTATCTTCACCTTCAAAATTTGTTACTATATTCCTCTATCTCTCCTTCTCTCCCCCCTTCTCTCCATCTCTCCTTGTTTGTCTCTTTATCTCACCCCCAAACATACACACTCTCTCTCCATCTCTCCCTTGTCACTCCCTCTCTCTCTTAACTACTTACTCTTTATGTCTTTCTTCTTCCCTCCCTCTCTCCCCATCGAGCTCCATCTCTATATCCCTCCCTCTCTCCCCCTCCAACTCCATCTCTCTATCCCTCCCTCTCTCCTCCTCCCTTTCAAGTCCCCTCATTTTTCCTCCCTCTCTCTCCCTTTCTCTTTTACCGCCCTCTCTCTCCCCCCATCAATCTCTCTCTCTCTCCCCCCTTCTGTCAATCTATCCTTATTTTTCTCTTTATCTCACCCCCAAACATACACACTCTCTCTCCATCTCTCCATTGTCACTCCCTCTCTCTCTTAACTTCTTACTCTTTATGTCTTTCCTCTTCTCTCCTTCTCTCCCCATCAAACTCTGTCTCTATATCCCTCCCTCTCTCTGATCTAAAAATGAAAGTATTTGTACTGCTGTTCAAAGTATTCATTTCCATTAAATTAAGTATGCAAAGTGTTTGTAAGGTCTTGCAAGTAAAACAAAGTGTTCTTGGTAACTATTTATGTGTTTAAGTGTGAGGGAGTGTTGTTTAAATTTACTGTTTAACAACTTGAATCTGAATTACATAGTAGAATAATTTCACCATAAACACACAGCAACATGATGAGGTAGTTCACCCCTCATGGGCTACATCTGTCGGGTCCAAGGCTCCCAATGGGCATGTCCTTGATATATTACAATGCTCAAATTGGGAAAATATTGTTTTGATCATAAATTTCATGTTACTAAACCTTTTTGGACGAAATTTTAGTCAATTTAGACTATTCTGAGCATTATGGAGCCATTGGGATAGGTTGCAAAGCCAACAGAGGTGTATTTCAGCCATTTTTACTTCACATAATCTTGGAGAGCCATTAGGGCCATGGTGGAAATGGAGCTGCATTGCACTACACTTCACTGTTTTAGGTGAAATAAGAGTCATATCACCTAAATTTTGGCTCTGTCCAGGAGCGGGGGCTAAAACTTAACCACCCACTAAACAGTTTCCGAAATTTTCGCATGTTACCGCACTTAAACTACCAGTTAAATTTAATGTTCTGCCAAATTGAGTGCGCAGTACCGGCAAATAAGGAAATTTTTCCAATTTAATGGAGTTATCTGCAGTCCTCCCAGATTTGGTGGAGGTTTTTTAGGCAAGACTGGGAAAATATTGTTTTGATCATAACTTTCAGGTTACTGAACCTTTTTGGACAAAATTTTAGTAAATTTTGACTATTATGAGCATTATTGATCCATTGGGGCAGGTTTTAGAGCCAAAAGAGGTGTCTTTAAGCCATTTTTACTTCAGAGAAGCTTGGAGAGCCATCAGGGTCATGGGGGAAATGGAGCTGCATTGGACTAGAGTTCACTGCTTTAGGTGAAATAAGAGTCATTATTAGCTTCTTTCTGCATTCTGAATTCATTTTCAGAGCTAGTTTGGTCTATTTAGGCCTTCTTCTCACTGTATTACCAATTTTAGCATCATAATATATCAAGGACATGCCCATTGGGAGCCTTGGACCCAACAGATGTAGCCCAGGAGGGGTGAACTGCCTCATCATGTTGTTGTGTGTTTATGGTGAAATTATTCTATTGTGTAATTCAGAATCAAGTTGTTAAATAGTAAATTTAAACAGCAATCCCTCACATTTAAACACATAAACAATTACCAAGAACACTTTGTTTTACTTGCAAGACCTTACAAACACTTTGCATACTTAATTTAATGGAAATGAATATTTTGAACAACAGTACAAATACTTTCATTTTCAGATTAGTCGGTATCAAAGCTAAGGTTTAGAGTCTTAGAAGCTAGAGTTTTACTCAACATTTTTTTTGCGCAAAGATATAGTTAATTGTTTGCAAGTTTTGATGCTTACTAGGCTTAAACTCAAGAGAGGTGAAGGAAACATGGCTAGTGAAAAATCTAATCCACAACCAAGAAGGGTCAGAGAACCACCTCCAAGAACCATAGAAGTAGCTTCAAGCATGTCTTCAAGAGAGGGAGAAGCTCCTGAAGAGATGGATCCCAAGGAAGAAGAACAGGTATTCTAGAAAGCTTTCTTGGATATGACTTAGATGGTGAGGATACTCTACCAAGAAAGAAATGATAGGCTTGTTGGAGAAGGGTCTAAAAACCAGAAAGAAGGAGAGGGATCTTCAGGAAGAAATAAAAGTGATGATAATTCAAAGAAAGGACATGGAGGAAATGGTGATCCACCATCCCCATGTTCATCCTCTTCCTCTACATCGTCATCCTCGACTTCGGTGAATCAATATCAAAAGTCTAAAACCACTAGTAAAAGTCCATTTGTAAATCTTGATGTCAAATTTGAATTTCCTATGTTTAAAGGTGAAGTCAATGCAGAGAAACTTGACAATTGGATCATAAAATTGGAAGTTTATTTAAGGATGCAAAACATTCATGATGACAACACCAAGATATAGTTAGCCTCGTTGAGAATGGATGGAGCAGCATTGGTATGGTGGGAAGCTAAGACCAAAGATGAAATTAAAAAAAATGGTAAGATAACTTTATCATGGGTTGAATTTATTGCTGCAATTAAAAATAAATTTTATCCATTAGCTCATTTACAAAATGCTATCATGAATTGGAAAAACTTTAGACAGCTTAAAGGAAAAAATGTGCAAGACTACATGGAAGAGTTTATGAGAAGAGCACTCTTATTACGGGTAGACTTACAAAGTAAAGATACTTTGCTGAAATATATAGGTGGTTTGCACAACTACCTTAAACATACTATCCTTATGTTCAATCCTACTAATATAGACGAAGTTTGTGTACAAGCTACACATTTAGAGGCTAGAGGGAGAAACAATTTTGATGAGGGTAGAAACAAGCCTTTTAAAGGGAAGAACAAAGATAAAACCTTTAAGGGAAAAGCAAAAAAGAATGCATCTATCAATATGTAAAAATTTTTCAAGAGAAGGCCATGAAGAGAAAAATTCTTGGAAATTACATCCTGAAAAAAGAACCAAGTTTAACAAAAACAAAGGAAGGAAGAAAACTGCAGCTACTACAACTACACCACAAGATTTAGGTGATGATTTAGGTGACGAAACCAAAATTACAGCCATGGCTTTGAAAATTATGAAGGGAAAGGAAATTGAAACTAAGCCAAGCACTAGTACTTGAAACTGTCATGTACAAGCTCGAAATGAGGAAGAAAGAATTGAATTGTTCCATGTGAGGGTAGTCTCAAAACATACAAAAATTGACCCATTGTTTGACTGTGGGTCACAAAAAAATCTTATATCAGAATACTTGGTCAAATAGCTTAAACTTGAGACCATTCCACATCCAAATCCTTATCCACTTGGGTGGATATGCAAGGATGCAAACTTACAAGTCTCAAGAAAGTGCATATTGTGATTCGCCATTATTGCACACTTTATTGACACGGTTGAACTTGATGTAGTACCACTTGATATATCAGGAATTGTTTTGGGAATTCCTTACTTATTTGATAGGAAATCAATCTTCCATCACCATGAAAATAAGTATCATCTCTTTAAATATGGCAAGGAGTTCATTGTCAGAGCACATCGCAAGAAGCCAAATATAGCGATGGTAAATGCGGGACAAGTAAAAAGACTAGTAAATTCGAGTAAGAGTTTTGTACTTCTTATGGTTAAGCCCAAGGTTGATATGAATCATGAGTCATTTGAAAATTGTGATTCCAAGCTTAAATCATATTTATATGATGTAGTTTATGCACATCATGAGATGTTTCAGGAACCGACAGGTTTACCGCCTAACAGGGAGATTTAGCATGAAATCCATTTACATCAAGATTGTCCTCTTCCTAACATCGACATGTACCACTTGTCTATCATGGAGAATGTTGAAATCAAGAGGCAAGTTAAAGACTTTTTGGACAAAGGATTCATAAGACCAAGCACTTCACCATGTGGGTCACCAATATTGTTGATTCCAAAGAAATATGGAACTTGGCGCATGTGTGTGGACTTCAAGGCATTGAAAAAGATAACAATAAAGAATTGTTACCCACTTCCAAGGAAAAATGATTTGTTGGATCAGCTAAAAGATGCTAAATATTTCACTAAGTTAGACTTACGTAGTGGTTATCATCAAGTCAGAATTGCAGAAAGTGACATTTGGAAGACATCATTTAAAACCAAATAGGGACACTTTGAGTGGCTTGTTATGCCATTTGGTTTATGAAATGCACCTGCAACTTTCATGCGGGTAATGGATGATGTCTTACGTCTTTTTCTTGATGATTTAGTTATTTTCTACTTAGATGACATCTTAATTTTTAGCAAGACTAGAGAAGAGCATGTCATGCATGTTAAGCAAGTACTTGATATTTTGAAGAAAAATCAATTATTTCTTAAAATTTCAAAGTGTAAATTTGGAAAGACTTCTTTGGTTTATTTGGGGCACATAGTAGGAGGAGGTGCTTTGAGAATTGATCCTTCCAAAGTAGAAGCCATTCTGAATTGGCCTAGTCCAAAATCCATTACAAAGGTAAGAATTTTTTTGGGTGTAGCTCAGTATTGGAGGAAGTCTATTTCTAACTTCTCTGCCATAGCAGCTCCTATGCATGCAGTGACTAGTGTGAAGCATGCTTTCCAATGGGGAGGCAAGCAATACAAAGATTTTGAGTCTTTGAAATAAAATATAAGTTCAGCTCCAGTCCTTCCATTACCGGACTTGAGACGGCCATTCGAGATTCAGACCGATGCTAGTGATTACGCCATGGGTGCAGTTCTCTTACAACATGGTAAGCCTATCGCATTTCATTCTGAGACATTTAATGGTGTTGTTGTGAATTACCCTACATATGACAAGGAATTGTATGCATTGATACAAAGTGTCAAAAAGTGGAAACACTATTTTATGGGCAAAGAAACAATTGTTTATACCAACCGTCAACCTTTACAGTACTTACAGTCGCAAAGTAAATTACAGCAGTCACGACATTTCAAATGGATGGATTTCCTACAAGAATTTAACTTGGTAATAAGGTACAGGAACAGTATTTATAATAAGGTTACTGATATGCTTTAAAGGCCTATTATTAGTGCTATTACTTTACTTAAGAATGTTTCTATTGTACATGAGAGCTACATAGAACAGTATGCATCAGATGTTGATTTTAAGGATGTGTATGCTAACTTGAGTGAAGGTAATCATGTTGAGGAGAATGATTATCATTTGCATAATAATTTTCTGTTTCATATGGGAAAGTTATGTATACCACAGGGGGAGAGACTAAGCATCATGAGATAAGCTCATTCTTCTCTTATTGTTGGACATTTCGGGGTAAGAAAAACGGTGGCACATTTACAGAGGTATTGTTATTGGCCTCGCATGGTAGATAGTGTTTCACATTTCACTAGATGTTTTTCATTATGTGCTACAAGAAATAATAGCAATAGGAATCTTGGTTTATATACACCATTTCCGGTACCTTCTAGACCATGGAAAAGTGTTTCTATGGATTTTGTTGGAGGTCTACCATTATCTAGAAAGCAGCATGATTATCTTTGTGTAGTAGTTGATCGTTTCAGCAAGATGTGTATTCTTATGCCATGTAAGAAATCTATAACTACTGAACAAACTGTTGATCTATATTTTCAACATGTATGAGTTCATTATGGCGTGCCTACTTCTATTATTAGTGATAGGGATTCCATATTTGTTGTGAATTTTTGGTCCAATATATGGAAGATGATGGACACCAAGTTCAAGAAGAGTACTGCTTTCCATCCACAAACAGATGGCCAAACAGAGGTAGTGAACAGAACCATTGTACATCTTTTGAGAGGTTATTGCAGCAAGCATTCCAAGCTTTGGGATGAGCACTTGCATTACATTAAGCATGCTTACAACCGGGCCAAGCACTCTTCTACAAATACTTCACCTTTTGAAGCTTGATTTGGGTATTTTCCTAAGTCACCTTTAGATTTCATTCTTGAGAAGGATGTGGCCATTGATGGGCATAGTGACGTTGACAAAGATCGCATGTTCATTGAAAGAATTCAGGTCATACATCAGCAGGTTCAATAATAGCATGAAAAAAATCAAGGCAAGTACAAGGAGAAGCATGATAAGCATAGAGTTGATCATAAGGTTCAAATCAAGGCAAGTACAAGGAGAGGCATGATAAGCACATAGTTGATCATAAGCTTCAAAAAGGGGATGAGTTATGGTTGCATATTAGTAAGGAAATAATGTGAGGAGAAGGTAAAATGATGAATCCTGTTTGTTATGGTCCACTGAAGATCCTTAAACAAGTTGGAAATAATGCTTTTCAATTAGGATTGCCTTCATATATGCAAATTTATTCCATTGTGAATGTGGAAAATTTACGTTTTTATGAACCTCCTTTAATTTATGATTATGAAAGTGACATTCAATTTCCATCCATAGAGGATTTATTTCTAGAATTTTTGGATGAGTTGAAAGAGGATGCTATCCTTGACAAAAGGACATGCACTTCGAGGAGGGGAAATGTTGATTATGTTCAGGTATGTCTTAAAGGCAGCAAACCAAGTAAGGAAAAGTGGATTAAGGTGGAAAAGGTGAGGGACCTGTACCCTCATCTTCTTAACAAGTAATTGAAGGCTTTTGGGGTCCAAAATCTTCCCAATGGGGAGGTGTGATCAGGTGATCATGTCCAAGATGGAAAAAATGCTCAAAATTAGAACTGCTCAAAATTGGTAACAAATTGATCAAAGAGATAGTGTTTTTCATTGTGATCCTGGCGTCGTGAACAACACTCAAATCCGATGTCGGATGTGAAATATATTGAAGTTTTAATGTTTCCAATAACTTTCAAAATAGGACCTCTAAACTTTAAAATTTGTCATCTTCAGAAAATATTTTATGGCAAAAATTTCATTTTTTAATGATGTTTTGGTGGCCTATCAGAGGGTGCCACATGGCCCTAGGCCAAAGGGTTAAATTGATGCTTCAAAAAATTTTTGGTTTGAAAACTTCATGGGCATCCTCGACCCGAGCTAAACGCATCGGGTCAGTCGGGCACGACCCAACTCGAACGGGCATGGGTCACCCATGAATGAACCTTCGTGCAATAGATGGGCAGGTTTGAACGTGTCGAAGGTCAGGCAGAGGTGAACGCTACGTATAGCAGGTCGGGCGAAGGTCATCTATGAATGAACTACGTGCAGCAAGTCGGGCGGAGGTCACCCTTCAATGGAGTTTTGAACATGACGGGTCGATCAGGCAGAGGACGACCTGACCCGAACGCATTTGGGTCACAAAGAAATGGACCGGTTGGCAATTGAACATTGGTACGAAGTTTAGAATTCGGCCATCAGGGCTAAGGACGGTATTTTTGTGACCACATGCTATGACCTAGGGCTAAGCCCTTTATAAATGGTGGAGATTTGGGCTAAGCCCCCGGGTGCTAGCCCCCTAATCACATGACCTGTGGGCTATGTCCAGGAGCGGGGGCTAAAACTTAACCGCCTGCCAAACATTTTCCAAAATGTTTGCATGTGACCCAAACATGTTTGGGTCACGTCGCCCTCTGCCCGACGGACCCATCGCGTTCAAAACTTCGTTCACGGGTGACCTGCACCCGACTTGCTGCACGTAGTTCGTTCACAGGTGACCTCCACCCGACCTGCTGCATGTAATGTTCACCTCCGCCCAACCTCCGACATGTTCAAACCTACCCATCGGTTGCGCGAAGGTTCGTTCACGGGTGACCCGTGCCCATTTGGGTCGGGTCGTTCTCGGCTGACCCGATGCATTAAGCTCGGGTCGGGGCTGCCCATGAAATTTTCAAACCAAAAAATTTTCGAACTAGAAATTTAACCCTTTGGCCTGGGGTCACGTGGCAGCCTCTGAGTAGGCCATGTGGTACCCTCTAATAGGCCACTAAAATATCATTAAAAAATGAAATTTTTTCCATAAAATTTTTTCTGAAGTTGACAAATTTTTAAGTTCAAAGGTCCCGTTTTGAAAGTTATCAGGAAAATTAAAACTTGAATATCTTTCACATTTGACATCGAATTTTAGTGCCATTCATGGTGCCAGGATCGCAATGAAAAACACTATCCGATCAATCAATTTGTTACCAATTCTCAGTAGTTTCAATTTTGAGCATTTTTTCCCTTTTGGACATGATCACCTGATCACTCTCCCCCTCCAACTCCATCTCTATTTCCCTCCCTCTCTCCTTGTACATCCCTCCCTCTGTCCTCCTCTCCTTCAAGTCCCCTCTCTTTTCCTTCCTCTCTCTCCCTTTCTCTTTTACTGCCCTCTCTCTTCCCCCATCACTCTCTCTCACTCTCTCTCCCCTACACTCCTCTCTCCTCCCCCATCATTCTCTTCCTCTCTCTCAACTCCTTTCTCTCCCTTTACCTTCCACCTCCTTCTATCCCCCCCCCCCCCACTCACTCTCTCTCTCTCTCTTTTCCATTCAATCCTCTCTCTCTCTCTCTCTCTCTCTCTCTCTCTTCCCTCTAATCCTATATGTTCCCACATCACTCTATATCTCTCTCCAACAATGTTACTATATCCCCCCCTTTCTCCTTCTCTCCCCCATGTCTCCATCATTCTTTCTATGTCTCTTTATCTCACCCTTAAACATACACAATCTCTCTCTATCTCTCCCTTGTCACTCCATCTCTCTCCACTTCTCACTCTGAATGCCTTTCTTCTTCCCTCCCTCTCTCCCCCTCCAACTCCATATCTCTATCCCTCCATCCCTCCTCTTGCTCTCATCCTTTCTCTCTCTCTCTCTTTCTCTAGATTTATATAATCTTAATGATCTCTCGTCTCACCATGAAGATGAACCACACTAACTAGTTCAAAAAAGGTCAACAATTTTATGTCTAATATGACGACAACCCAAAGATATCTGAAAATTTACTATGATCACATAAACATGAATTCAAATATATGTAGATCATATTTACAAATAAAATTAAATAAATTTATAAAATACTAAACTAACAATTGCACCACATGTTGCAAAGGAAACAGTGTAAGGTTGTGGTATAGGAAATAATAACATATAAGAAATAAGAGGTAGTAGGAACTTTCTCGGCTCCAACTAATCCTCCAGAATAAGGGGTGGAGAATTATGTTTACTGGACCTCAAATCAAAATATCCATATTTGGAAATTTATGTGGAACAACTTCTTTGTTATTAATTGCATGTAAGATGTGTTTCTTTCATAATGGATGAGAAATTTTGGCCAAAGTACTCAAGACCTCTATATGACGAAATATCCATGTTTTTTTTTTTCTTGCATGAAGGATGTAGTTTGTTTTTATGACCAAGTTGAGCATACTTCACCGTTCCACTAAATTATTTTTTTCTATCACATTCACAATGTTGAATTCCTCTGATACTACTCCTAGAACTCTGAGTGTGCTCTATAGCTAGAATTATTTAATGGAATAAAAACATATCACTATGAAATGTTTTATTTCATAAGAGACTACTAAGAAGCTTAAGTATGGTAAATCCACCTTCACCTGTCATTTGAACATAGAGTATAGAGTTATCTTAATCATGAATTTTATGGATAAGAAACATTTGGGCCCTTTTTAACCATTGGGGATGATTAATTAATCTCAGTTTAGATCATTTATATTAATAAATTATCTACAATCATATTTCCATAATTCCTTTTTGAACGACCATTATTCGACTTCTTTGGAACTTTTCATCTCAAAAAGGTCGACAATTTTATGTCTAATATGATGACAACCCAAAGATATCTAAAAATTTACTATGATCATAGAAACATGAATTCAAATATATGTAGACCATATTTACAAACATAATTAAACAAAATTATAAAATATTAAACTAGCAATTGCACCACATGTTGCAAAAGAAATGTCGTAAGGTTGTGGTATAGGAAAGAATAACATATAAGAAAGAAGAGGTACTAGGAACTTTCTTGGCTCCAACTGATCCTCCAGAATAAGGGGTGGAGAATTATGTGTACTGGACCTCAAATCAAAATATCCATATTGGGTAATTGACGTGGAACAACTTATTTGTTATTAATTCCATGTAAGATGTGTTTTTTCATAATGGATGAGACATTTTTGCCAAAGTACTTAAGACCTCTGTATGACGAAGTGAGAATAACAAACATCATGAAGACCCAAAAGTAAAAAGAAAAAATAAGCTCATAATTAGGGAATCTAGTGACTTCTTTAAGGATCATAATTCAAGAATTTAGTGCATTTTAAAGATCATTTATTTTCCCATCAAATAAAAAGAAACAAAAATCATTATTAATTTTTTTTTTTTATATATTAGGAAATAATACTCATGAATTATAAAAGAGATGTAACATAAATAATATATAACAAAAAAAACCTATGTACTTTTGGAATAATAAAATATTTGTAACAAAAATAATACAAAACAAGAAAAACTATGTATATTTGGAGGTATGAAAATTTAGATACATTTTATTAAGTAAAATTTTAAAAGAATAATGGTTATAAACATTCAAAAATAATTTTATTAAATAATTAGTTTAGATCTAGAGTTAAGATTTATTTAGGCCATCTTAGTTCCTACATTCCACATAAATACCATGGGTCAGTATGATGGGCTGTATTTATAGTTTATCATTATTTTTATTTTTATTGTATTTTGACCTAGTTAAAATGTTCATTACATTATGTCAATCTTGTTATTTAATTAACTTTTATTCTTAATTTTGTGTAATTCGACATAGTCAAAATGTTAAACATGACATGACAACGTTTCTATCATCACCAATACATAAATTCAATCTAACTTATTAAAAATAAAAATCTAACATCATAATATATATATATATATATATATATATATATATATATATTTACTTGATCTAATGGCCTAAAACATTTCAATCGTTTAACATTTGATCCAATGGCTCAAACATGGACACAGTGGCAACTAGGAGAGTTGTTTTCAAATAGTGACACCTTACATAATAATATAAAATACATAATATAGTAGAAGAAAAAGTTTAATAAAAGGTGGTTTTAATTGCATATCAATACATTATATATAAAAAAAAGCAATTGTAAATATGGTATTTAAATTTTTTCTTATTCGTAGAAGCTTTATAAATGATTTATATTAAATTAAGAGTGATATTATAAAAACACCTAAAGGAGAATCTGAAATGAAATGATAATAATATGATTAACATGAGGTGCTTAACATGAGGTATGTATCTTGGTGAGATGATCTAAGTTTAGAGATGTAGTGGGGAAATGATGTAGTTTTTGTTGTTTTTTAATAATAGTTAGAAAATTCTTTCTGTAAATTTATAAATTTTGGATCATATTTTTTTTACTAGTGAAATGATGATGTTTTTAATCATATATAAATTAGAAAAACGTTTTTTTATAAATTTTGGTTCATATTGTTTTTACATTTTAAACTAATTGGATAGTGCAAAAAAACTTGGTATCCCATTACATTGAGAAAATCTTCAATCGAGTTCTAGATGTGATTCATATGAAACTTGATGAGTATAAGTGTCAATGTGCCAAATTCAGAAAGTTTATGAATATTTACTAAGTGATTAGAGAAACACAGTTTTTATCTTTGAGAGAGAAGTTTAATTGGGTCATTGCAAAAGGGCTTGCAGGAGATGGTGCACAGGGAGACAAATTGAAGTACCTAGAGACTGACATGTCCTATCTCATTAGCTTAAGTAGATATTAGGATGAAGAAATTACATAGCAAGGCTATTGGGCAACGATCGTCTAACTCATTGATGAAAGAACATATCAAAGAGCCAATAATTGTTTGATTGATAAAAGAGTGTCAAGGTGCTTGAGAACTTATGTTAGGATATCACATGAATGGTACTTTTGATGAGCTTAAGGTGCACAGTAGAACTATGTTTTGACATTGAGAACCAAGATGTGGTGGATAACCTGAGTACAATAATTAAAATTGGGCATCATCGTGAAGAATATCACTACATGGGTAAAGATGAAGATATTTTTTATGCACAATTTGGTTTCTAGAAATGCACATGGGTTGCTGGGAATCACCTTATGGCATTGAAGCATTTAGGGAGGATTTAGATGTACATCAATGAATTTCTAGGTATTATGTTCGAGATCTAGGATATGTTAGATGAAGATTCGTTGTACCATTTTATAAGTGGATTGTATCCTTAGGCACAAAGTGTGACGAAGAAACCAAATGTGTAAACCCTTGAAGTAGCTAATACTTCAACAAATACACTTTTGAACTTATAGAGTGAAGGAAAAATTGTGTGGAATTAAAGTAATGATGGGGGTGGTGAAAATAACAAGAGGAAGATATAAAAAAGGAAATGTCAACAATTATAAGGAAGGTAAGGAAAAGTAGATTGATATAGTGATAGAGAAGAAGATACTTTCATGTTGGGTATGCATGAAGGATAATTTGGAAAAGAACATCCCATCGAAGTAGAACTTCGTTGTTATGGTGTAGATATGAAGGCATTAAAAATGGTGTTGCATGTTTTGGGATTAGTATCTATGACGTAGCTCACTTTAATATAGGATGAGATTAGGAAATGACTTATTTTTATGACATCAGATGTAAATGTTATAAAAATGTTGGAAATGATTGATATTGGGGCTAAGAACAATTTCATGAGAGAGGATTTGGCTACACAGATTATGTTGATGCTCAATCCAACTCAAGAATCCTTCAAGGATATTAAATTTAGAGAGATGAGAGTGACTTGGATTTATATAGGTCAATTTGGGCACTATTCCAAATTACTTGGTTAAAGTGGACATCATCCCCAGAACTAATGAATAGGGTCTATCATCCCCTTTCATTTCAGTTGCTATATTCCATAAAACAAGGAACAAGGAAAAATCATCCGTGACTTTGATTGCAAGGTTTCCAAGATTTGAAGTACATGTTATATAACCTATTAGATGACCAACACGGACTCTCAAGGGACTAACTAATTTTCATATGCAGCTACCTCCATTCAAAGGTGTTATGCAAAGCACTTCCTGACACTGAAGGGTGCATTGGTCAATTGGGAGCGAAATTCTCATTATTCTGGAATCTCCACATGGTCAGTGCCTTCTAGAAGAGTCCATATGTGTCAACATTCGAATCCATGTGTCCATTCAATACCTCTGAGCTTGAGAAAATGTATTTCCTATTATTAGAAATTCATTGATTGTGAAACTACCTTCAGCTCATCTATAAATTGAGCACATAACCTAGTGCTTCAGAAGGAAGAAATTTGGTAGAGAAATGTTGTTGGATTCTCAATTGAGTGTTTGATTTTAGTGATATGCTACTGGATAGATGTTCATTGTGATGAGGCTGGGATTATGATGGAGTTGGTGACATCAATTCACGCGTTGGTTGTAACTTCCCCCTTCTATCCATTAATAAAGATTGCTGCTCATTTTCCCACACATGTATCTGTATAAGTGTCTATATTTCATATTATGGATTCTTACTTGATGTATATGTTTCATGTTTCATTGATTTAACTAACCAAGATAAATATCCATTTGTATATTTCAATCTTTTTTCTGTTTAGTGTTTATACTTGCAGGAACTACTCTATCGATCAAAGTTGGATTGGAAGCTACAGCAAGAGCGAAAAAAGGAGAATAGGAAGCGCTTGGACCCCAGGTCAGTTTCTCTATCCTTTTGTGTGTCTATTTATTCTTAGGAAAAGTGTCCGCAAATTCTTCAATATGTCATTCTAAATGAGTACCACATTTAGGGAATGTGTTTGATCCGTAATTCATAATTCTGCATAAAAAATTGGTGACTTCGCTGGGGAGTTTACCATTCATCCTTAGTGTGTTTGCCTCTGTTTATCCACCCAGTAGTATATACTCTTAAATATTGGGCTTTTTGAAATTAAAAATTAAATTAGAAGTGTGTCAGCAGCATGAGTTTTTTTTCTTTGCTGCGCCCAACGCACTGTTGGTCAAGACATTGTGCTTTTCATAGCACTGTCTCCCACTCAGGGGTGCTTTTGTAACACATTGTCTCCCTTCAAAGACTATGTTGCCCCCTAAGCCAACCAAATTCCCTTTGAATTTGTCATTTCCATTACTTTCAGCCTTTTTTTGTTGTGTTTTCAATTTCCTGATGCCTCATAGAGACCAGTGACTTTACCTGAATCTTCCTCCTTTGAAAAGTAAGTTTGTGAAATGTCTCTTTAAAGTGTTTTTCTTTATCATTGATAAATCAAATTCAAAGTATTTTTATTTCTGCATCAGATCCATTTTCTTTTGTAAAGGAAATTGTTGTTAAATTCTTCGTTTCCTATAGGAGAAATCGTAGTTCCATTCTTCATTTTTCCTGAAAGAGATTTTTTTTAAATTGATCATTTCTCAAAGAAAAAAGCATTTGTTTTTGTTTATTTGATGCATTTAGTTTCCTCTTTTCATTCACATTAAGTGGACTAAAAATAAAACCCTGCATTTGCATGTAGTGGATTGTTTGTTTTGCATAGGAACAAATTAGGAAAGTTGCATATTATTTTGTGCTCTTTGTTGCTTGCTCTCAAAACTTATTTCTCTTTCTCTCTAGTAGCTAGGATTTTCATTGAAGAAACTAAAATTGAAAATTTTTCTTGTCATTTTAGTTTTCATTTTAGGAATTTCCCTTACATCATTGCACTGAACCTTGAAAGGAAAATTGATAAATAAGATCAATTAAAATTTACATCAATTTACCTAACAAAGCATTGAAACCATAATGATAACATTTAAAAGTTCTAGGATAGAGACATGTTTTGGCGTCGTAAAACATAGAAGCTATATTTTATTTTATGCGATACATTCCGAGTGTGATACCTCACTCCCCATAAGTAACTATATCGTAGCTCATCCATGTACCTTCGGGTAGACTGGGCAGTGTTATAGTACGGAAATTATAAAGAGGTGCTCTCACTGTGTGGTTTCAGATTAGACAATGCTATTAATAACTTGGGCCTCCATGTACCTTCGGGTATATTTGGGAGGACAACTTGAGATTTCTATCCATCCATAGTGAACCAAGTCGTCTGCCTTGTAAAATTTGATACACTGAAAATAGCATTCGGAGAGATCGCCTACTCGTACTTCTTGGTTCGCCAAGAGGTATTTTGTAGTTCACAGTTTCTTGGTAAACCTTTTTCTTAGCATTACCCTTTTATTTTTTTTATTTGCTTTTGGTTATAAAATAAATCAGTCATCATGGAAGAAGAAAATCCCTTTCCCTGTCATTCACGTAGACTAGCATCAAAACCACCTTTACCACTGGAAATCACTTCTGGTCAACAAAGGTGACATCGCTATACCGAAACCAATACTATCAGTACCTCTGGTGAAGCATCATCTTCCCCTATACCAGAGTCGGCACAAGTTTTTTCTACAAATCCTGGTTTGTCTATTGTTGTCGATACATAGTCCTCACAACTACTTGTGGTCACAATCCATCCAATCAGTGAGACCATACCTCCTGAACCTGACATTGTTCAATTGGAAGTTGATCCAGATCTTGTCTCTTCTTTGCTAGAACATCTGAAGAATGACTAGAAGTTGTTCCTATATTGGTCACCCTATAATTTTCTGTGGCCATTGAGTCTCCCATGTTGCATAGTCAACCTCCTGAAATATACTGTGGGCCTGACGACAAAATACTTCCACCTCGTTTGATTTTGAGTGAATAAATCCCACAAGACGAAACATCTTTAACTCCAACCCATTTTGGGGAGGATATTTTCTTATACGAGTCTTTTCCTCAATCACCTCCCTCTACTTTTACTAATCATGTGCCTATTCAAATTCTCATTGCTTCAAAAGGGTATACATTTGGTCAAGTAACCATGCATGAACCAACATATTCGGTTGGACCATCTCTTCTAATTGCGTTAGCACCTGCTCTCGCTACCCCATCGATGTTCACAACTTAGCCAGAGTCCTATTTAGATGGAGGCCCTTTGCTTCCATCAGGTTATAAATCTTTATATAGAATTTTCTCTAGTGCAATTTCAAACCCATGGACTTCACCAATGTTATCATCTGGTATTTTAACTAGTAAACATATAGTGAGTACTCAATGGCTTGATCCTTTATATCCATCATTAGGGGAATATCAAGCTGGTCCATCTGGGTCTATTCCATCTAGTACAATCTCAACTAGACTCCCTGCATTTGGAGAACAATATCTTTTGTCTTATTATCCTCCAAATGCCAGGGGGCAGCCTATAATCACCCACTTTGATAGTACTTCGTCATTTTTTGGTCAACCTAATGTCAAAATATATGATTGTCAATGACAGCCCACTCTGCCTATCCAACCACAAATGGTTGTACACTCGTATCAACCGGTTCAACCTGTTTCACCCACATCAATTCCACTTGTTAATACATATTTACCCCTATTATAGACTTAAATTGTTGTTCCTGAACCATTTCAGGCAGGTCCTTCAACTCAATACCCTCAAGTATTTGGCCCTCATACTCTTACTCCTTTGACCAATTTACAATGACAACCTTTACCCGAAATCATTTATTCACAAGCTGGACTACCATATTACGGGATGACACAAAAACAACCAGGTTATACCTATCCTCAATAGAATCCAAGTTATCCTAATTTGGGTTATAACATTGGTGGACATACCCCTTGGCAGCCTCAGGCACAAATTCCTCAACCTTCATTTCAACAAGTATCATACCCAAGTTTTGGTCAACAGAACCCTCATGTGTTTGCATATCAAAACAACCCCTATCTAGGTTACAAATAACAGATTCCTTATGCTGGTGCTCAAAGGCCTATTGCCCAAGAAATTCTATCATACCTTGGCTATGCTCAACCCGACCTTAATCAACAATTTCCCTTTGTTGAAAATTTAAAGTTACCAAATTTAAATCAGCTAACCAATGATCCAATCAACTATGCTCCTTGGTGGCCGGTGATACCCCATAAATTACCCTCGGATATTCCTAAGTTCAATGGAAACCATGGGGAAGATCCATCGATTCATGTCATGACTTATCATTTGTGGTGTTCATCAATATCCCTCAATGATGACTCTGTTTGGCTACGTATTTTCCAGTGTATGCTCACTGTTCAAGATGAAAAATGGTACATTGAGTTACTTAGAGCTTCTTCTTATAATTTCACTGCCCTAGCTACTGTCTTTTTTACTCACTTCCAGTTACCCATATGATATGAAACTGGAACGGAACTCTTGACTAATTTTAAACAGACTAATGCTACTCACATTTCTGATCATATTCATGAGTGGTGTCATCATCGTAGAATGGTTAAGATGTTTGTTCATGATTAGCTCCTTGCTGAGTGGTTCATTAAGTCCCTATTACCATCTATAACTGAGGATGTAGCTAAGGGTGGCATCGTCACTGAAGAGCAAGTCATTTCTCGTGTTCAATATTTATACTTTATTTATACTCAGTTTTGCACACTCTACGAAAAAATTCCTAACGCGTTGTGATCTAATTTTATTGTTCCTCCTCAATTAAAGGACTCTCATGATGGAGGCGGTATGATTGGTACTGCAAGCACATATTGTACTACTGCATCTGATCCTGCACCTTCTTCCTAAATCAATGCTGTGTCATTTGATAAAGGAAAAAGTTACAAGAAGCCTCGAAGTAAGAAAAAAGGGAAATCAAAGAAAAATAAAATTTCTAACTTGTAGGAAATACCATTCGGTCAATCTTCTAGAAATAGGAAACCTATTTATCCATGCATAATATGTAATGAGGAACACTTTGTTCAGAATTTTCCTCACCACACTAAAGTCTCAAAAATGGTGAAGACTTCACATGCATCAGTTCTATTGACAGATCTGTTTCCGAATCTGAGCAGAAATTTGGTTGCTACGGATCGAACTTCTAGTTCTGAGGTGCTTATGTTATTTGTCACAAAGCCATCAACAGATATTTTGGTGTGAATGCGTAATAAATATTATGGAAGTTGGGCTACTATTCAACCTACTACCACGACCATGAATCCTTCTACGTAATCCGTACCTCCTACTTTTATTCCTCAATTGACAATAAAACCACCGAAGGAATTCATTCATAAATCGAAATATAATCCTCGAGCAAGAGCTACTCAAAATTATAATATAGTTGAATATTTGGCTCAATCCCCTAAAACTATGTCAGTTCTTGAGGTATTAAAAAATTCCCCCCCAAGAAAACGGCTTTACTATCGTCTATTGGTGAAATTGATTTGACTGATTCTAATCTTGTGGTCTTTAATCATATGGGCTATGTGCTACAATTACCATCAAAATTTGCATTCTCGATACAAGTAAATGATCTCAATCACCTTGTTCATTGACCTATTATTAATGAGGGAACATCTACGTGCATTATGTCTCTAAACTATTGCAAGTCACTTGGCTCGCCATGTCTATCTCAATCATCAACAATGTTGAAGGCTTTCGATGGATGTACATATAAGCCTTGTGGTATTATTAATAACCTGCATGTTGAACTAGGGGGAAAAACAATGAATGTTGATGTCGAGGTTGTTGATGGACCCCTTGACTATAATATTCTACTTGGAAGGCCATGGGTATATGCTATGACTACAATTGTTTTTACATATTTTAGAATGATCACCTTTCCACATAAAGGTGCTATCATGGTCATAAATCAAATATCCTTCTTTGCCTCCTCCTCACAGGTAACTGGAAGTGTTCCATTCATTCGCGCACCCCAAATCACACTTCGGAAAATTGGTGTAGGAATCTTAAGGGATTCCACTCTCATGGGAACCTTTGCATTACTTCCGCCTACAAAAATGGCATAAATTGCAATCATAGAGACCTACTACATGATCTCTTCCACTCCATCTAGGTTAAGGAAGAGTATGGGTGATTCTAAAATTGTTACGTTGGATGAGTTTCTCCTGCCCAACCCTATTGAGCTGGCATAACAATCAATCTATCTGGCTTGGGCAGTGAATCCGAAACCGTTGTCGTCGGTTGTTTGGGTTGATCATTCCTTAGATTTTGGTACTCCATCTGATCCTTTCTCGCCAACTTTCTTGACAGATGAGAGTATTTTGGAAACCATGATGTTAGAAGGAGAACCATTTGAAGATTATCGTCATTGTTCCCATATTCCTAATTATTAAGATAATCTTAGTGAATTATATCACCCATCAATCAAAAATTTCTGTTCGAATTCTTTACCAATTAATGCAATCGATTTCGAGCGAAATTTGTCAAATATTAAAGAAACTATTTCTATCGATATTTCAACAAAACCAGGCGTGGTAGAAAATATTCATGTCGACATATCTTGTTCTCCATCAGAACTTGAAACATATCGCTTTCTCCTTCGTGAATTTTGAGATATCGTTGCTTGTTCTTACAAGGAGATCCCAGGTATTGACACTAGTATCATTGAACAGACCATTAATATGTACACTGATGTCAAGCCGATACATCAATGCCTTCGTCCTGTTCATCTGAAGAAGGCTGCTACCATTAAAGAAGAAGTTGAGAATATTTTTCATGCTGGTTTCATTTACCCTATTCAGCTAACTGAGTGGGTTTCCAACATCGTTCCTGTCATGAAAAAATAAGGAACCATTAGAGTGTGTGTCGATTATCAGGATTTTAATCGTGCTTGTCCAAAATACAACTATCCTACTCCCTTTATCAACCAAATTATTGACGATTGTGCTGTATGTGAAATATTTTCATTCATGGATGGATTTTTTGGCTACAATCAAATCAATATCCACCCAGAGAGTCAATATAAGACATCATTCATGTCTCCCTGGGGCACATTCGCTTATACGAAAACCGTTTTTCTTAAAAAATGTTGGGGCAACTTTTCAGAGAGAAATGGATTATGATTTAAAGGACATCAAACACATTTTTCAACCCTATCTAGAATATTTACCCACATATTCACAGAATCATACTGATCACCTGATGCATTTGAGAGGCATCTTTTTACGCTGTCGACACTACAAATATGCCTCAATCCAGATAAATGTGTTTTTTGTGTTGGGTCTGGTCATTTTCTTGTATTTGTAGTCTCAAAAGAAGGAATTCGAATTGACCCATTGAAGGTCCAAGCCATTCTTGATTTTCCTGCAACATCAAATTTACTTCAGATACAGAAACTTCAAGGAAACGCTAACTTCCTAAGGAGGTTCATATTCAACTACGCCAAAATGGCTAAAGGATTTACTCGATGCTTGAAAAAAGGGGTTCCCTTCCATTGGGAACAAGTTGCATAAGCTTCTTTTGATGTTGTCAATGACACTCTTGTCTGGGCTTCATTAATGTATCTCCCCAATTATTAGAATGATTATTTCCTATATATCGCCACAGTTGATACGACCATTGCTATGGTATTGGTCCAAGTAGAAAATGGGATAAAACATCTAATCTATTATTTGAGTCGTATTCTCAATGATATGGAAGTAAAGTATTCATACATAGAAAAGCTTGCCTTGGCAGCTGTTCAAGCTGCCCAAAGATTTCGCCACTATATCCTATTCTGGAAGACCATTGTCATTTCAGATTGCAACCCCATGAATTACATCTTATCATGTCAATTTCCAGGGGGGAAGTATTCAAAATGGATTGTCATTTTGCAGGAATTTGATTTCTAATTCATCAAATTCAAGTCAAAGAAGTCTTTAGTTTTGGCTGAGCTTCTCTGTGACCTTCCGTCTTATAGTACTGCTACTACGTCATAACCATCTATTCCTCACGAGTCTCAATTTCTGATTAGATCATATGATCCTTGGTATGGGGATTTTATCATTTATCTCCAAACCCAAACTTTTTGGCCTGATACCTCTCGCCCTTACCAGCGATGTATTCGATACCAATCCAAAGATTATATGATCGTCAACAATACACTTTATCATCGTGGTGTCGATAAAATTTTAAGAAGGTGCCTCACTCATGAGGAGGTTGAAACCATTTTAAATGATTGTCATGCTAGGTCTTGTGGTGGAAATTTGTCTGGATATGCTACCGCGTAGAAGATACTCGATGTCGATTACTTTTGGCCTACCATATTTTATGACTGCATCCTCATTTTTAGAAATTGTCATGCATGCAAGATTTTTTATCGTAAAATCCACAAACCACCAATGCCAATGCATCATGTTGTCTCTGTGGGACCATTTTCGAAATGGGGTATTGAATTCATGACTTGTAACCCTCGTTTGTCTGGGGGGTATGGTTATATTATTGTCACAGTAGACTACTTTACAAAATGGGCCGAAGCGATGCCTACATTCAACAACACAGGACAAAAAACTGCATTGTTTTTCTTTAATCATGTTATTGAATGGTTTGGGGTCCCACAAGATGTAATTACAGATCATGGGAAGTATTTTCACAACCACATGATGACTAAATTGGCTACCAAGTTAGGATTGTCCCATGATAATTCTACTCCTTATCATCCATAATCAAATGGACAAGTCGAAGCTATCAACAAGATTCTTAAACGTATGCTTCAATGAATGATAGGAGTTCATAAAAGAAACTGGCATTTGATCCTATACTTGGCCTTGTGGGCGTACTAAACCTCGGTGAGAAACGCAACTAGATTTACTCCCTTTCAATTGGTGTATGATCTGGAAGTTATCTTGCCAATCCAATGTGAAATACCATCATTGAAACTCGCAATCAACTTGTTAACTGACACCTTAGAAGAAGAATCATGCATTTTTAACCTCATCTCTATTAATGAAACGTGTCGCGAAGCCCAATTGGCCAACGAAGTGCATAAGAGACCTATAAAGGTGCAATATGAAAAAAAATGTCTAGCCTCGCATTTTCTTAGAGGGCGACTTCATCCTTCTTTATGATTAGGAAGTTGATGTAATAGGTACAAGGAAATTTGAGCCATTATGGCATGGCCCCTATATTGTGAAAAAAGTTCTTTGGAAAGGTGCCTACGAGTTGGTGGATTACGATGGAATTCCATTGGTGCAGTCTTGAAATGGGTTGTATCTGAAACGTTACTATGCTTAATCATGAGCGTAGTAATTTTTTGTATTATATTGTATATATATGTTGTCGATTTGCATTCACTATCTTATTTTGTCTTTTAGAGTTTTCTTGACATTAGTAATCTGCTTTACATTTCATCGTAGATGTCTGAATCTTTGGAACCATTTTTTGGATATGTTGATGGTGCTAGTCATAGTATGCAGAATCTATCCTCTGTAGCGTTGGCCATTTTCGCTCCAAACAGTGAGTTACTGAGTTTTCAAGGGATTTGTATCAGTAGATCGACAAAAAATATCACTGAGTATAGCGCGTTGATCAAACTTCTCTCTGATTACATTTCATTTGGTATTATCTGCATCATCATAAGGTTAGACTCACAACTTGTGGTATTACAACTTACTATTGTTTATACTGTTAGAAACCCAACACTACATTGTTTGTTCCTAAGAGTTCAAATTTTGGAAAGACACTTTGATTTTATTCAATATCAACACATTTCCAGAAACTTGAACACATCTACTAATTCTTTAGCTAATCATGTTTTAGACAGAAATTTGCAATACATGTAAGGATACATTCATATAGTTGAATAGAATTGCGCAATAAACATAGGAAAACACTGAAATCAAATAGATAGATAGTTATAGCTTTTACAAAAATTTGTGCCCAAGGCACATTGGCCATCTGACCTCAAAATGTATGCAACATGTCAAAAGTAAACTAGTGATGCTCATGGCAACATGCTATAGATCTAGCTATCCTACACAGTAACCGTATCCAGTGGTTGGGAAAGCCTATAATTTGGCACTGTTGTCGCATGGGTAATCCTGAAGGTCAATCCCTCTATGTGTTGTTGAAGCTTAGACAGAGTCTCAGCCATGTCTAAATCCTGAAGGACTGCTCTCTTGACAACCTTCTCTGCTGACTCATCTGCTCCATGCTCTAGTTCCTCCACCGGTTGGACTCGAAAAACATCCGCATTACATTAAAACTTTATTTTAGTCTTGGGAAAACATCAAAAATACCAAAAAAATTTATAAATCTTAAAAAAATCAAAAACATGGTCAAAGAATTCTTACCTATTGCACCCCACTGAGTGCCTTCTAGTAAAGATAGATCTGGATCTCCTCGAAAATCGGTGCCTGCATATGCATACTCATGAATGGAGACAAATTTTCACCTCAACCAGGTGAAGAATGGATTCGAGAACACAATGGTTGACTGTTCTGTATGCCTAGCCATTAGTTCTACCCGTCTCTGCATCCTTGAATCTCTAGGGTTAGTCACACCCAGTCTCACATGTTGAGGTTGCATCAGTAGAATCCTCTCTAGGGAAAATGAAATGAGGATTGAACCATAACTAAAGTTTTTATTCCTTCCTCCCTTTGCATTGTTCAATTGTTCCTTTATTTGGGAAAGTACAACTTCAGACCAGTTGAAGACTGTTGGCTCCATGCACTCTACCACATACTGCATATATGATCTATTCGCTACATGTAGTGTAAGAATGCTGACAAGTTTTGCGATCGTGAAAATAATGGTTCTCAAAGGAAAATCTCGAATGTCACAGATGTTTATTTTTGATCCTTGCTTGGCTATGCACCTGGATAGCAGTACTGCAAAACATAGACTCTCACTGTCTCTCCTCCAAGAGTAGACCCTGAGAAGGAAATGGGCAAGCCTCTCCTCGACAAACCTGTGATAAAATATACATCCTCCACTGTAATAGGAACCACTTTGTTTCTAATGTGAAATGCCTCGATAGATGGATCCCATGCTCGAACTAGGAAATCTAAAAGTTCTATTTGTTGCCTCATCCCTGACAAGCGGAATTACTTTACAACCCACAATCCATTAGGGCTCTTACTGTACCCGGATGATTTAGGGAAACCATATTTTGTTCTTCATGCTCTATTTCTCTCCAATTAATTGTCATTCTAGTCTGATGAAATCCTGAAACATAACCATAAGACTCATTAGACTCCCTTTAATGTAAAAAATTAGACAAATTTTGGGCACAATGCAAGAATAAAAAATGTGAATTGTGCCCAGCGCAGTCTTGAAGAAGGGACAATGCATTTAATATACACCTAGGCTTCAATTTAGGTTCTCCAAAGCACACTTTTTGATGCTCAAGGGTGGGTTACCCTCTTTGGAAACATAATTTACCCTAAGTGGCCCAAATACCTACAAATTTGCAATAAAGGAAATGAATTGACTAAGGAAAGAAATAAAGAGTTCATGGCACCAACCTGGATCAAACGACAATTAAAACTATCCACACAATCGATCGCAATCAACAATTGAAGTTTGGGGGCAAAAACAAGTTCAGAGCTCCAAAATGCAAATGGTAGCTTTTGAATGGTAAAAATGAATAGTAAAGCTCTTTATATTAGTCATTTGATTATTTTCAAATCATATTTATCATTGTGACTATAGTTTTATTCTATTTTTATCATGAAACAGGTATTTTTAATCCATTTGATGTTGTTCTGAAAAGGTTTTACAACTGATGAACAAATTAGTCGTGCAGATTTATTTCGAGAATAATTTGACCACAAATCATACTTTTATCCTTATTTTTCTCTCTTTTTTATAAATAAAAAAGGACTTGAAGCGCACTTTTATCTCTTTTTATAGCTTCTATAACATCGAAAAAGGAACCCATAGAGTCTTCTTTTATCTCTTTTCAGACTTCGATAATGTAAAAATATTACCGAGCACTTGTCTTTTCGAGCTCGTAAAAGTAAATGAATTCATATCTACTTAGTATAATTTTAACCCTTTTCTGAACTGAGATAGATTATTTATGAAAAAGGTATACCTTAGTCAAACATGACTAAAGAGGTTCTCTCAGATATTATTTTACACTTTTTCAGATCTGAGCGACAAATTTATGAAAAAGTACTTATGGAGTTTTCTTTCGTCCTCTTTTTCAAACTCTCTAAATATGAAAAAGGACCAAGTTGTCACTATCGTTAGGCTAATTAAAACATAAAATAGCGATGGGCTTGTCGATCATGGAAAGAATCAAGTTTCATTGATTGTTAGACTCGTTAAATTATTAAATAACGATACATTATTCACTTGAAGGGTTGAATTATAGATCAAGAATATGATATCTTCCTCAAGCTTGTTAAAAAATAAAGAGGTATTGGTCGACAAATGACTGAGGAAAATTTTGGAAAGTGAACAGAAGTTTTTATGATATGATCAGGAGATCATGTCCATTGTTCAAAAATGCTCAAAATTAAAGTTCTAAAAAGTGTTTGCAACCTGAGCGACTGCAAAGGTATCGTCACTGCGATTCTGGCACCATGAATGGTTCGCAAAATGGAGGTTGAATCTAGAAGTTATGAAGGTTTGAAAAACCCTGTAAACTCCAAAGAATGACTTTGACCAAGCTTGACTTGGTAAATGAAAAATTAAAAAAATAATATTCTAGGGAATATTCTTGGAATATTCCTCAAAATATTCCCCAGAATATTCTGTAAGGACCAATTGACGAAGGACAAGTGGCATCATTTGGGTTGTTAGAAGTTTGACTTGTTATGTTTCGGACCAATTAAGGGTTGCCATGTAGCAGGCCGAGAGGCTGCCACGTGGCCCCAGGCCAAAGGAGTAATTGCATTGTAAAAAAAATTGTAGTCCACGGGATTTGAACCACGGACCTTTCGCACACAAAGTGTAGCGCCTGACCACCATGCCACCGGTTTCATTGTTAACCCATAACGACTCCACGTCTACTTATGGTTTAAATGTTTAAGTGGTGGGGGTTTGGGAGGCCAACCCCGAAGGGCTACCCCCGATACTATATGACCTCAGCACACACGTCCTATTCCTTAATATCGGAGATTAGACAACCGCAACATCCGGCCATCAATGCGTTTTGACGTGTTCACATGGCGCAATAAAGGGTATTAAGGTCACAGTTAAGTTAGCGGGTTGCTCAGCGGTTAACTCCGCAGTTTCGGCGGGAGGGTTAATATTACAAATCTGCACCTAAAATTTAATGCTAGATGCTAACTATCTACCTAATCTGGAGTGTGCCACCAAAAATAGTGGAAAACCACCAAATTGACTTCAGCTAACTCAAGTTCTCCACATTTAGTGGAGTTTTTTAAGGGATATTGGGTTGTTCACTTTTTTTGCCATAACTTGGATTTTCGACCAATTTTGATGCATGGATAATCAATTTTGGGTATTCTCAAAATTTTGAACACAATGGAAAAGGTTTCGGAGCCATGAGAGGTCATCCTGTGCAGGTTTAGCTTCAGGAGAGGTTAACGAGCCACGAGGGCCACTAGGGTGTTTTTAGTGTTTTGAGCATCCATTCTCTGTTTTCTACAAATGAATAGTCATTCCTGAATAATTCAAGAATTCTGAAGCTTTTTTTAGAGAGATAAAAGCCATTTGAGGCTTTTATTCACATGTACTTACCATTTTTGAGCAATAAGATATGAGGGACATGCCATTAGGAGCTGAACCAACAGATGTAGCCGAGGAGGGGTGAACTGCTGCTTCAAATTTGTTGAGTACTGTTACATGTGATGTTTAATTCTTTGTTATTTACTACTGTACAATGCTTTATAAGCAATTTACATGCTTTAACATCACACGGAAATTTGTTTAACTAAGATAAAACCATTTGTTTCACCTGCAAACTTTATTAAACCTTATGCATGCAACTTAATTACTATTTGGATAATTAGAATAGAAAAACTAATACATTCCATTCAGAGCCCAGGTTGAGCATTATGTTAAGCTATATTATTTTCTCTATTTAACATTTGTGCGAAGATTTTTTTAAAAGTTTGCAAGATTTTTAATGCTTACTAGGCTAAACCTTAAGAGAGGTGAAGATCAATTTGTGAAAGCTCAAAGAAATCCTCAGCCAAGGAGGGAAAGAGTGCCATTATGTCCACCTTCAATTTCACCTCAAAGAGAAGCAGAAGAAGTCATAATCATGTCTTCAAGGGAAGGAGAAACCCATGAAGAAGTTGATCCCAAGGAGGAAGAAAGAGTGTTCAGAAAAGCATTCCTTGACTTAACTAAAATGGTGAGAGTTCTTTATCAAGAAAGAAATGAAAGACAAGAAGGAGAAGGATCCAAACTTCACAAGGAAGGAGAGGGATCATCAAGAGGCCATAATAATGAAGATAAATCCAAGAAGGGTAATGAAGGAAATGGAGATAGTGTGAAGTCACCATCATGACCCTAATATTCATCTTCATCGACTTCATCAACCTCTACTTCATCTTTAGCATAGCACAAGTCAAAGAACATTGGTAAAATTCCTTTTCTAAAACTTGATGTTAAGTTTGAATTTCAAAATTTTGATGGTGAAGTTAGGGCAAAAAAGCTAGATAATTGGATTACACAATTAGAGGTCTATTTGAGAATTCAAAATTTTCATGATGATGAAACCAAAATCCAACTAGCTTCATTGAGAATGGAAGGTGCACCTCTTGTTTGGTGGGAAGCCAAGACAAAGGGGGAGATCAAAAAATATGGGAAGATTATCTTATCACGTTATGATTTCATTTTTGCAATAAAATAACAGTTTTATCCATTATCTCACATGCAGAAAGCCATAATGGACTGCCAAAATTTTAAACAATTGAAAGGACAAAATGTACAAGTGTATACTCAAGAATTTAGAAGAAGAGATATTTTACGAGGAGTATACTTGAATAGCCAAGACACTTTATTGAAGTATATAGGAGGTTTTCATACTTACCTAAGACATAACATTCTCATGTTTAACCCTACAAGCCTAGATGAGGTTTGTGTTCAATCCACACATTTAGAGGCAAGGGGAAAAAAAATTTAGATGGGAATGAGGAAAGTGAGTTTAAAGGAAAATGGAAGAAAAAGAGAAATGCAAATTCTAGAAAAGAAAAGGGAAAATTCTTCTGTAAACACTGTTCTAAAACAATCCATGATGAGGACCATTGTTGGAAACTTCATCTAGAGTTGAAACCAGAAAGTTTTAAAGCCAAAGATAAAGCTAAGGAGAAAGGCAAGATAGTTTCAATAGTTGAAAAAGACCTAGGGTCAGAATCAGGAGATGAAACAAAAATCATAGCTATGGCACTAAAGAACTTGAAGGGGAAAGAGAATGAATATAAACCCAGTTCTATTATTTCTAACTATTACATAGAGGCTCCAAGAGAAGAAAAGAGAATTGAACTGTTTCATGTGATGGTCATTTCCAAACATACCAAGGTTGACACACTATTTGAAAGTGGGTCGCATGCGAACCTTATTTATGAAGACTTAGTCGAGAAACTAAATCTTGAGACCATTCCACATTCGAAACCATATCCTATTGGCTGGATTTGTAAGGATGCAAATTTACAAGTTTCAAAGAAGTGCATGTTGCGCTTTGCAATAATTGCATATTTCATTGACACGGTTGAATTAGATGTTGTTCCGCTTCATATTATAGTTATGGTGTTGGGTAGTCCTTACTTGTATGAAAGGAAAGCTATCTTCCATTTCCATGAGAACAAGTACCATATATTTAAGGATGGCAAGGAGTACATTGTGAGAGCTCATCACAAAAAACTAGACTCTTCTTTAGTGAATGCGGGGTAGATGAAGAGGCTCGTCAATACAAGTCAAAAATTGACATTGATGATGATTAAGAAAGTATAAGTTTTACATAATTCTTTTCATGCAAATGCTGATGTAAATAATGAGTTGTTTTAGTTTGAAAGCAGGATGTCTTTGAAAGAAGATGACAAGAAGTTGCAGTAATCGTCTTTGGTGTCAAATGATGCTAAAAAAAAGTGTTAGTGCAAGAAGTTGAAAAGGTCCAAGAGAGGGAAAAGTAACATAGCAAAGAAGGCACAAGATTCAGCAATGATCATTGCTGGTTTCAGAAAGGCATGGTACAATGGTGAGGAAACTTGGTGAGGAATCGACACAAGTACAAGGCAAATTCAGCAAAAAATCACCATAAGGACAGGATGCAAGGTGAAAGTAATTTTCAGTTTCCTTTGATTATAGACCAATGTAGAAAAAATATGTTTAGGACAAAGTTAAGTTTTTGTTCTGCAAGTTTTGAAAATGGTCAGCATGAAAATGTCAAAGTCAACAATGGTTGGTCAATGGAATCAAGGAAAAATTTGTCGTTTCATGAAAAGCTCCAATTAATGAAATCGGGGAAATTTCAGTGGATTAAGATTTGAAGAGCGGGGACACAGTCTCCTCATCTTCATTTTCAGTAGTCCAGAGAGCTTTTAGTGTCCAAAATATTCCCAGTGGGGAGGCGTGATCAAGCGATCACGTCCATTGTTCGAAAATGCTCAAAAATGAAAGTGCTCAAAAGTATTTGCAACTTAAGCGATCAGAAAGGTCTCGTCACTGCGATTCTGGCACCGATAACGGTTGACAAAACGGAGGTCATATGCAGAAGTTATGAAGGTTTGAAAAGCCCAATAAACTCCAAAGAATGACTTTAACCATGTTTGACTTGGTAAATTGAAAAATTTAAAAAAAATATTCTAGGGGATATTCATGGAATATTCCTCGAAATATTCCCAAGATTATTCTGGAAGGACCAACTGGTAAAGGAAAAGTGGCAGCATTTGGTTTTTTAGAAGGTTGACTTGTTATGTTTCGGGCAAATTAAGGGTTAACACGTGGCAGGCCCAAAGGCCGCCACGTGGCCCCAGACCAGAGGCGTAATGGCATTGTAATTTTTTGTAGTCCACAGGATTTGAACCACGGACCTACCGCACACAGAGCATAGCACCTGACCATGATGCCATCGGTTTCACTGTTAACCCATAAGGGCTCCACGTCTACTTATGGTTTAAATGTTTAACTGGCGGGGTTTGGGTAGGCCAGCCCCCCATACCATATGACCTTAGCACACACGTCCTATTCCTTAATACCGAAAATTATACAACCGCAACATCTAGTGATCAATGCATTGTGACGTGTTCACATGGCGCAATAAAGGGTATTAAGGTCACGGTTTAGTCAGCGGGTTGCTCAGTCGTTAACTCCGCAGTTTCGGTGGGAGGGTTAGTATTAGCACTCTACACCCAAAATTTAATGCCAGAAGCTAACTTTCCACCTAATCTAGAGCATGCCACCAAAACTGGCAGAAAATCACCAAATTAACTTCAGTTAACTCAAGTTCTCCACATTTAGTGGAGCTTTTTAAGGGATATTGGGCAGTTTACTGTTTTGGCCACAACTCCTTGGATTTTCGACCAATTTTGATGCATGGATAGTCAATTTTAGGTATTATCAAAATTATGAACACATTGGCAGAGGTTTCAGAGCCATTAGATGTCATCTTGTGTAGGTTTAGGTTCAGGACAGGTCAAGGAGCCACTAGAGCCACTAGGGTGTTTTCAGTGTTTTGAGCATCCATTCTTTGCTTTCTGCAAATGAATATTCATTCCTGACTAATTCAAGAATTTAGAAGCTGTTTTTATAGAGAGAACAACCATTTGAGGCTTTTATTCACATGTACTTACCATTTTTTAGCAATAAGATATGAGCGACATGCCATTGGGAGCTAGACCGGCAAATGTAGCTCAGAAGGGGTGAACTGCTTCATCAAATTTGCTGAGTATTGTTACATGTTATGTTTAATTCTCTATTATTTACTATTGTACAATGTTTTATAAGAAATTTACATGCTTTAACCTCACATGGAAATTTGTTTAACTAAGATAAACCATTTGTTTCACCTACAAAATTCAATAAACCTTATGCACACAATTTAACTACTGTTTTGATACTTAACACAACAAAACTAATACATTCCATTGACATCACCATAGCAGGTCGCTCTTGAACATGAAACTTCACTACATACTGTTATTGTTTGGGTTGGGTAATCTTCTTGACGGTTCATTCTTACCTATGGTTCATCATACCTTCACTTCGGTTTTGGGTCATTGCTGCCAACTCATCTCAGTGTCGCTGATATGTTCAAGAGAAGTCATCTAGTGAATACTCATCCTTCTACAATACTCATAAACCTTCATTCTCATTATATTCATCCCTGGACATTGTTATATCAAGTCATACTTTGTCTCCAAAATCAGTAACTCATGTTTCACAATAAAGTGGCTTCTTGTCGATGAAAAATCATCATCCAAGAAGTTCACTTAGAAACATCATCTTCCAGTACCATGAGGCTTGTTACAACATCAAAAAATCCTCGCTTCCGAAATTTTGACTGAAATATTTTGTTTGGCGTTCAACATCAAATCATCTATTCATGCCTTATGAAATGTACTACAGTACCTGAGGTCCATTAACATCAATGGTGGTTCTCTAGTGTTTGTTAATAGCTCACATCATTGGCTGGTAATCAAACGATGTCTTACCATGTTCGACTACAAATCATATATGCGCATGGCTAGAATTGTACCCGAATGATCGAGTGAATGAGATTAGGAGACCCTGGATCTAGTTTCATCCATCTGGGTTGCGATTTCAGGATTTTTGTATACATCATCTATATGGTGACCTTACATCCAGATCGTCATCCGAACATGGGCCTATATCTGTAGGCATGTATGTATTAAGAAACATTCCAATGTAGACAACTTTCTGCACTATGTACATGTTATTAGATAGTTTATGTGCTATGTATGGGAATGCCTTTCCTCATCAATTCATGATCAAGAGGATATATCATGATGTAATGTATTGTAAGATTAATTAAATTCGCCACTACACTTCACCTCTAGCCCATCACAGTGTAAAGCATCTCATTCAAAAAATATTGTTATTATTATTCCGACTTCATGTTTTATGGGTAAATCTGTTATAGGTCAATTTGGGCACCATTCCCGGTAAACTGGTTAAACTGGACATCATCCCCATAACCAATAATAGGGTCTATCATCCCCTATCATTTCAGTTGCTATATTCCTTAAGAAAAAGAACAAGAAAAAATTATCCATGACTTCCATTGCAAGGTTTCCAAGATTTGAAGTACATCTTAGATTACCTATGAGCTCACCAACGTAGTCTCTCAAGGGACTAACTGCTTTTCATATGTAGCTACCTCCATTCAAAGGTGCTCTGCAAATCACATCCCAACACTCAAGGGTGCGTTGATCAATTGGGAGCGAAATTGTCATCCTACTGGAATCTCCACATGGCCAGTGCCTTCTAAAAGAGTCCATATGTGTCAAACCTCGAATCCAAGTGTCCATTCAACACCTCTGAGCTTGGGAACATGTATTTCTTATTATTATAAAGTCAGTGATTGTGAAGCTATAAATTGAGCACATATCCTAGTGCTTGAGAAGGAATAAATTTGGTAGAGAAATGTTGTTGGATTCTCAATTGAGTGTTTGATTTGACTGATATGTTGTTGGAGAGATGTTCATTGTGATGAGGCTGGGATGATGGTAGAGTTGGTGACATCAAAACAATCATTGGTTGTAATATCCCCCTTCTATCCATTAATAAATATTGCTGCTCATTTTCCCACATATGGATCTGTATAAGTTTCTATATTTCATATTATGAATTCTTAGCTGATGTATATGTTTCATGTTTCATTGATTGAACTGTAAGATGAATATCCATTTGTATATTGCAATCTCTTTTATGTTTAGTGTTTATACTTGCAGGAACTAGTCTGGCGATCAAATTTGGATTGGAAGCTACAACAAGAGTGACAGAAGGAGAATAGGAAGTGCTTGGACCCCAAGTAGGTTTCTCTATCTTTTTATGTGTCTATTTATTCTTAGGAAAAGTGTCTACAAAGTCTTTAATTTTTTGTTCTAAATCAGCACCACATTTAGGGAATGTGTTTTATCTGTAATTCATAATTCCACATAACATGGATGATCTATGATGTTCCTATTCAACTTGGAAATAGGCAGGGAAGGATGAGCATTACCATAGTTCAACTTAATGATTATGATTTTCTTCAATTCTAGAAGTTTCTTAGAGTAGAGATAGATTTTATAGTACCTCATAAGGATTGTTTTTTATACTTTCTAGATCAGATCCCATTGCACTATAGACCTTCAGAAGAGGCACTAGAGAAACTTATACTCACATGATTTTTATGTAGATTAAAATTCGAATGGATGTTTTTTTAGCACATGAAAGGATGTATTGTGTAGAGTCTATTATTTTTTTTCATGCAAAGATATTAGCAACATAAACATAGATTTATTAGAGTTGTACTAGAGCCAGAGTAGAGAGTTGCATATTAAACTAGAGCGCATGGTTATTCGATGTAAAAGACTATGGAGATAGCCTTGATAGAAGTGAGTGGCAGCATAGGAGAGGTGCCTTGGTATTTTTGAGCCAAAGAAGAGATTGGGTCATCCATAAAGACCCTTGGTGATAGAATGTGAGTGCATGATATGGAGTTGGAGAGACTTGTTGAGGAGGTGGAGGGTACAATTTGGTTTGATGTTTCCTTGTGTATTTAGATGACACATAGGTATGGAGGACCTCTTCCAGTAGGATAGTTTGAGGATGGAGACAGAGATGGAGATCAGGATTACTACCCTACCTCACCCTCACATTGAGTAATAAGGATTCAGATCATTATCATAGATAGGTCATGAATCTAAGATGGGTTACCTTTATTATTAGTAGAGAAGGTTGATTAAGGAACTACTTGGGGGCCATTGAGATTTGAGGTGGTTGTAGTTTTTTGATGACATGATCACCTCTAGATATAGTGTTATGACCATATTAGCTACCAAAGTAGCTAGAGACAGAAATAGATACAACACATGGAGGCATGAAGGGATTTTCATTGGTAAATAATAGGAAGAGGTAGGATCCAAGGTATAACATGTCATATGTAGTTGGTTATCAAGGAGTGGCATCAGATTTTGTTCATTGTGGCATTTCTTAGGACATAAAAAAAATTAAGTGTGGCGAGATGCCATATCATCATTATATAATGACCACACAGACCTTGTCCATTACTGAGTTAGAGAGCCTTGTGACATCATTACCTAGTGTAGATAAGCCAACACTTGTTTGTGTGAGAGTTGTATTTTGGCATTCAGTGGGAATTTTGGTGTTTCTTACCAAAATCTCATGTGGTATAAAATGGTGTTGTGGCATGCCCATCACCTTGGGTAAGCATGTATGAATGGAATGAGCAAGATGATATGTTAGACAACTAGTTATTGGAGGGAGCCCAACATGAGACGAGCTTGGTTATTGGAAATGGGACAAGTTCAATTATTGGCATGTCTTAACTCGAAATGAGCCAAAAATGAGCCAACGCGTGATTTATTTTCATGGTTGGATAAAATGAGACAATGTGTGATCTATTAATGTCATGGTGGAATTTCATATTTTGATATAGGGTATCTCAAGGGTTGGATTTATGCATCAGGGCCATGAGTCATCCCTTGCAATACAAAGGGTAATAACCCTACGTACTCCCATTCTACTAATTTAAACGGAGGATGGAATGAAGGATAACAAATAATGAGATGGTTGAATTGCAATATACATAACTCACATATCTAGAAAGGAGAAAAGGGAGAAGATGACTACATGTTGTAGTAAAGAAAGGTTAAAAAAAGGGGTTTCTCTTGGGGACTCGTAAGCGATAATGTTCACTATCCTACCCGAAAATTGCATGCAAGAGAGGAAGGATAGAGACTATTTTCTATAGTGTTACAACATGCCCAAGTACTATAAAAAAAGGTGGATAGGTCTATGTTGTTGTGACATGGCCACGGGGTGGTTGCACAACCCCAGTTGTGACCGAGCTTGTGGGAGAAGTCACCCAAACATGACTTTAAGTGTGATCAGGCCTCCATGTTTTATGTCGAACAAAGACCTGAGTATCACTATAGAATATCTGAAGGATGAACGATGTGTATATCCATGGGAGGGATCCAAAGAGATTACACTTAATGAGTGGTCGAGTGACACAATAGGGTGGACTTTGTGTTTGATGTTTATGGACTTGTCAGTTGATGACCCATGTGATCCATAGAGGGGGATTTCCCGTAGCCATGTGTTGGATGTGACCCAACTTGATGAAGTTGGCTCTATATTATATTTTATATTCCATTCTATAGAAAGATTATTAGAATTTAGGATTTTAGGCAGTGGGATTCCCCTTTGATTAAATAATTGCACTTGTACTTGTTATATTTTATATTGATGCATAAGACATGTTCATAATAAGACTCTTCAAGAAATACAATGCAACATCTCGTTGCACTTGATGACTTTTGTTTTTCATTAAGAAAATATAATTTTTGGTTGCAATAACTTAATCAAGACATTAGCTAAGTGAGGCATAGTCAAAGTGGAATAAAAGTGATAGATATCAACTTCGATAAGAAATTCATCGATATCGCACACCTAAAGAGTTCCTAGCCCACGAAGCTAGATGAGGATTCCTCTACGAATTTGGTACTGCTTTCTCTCTAGTACTAGCACAATCCCTATTTATTACTTGTTGCTAAACTTCTTTAATCATTCCACAAATAGTCATAAAGGAAAACATCCCCCCTTGAGAACCCACATCTAGATTAATCTTCTAATACATCATATGCTTGTATCCACCTAGTACATGATGGATATGATTGGCACAACTGATTATGAATACTTGAAGAAAAGATTCATACATATAAAATATAATGAAATTATTTTTAATCAAATTAGACTCGTGACATTAGAATTCTCCACAAAAGATGTGGATAATGAAAGAAGATAAAGATGCAAATCACATAAAAATCAGTTGAGAGAATGGTTGAAATAGTTATAAAAATCGTTGAACCAATTAATCAAATTAGAAATTTATTATGAACATCTCAATTCTCAATTCTAATAATAAGATGCCTAATTTATTATATTGATATAAGTGTGCGAGTGATATATCATTGTAAAATATTAATACAGCGAGCTTCTTCGTAGTCTTCTATTGTTCTCTCCCAAGATCCAGCATGTAATGTTTTTGAGTATTTAATTGTTCTTGCAAAAGTCTCTGACTGTAATTTTTTTTTCTTGTTGCCCATAATACCAACATTTGGTATTAGAGCGAGTTTGAACAAGTAGGCAATGACTAGTTTCCGTGATGAAGAAAACTTACTTGGCTCTGGCCTAAGTGTTACGCCATCTCTCGCTTCGGTCTCCGTATGTAATCCTTTCTTTAATCTTCAAGTGGACATTTTTGATGAAATGACATTGGTTCTCCAAAACAATAAAGTGAGCATAGTACACGGTTATGTGTTGTCATCAATCATTAGGTTGGTCGAGTCATGTAAATCATTGCAGCTCAACACGAATCAAGAAGGAATTTCAGCCTATCTTTGAACTGTGTCAATTCGTGGCTTGAGCCTATGCATAAAGAACTAGATTTGTGGCTTCAAAAATCGACCACGTAAGCTATAGGATATTTGATAGCTTACTAACGGATTCTGACAGTACCGTATGGCCATCCATCTAGCAATGCGACCATCCATGAATTTTGATTTTCCGGCGACTCCACCGTTTCTATTCCTGCTTTCACATCACAGCTCGCAGTTGTTAGACGCAGTTAATGCAGATAGTGGACAAGACCGCTCTGATAGTTATTTTGGGTAGACGTACACTAGGCGCTCAAGATTTCAAAGAGAGAAATCCCGCTCAAACATTTTGAAACGAAAATTTGAAATGGAATAATAATGTGTGGAATGCAGGGACTAAGCCAAATTGTTCCATGCAGTGGAATTGAAAAATAGTCAAATTGTAGTGGAAATTTTGGTTGGTAACTGAAACAATTTTGTTTGCCAGCTTTCTATGGCTTTGGAGCATCTAGGCTGTTAGAACACCTCTGAAACAAATGGCAACAACTCCAGGAATTGGGCTGAGGGGTGTTGTTTCCCATAAATTAGATTTGGATTATCAAGCAATTTCAACATTTCCATAGTTAACAAATTTGAGATAAGAGGTACTCATATGAATGGATTCTTTATTTTTATAAATTAATCTCCTAGTATTTATCTAAACTCAATATGTATTTGTGATCACTGTTTGATATCAGAGTTCCTAGGCTCCTGCTGTACGGCGCGTTTTTAATGGGATATGTAAAGCCTTCGATCCACAAGGTTGTGGGTTTTTTAAGGAATCTGCTGAAGTTGGGTGGACAGATCATGATACAACGTCAATCCCTCTTCTTAGGGTAGAGGAGGATCAAGTCCAAATGATTCAGCTGGAAACATTGCTTGTGATACAAGAGGAATTGGGAGATCAGCATAAAAACCACTACGTTGTGTGTTGTTTGCTTGAGCAAGTTTGCAATGGATAAGAAGGGCCTGCTGCTCACCAACTGCTGTCACTTGGGAGTTTATCTCAACTGGTCTTAAGTTTGATTTCTATTGTTTTGGGAACTACATTTTTTAAATTCTCCATTCACTGAAATTCCCGTCCCATCCAACACTTTACTGCCCACAACTTTCTGAAACTTGAGAGGTCGAAATCATATCAATGTAATGATGCAGGTTCCAATTACTTTGGATGAAAATCATATCCTTCAATTAAATATGCATACTCTATAATGGCCAACATCATAAAACTTTTTCCTCTTTAAGAAGAATAAATCAATCATTTGAATTTATAAATATAATCTTGTAAAAATGAGCATGTACTGAGAAAAATAAACACTTTTGCTGACGAGTCAAATAGGTTTCCCGTTAATAGAAAGCGCAATGGTTACCTGGATGGACATGCTGCTTTTATTGTTTCAATGGATATCAATGAGGTTGTGCTAAATAAGTAATCAACTAAATTTGAGATTGAAATCATAGAATTATTGAAATTTGCGAGTGGAGTAGGGAAGATATTTCTCACATCGCTTTTACTTAGTAAGTGATCGTTCGTAGGTTTCGTGATTGTAGCTTGAGTAAATTGAGTAACGATTAAGATATTTATTATCAGCAAACACCACAGATGTACCTCCTCCCTCGTCCTCCCTCGTCTGAGATGGAATGACATCCCTCGCCACATCGAAATATTCTTTTACGACATCTTCGGACTGTAACTTTCAGAGATCTATCAGAGATTTAATTTCGTGAACCCACTAAATTAATCGGTGTGGGAAGAAACATAGCGAGCAGATGGAGATTACTGCAGTGAGGGTTGGAAGTCAGATTTTCTTTACTATCTTACAATATTTTTGGAAGTTTTGCATTTCGATACCTCGAAGGAGATGGAGATTACTGCAGGCAGGGCTGGGATTTTGTTTAAAATTTTGGACTTAATAATAAATTAACCATTCACCATTAAAATTTTTATTAAAAAAATTAAGTATTTACATATTTATTATAAAAAAAATAAAAATCATTTCACAAAAAAAAAAATTATTAAAAAAAAATTACTATTTACATATTTATTATAAAAAAATAGAAATCATTTCACAAAAATATGGCTTATTGGATCCTAAAATTTAGTATTCCTTTATAATTAATAATAATAACATATTTTCTATTTCAAAATCCATGCTCAATTTTTTTTTTTAAGCAATCACTTTGGCAATCTTGTTATAATTCAAACTTAAAACAAAATAGAAGAATGAGTTGATTTAAATAAAAAATAGAAGCAACGTAGAGGAGAAGTAAAGCAACTCTACATCATAGAATGATTTGTTGTGAGTTGGCTTAGATAAAGAATGATACTCCCAGATTTAGACTAAAATATGCCATAAAGCTTACTAGAGGCACAAAGTATTTACATAATATAACTATTTGTTGTAGATCAAATTTTTGTTGATTTCTTTAGATAAAAATAACAAATATTATCTTCACCAAAAGACAGGATAATTCGATATCAGTTACCTAACCATTGCATTAGAGCAAACATGCCATTGTATTATCATTATTGCTTTTACATATGAGAAGGTATCTCAAGAAAGAAAACACATTTTTTTCTTTTTTTTAATTAGGCTAAGATATGATTTAATCCATCTCCATCTAATCTTAAGATGGATCTAAGCTCGTTTAATTATTAATAATTGTAATTACTAAATTTTTTATTAAATTTATTTTATTTTATTTTATTTTTACTTTCATGTAATTTGGGATGTTTACATAACATAACATTACAACATCTCTTCTATACTGGGCTCGAGAGTCCCTCTTTGTGCAACTGGGATTTATGAAGCTCTATTGAACTTGAATGCCCCTTGTTATAATTTAATTCCTCAAAATATGGCTTCCTTCCTCAACTCCTACCATAAAATTTGAACTAAAATATGGTGTGATCTAAACCCCACTCAATTTGACAAGTTTAGTCTTCACCAAAAATTTACATTACTAATCAATCAAAGTACAACCAATGATAATGAACATGTTTCCCTAACAATTTCATCGACTGTTACTATGGCTTAAATATACAATTTACTCCCCTCGAAGGGGTATGTGGATCATGACCACCGGGTCCTCATAAATTGCAAGTATCCTATTTTCCCAATGACTACTATCAAAATATTCCAACTCCCACTACAACCGAACCCATAAGATTCAACCAACCTTTTTTTTGTAGCTAGGTTGAGCCTAGGTCGAGGTTAGCCCTTTTACTGGATGGAAGAAGATTGATCCACCCACAACGAGATTCTTATCACTAGGATCGTGGGAGGCTTGGGTGAACCTAGACAGTCATTGGGGAGTTTAATTCCCTGAAAGTTGCTTTCATCATCAACCCCTCCCCATAAGGTTTGAACATCATGGGCCAACCACCCAATATCGCTCAATATCAAATAATGATCTATAACCTGTCTAGAGAACAAAGTGAGCGCTTCCTAGCCATGGAATCTCATTTAAAGTAGAAACTCGCCACCAAAATAAATTATTAGCATTAATTGCTAATGGAAAGTTGTACACATGATGAGTAGAAAATGCTAGCTCTTGCACACAACTCACTGAAATAGCCTAAAAAAGTTTCCATGCATTTCATATATATATATATATATATATATATATATATATATTCTAAAATACAATTAATTATATGCACCACTCTTAATGCTTACTAGCATGGTTTTTCACACTATTAGTTTAATTTCTTAAAATCATATTTAAATATTAAAAAATATATAATAAATAAAATAAGGTTTATAATTATATAAAATTTAAATATTTTTAAAAAATAATTGAAATATATATATATATATATATATATATATATATATATATATATATATATATATATATATATATATTTCCATCAAGATAAATAAATAACAAATATAATGGGTTTAAAATATTAATTATTAAAAATAATAAAATTTAAAATTCACATAAATTATAGCTTTTGGAACAACATGTCTAATCCAACTAGTTATGATAGCTTGGAAGTGAATTAAAAAAACTATTTAAAAATATGTTAAAAATTCATTTATAACAACATGGAAAACATGGTGGTTGTCTTATGAAACACTATAAAGTGGAATTTAAGAAACTAGCTATTAACTTCGACATGTATGAAAAATGAGGGTTTTTTAGAAGACTATCTCATTAAGAGAGCCTCTAATTTGTGGCTCACAGAGGATGTGATTTTCTAGACACTAGATCCACTAAGAGATCAAAAATTAACATTTTCCTATTCCTTGTAATCCTACTCCATGCTCTATGCATAAATGGATGTGACAACCTCTTTGGCGATATTGGCCTGTGACTGAACACAAGGTGGAGAAGTAGCCCCTATAAGAAAATCATAGGGATAAGGCGTTAATGGTTAAAGAGAAGGCTAATAAATTCAAGTACAGGTCGGGCAGAAACCTTGCCCTCGAAAGAGGAAAGAGCTGCTATGATCCAAAACCCATTGGTCATATCCCGCAATGTCGTTACATATATCATAGTTCACATATTATATATGTAGTATCACCTCCACTTTTAACATTCGTGTGGGCCCCTTCTTTAATCGTTGATCGCATATCGTAAAACTCCATACATTTACCATTGCACTGCTTCGCAAAACCCCCGATGCGCTAAACCCTTAGCTCTTTTCACCTTTCCTCATGCACCTTTATCATAAATAATTCACTCCTCTTCGCTCTACAGCTTTATCGACACCCATATAACTTTTCGCATCGTGCATCACATTTCACAGACCACAAACATTCACCCTCCGCTTCTCATAACTAGAAAATTTTGATTGCGATTTCCGAGTGGGCCCAACCTCCATCTTCCACGTCACCTTCCGCCCACCACAAATCACTCATCACATGGTATAACCCTTACCCTCCGCTTCTTATCACAAAACACTTTTGATTGCGAGGTGTAGCCGGCCCCACCTCTGCCTTTCCACGTCGCCTTCTTGCCATCTCACTTCGCACTTCGCTAACAATAACCCTTACCCTCTGCATCTCATATCAAAATACTTCCGATTGCAATCTGCAGGCGGCCCCGCCTTTGACTGGCCACATCAGCCTCCACTTGTTGCACTTTGTAAATCGCAATTCTTAACATTTATCCCCCGCTTCTGATACGTAAAACCTCCCGATTGTGATTTGAGATATGAGCTTGGGCCCCACCTCCCTTTCACGTGATAAATACGCATCCCATGGCATTTATCTCGCTCTATTCTATGTTAAACCATCCCGCTGTGTGTTAATGCCACATGCCCCCTTGTGAAGCCCAGTCTCAAGTTTTGAAAGATAAGCACAACATGTATTTTTGGTGGAACAAGCACAACTATGGTTGATTCAGTTTGTCCAGGAAATCTCTGCTAAAGAGCCAGTCACGCGCGACATGACTCGCCATTTCATAACGGTTAAAGTGAATCATGAGAATGAGGCAGTGGAGGTTTTCAACAGAAGGTGGAATCAAGTAATGGAAGTCAGATTTCCCACCTGTTCACAGAGACTCCTCACCGCCCCATTTTGAATATTCCAGGATTTGGCCTCTGTGGTCAACTAAGTTTTTTTCTTTTACTGTTTGATTATGACATTTTGTTGGTGAAAATGTCGATTTCACCCGATTTTGTTTTTATTTTCTATTTGTAGGAGTGATTTCTTGATGCACGCTCTGTAAGTTAGTTAGGATATTGTGATTTCACATGTTTGGGCCGATTATGAATGTTTTATCGATCAGATACCCTCAAACGGAACTCTATATGTAGAGAGTTCATAGATGAAAGAAGGGTTCTAAATTTTGGAGAATTTTGATGTAGTTATGTATGACTATGCTCCTTCTGCTCTGAGATACATATTTGGGAGAGCTGTTTTGAACTTAATTGGATATACAACATTGTTTATTTGGGTTCAAGATGGGGAAATGAGTAGTATGTATCTGTATTCTCTTTGTTTATCAGTATTCTCCTTTTTATGTATAATAATATTTCCATGCTCTGCTACTTTGATGATTCGTGTAATGTAGCTTCCAATGGTAAGAATTTTTATCCATGAATTCATGTATGTATAATGATCATGTGTTAAATTTGTTGTACTCCCTTAATTCTCCCTCCACAAAGCTCTCTTGTTGGTCATATTTCACTTGCATATGCTTCTTCTAAGTTCATGGGAAACAGATTCTTAAGACTTTTAAGCATGTCTCTCTCGGCTTCCTCCTCCCTTGTTCCTTCTTAACACCTCTGAATATTTTGAAAGCCTCTACTCATTGTTTCAGACTCGGCCCATTTGAAAATCCACCGAGCCTTACAGCCTCTTCAACCCTCTCGCAGTATAGAGTAATCCACATGAATCAAACTCCAAGGTCTTCTGCATTCCTAAACCATCAAGACCATTATTATATTAATCCATATTCTGTCAGAGGAATCCTTATAATTGTCTACATTTAACCTTTGATTTTAAGATGTCCTAGGCACTCATATTTTTCGACTCAAGACTGTCTCTAGGAGCTACAACATATTTTTGGCACCATTCCCGGGGATATGAATGAAGAAATATTTTCCCTGGGAGACGACATAAATTCCACCCTTCAGATAGGTGAGCAGGAAGGGTTCGAAGTTGCATATTCCTCACCTTGACGACTCCACTATAAAATAGTCCTAATCAGAAGTAATCATGGCTTTCACCAGGCCTCACACCAGATTTATATCCACCATCTACCCCCACCTCTAAATCAGAAGGCTATGTTGAGTTTCCTTTTGAGCAGGTATGCCCCCTTAGCCCTCCCTCAGCCTCTAAATGATATGCTGCAATACTATGTAGATTGTTTGCCTCGGTTCAACGGGGAATATAATACTTCTGCACAGAGACATATTGAAACCTTATGCGCCTTCGCTGAGGATGTAAATGTGGAGCACTTAGATGTTGTATTAAGTCTTTTTTTCCAATACTTGGAGGGAGAACCCCATAAATGGTTCAAGTATCTAGCCAAAAACAAGGTCCATAGTTGGGAAGAAATGGAAAATTTCTTCACATTAAATTGGGGAGAAAAGAGGGACCATGGATACGTTCTCACCGAGTTCAATGTTCTAAAGAAGAGACACAATGACGATGTAACTGAATTCATAAATAGGTTAGATAATCTCTCTGATAATATTCCTACTGAAATAACGCCTCCACAAGCAGCTACTAAGGTGGTCTTCGCATGAGATCTCCAACTAGAGTTTGGGTTCACCCTAAGAGAAATAAAATCCACATCTTTGGATCAGATCTAGACTGATGCATTGGAGGTAGATGAAACTTTGTTTCTGCTGGTAAAATCAAGGGGAAGACAAAACATGAAGCCAGAAGAAAGAATAGGGAGCAGGCTTCTACTTCAAAAGAGGAGAAGGAATCATAAGAGTATAGAATGGAAGAAATGAATAAGCTGATCAAGAACCTTTAAAATAAGTTGAATAAGCTTGAAGAGGAAGGAATTCAAATAAGTTGAACCAAGAATTCCCCTCCTCGTCCCAACCAAATGATTCCTAACCAAGGGTTTAATCCTCAAAATCAGAAGCGCCCTCTGCATTTGTTGCAGCGGAAGAGGAAGGAACAATAAGACCACATTCAATGTCATCTATACTTCAAGGGAGAAATGGAGGGACAGGCCAAGGAAGTCACGGAAAGCCAATAAAATCAATTCCTCGCTTACTTTGATGATGAGAAGGGTGAAATCATCCTACATGGGGAGAAAGAGGAGAAGGATGTCCCTCCAGATGATCAATATATTGAAAGTTACTGCAGACGGTTCGCGGATTTTATGCAAGCTCAAATCCACAAGAAGTATGACCTCAAGTCCTTCATAAAGAGAACTCGAGGCAAAGAAAAAAGGAAGATTCAATATCAAGAGAACAAACCTCTTCTAGTCATGCTAGTAAAGGGAAGAAGTCATTAGAAGAGTCAGCCCCTCATAAGTCCACTTCATCCACTTTCACAAAGCAAGAATTTGATCCTCCAAAAAATGAGAAGTCCACATCTATACCCTTGAAACTACCCGACCCTCCTAAAGAGCAGTTCAAAGAAGCCATTACAGAAAAAGTGCTCACTCCCTTTAATCTCCAAGAAGAATGACCCATGGTGGTTTTTGTATCGCATGTAGATAGCCAGTTCCTAGCCTATTATGAGGAAGAGGGAGGTGAGATTACACTCCATGATGAAGGGGAAGAGCTGGAGTGTTTCCGAGAGGACAGTACTAAATATAAAAGACAGTCTGGTGATCTGGAAATAGAAGAAGCAAAGCTTAATTCTCTATATCCACAAGAGCATCCTCAACAAGCAATGTTTCCTTTAGAGATTAAAGACCAGTCAGATATTCATGATGAAGACCATCTCTCAAATTCTCTTTTAGTAGCACAACATATTGCTACAAATCATGTTCCTTCACTTGAAATTAACGAGAGTTTTCAGCTCCATTGCAAGCTTTTGTGTGACGAAGAGAAAGATAAAGAACACTTAGATCACTTGACTACCGTGGATAATGAGGAAAAAAAAATGGTCCCTTTGTTGTTTGAAGAGAATCAATTTCAACACACAAGAAAAGCAACAGTTTGGAATGAGGCTTGTTTTCCTGTTACAAATCTTCTAGCAGATCTTATGTTGCATGTTTACCATGATCCTTTAGTCATTGTATAACAATCATCAGTAAACAAAGAAGATGTATGTATCAGAATGTTTGTTCTACCATGGCAAGGTGAAGTTAAAAATTGGTTTGAGAATCTTCTAGCTACTAGCATGAGAAATTTTCATCAATTCTTGCAAGTTTTCCTAGGTTGATGGGTAATCATGGGAAATGTATTTATTATCATAGAAGAGTATGGACATTTAAAAATACAACCTCAGGAGACAGTATAGTAATTTTCATCTAGGTTCAGTAAGGTGTATCATTCGATGCTACTGATATAAGGCCACCCCCACGAGTAGCTCTCTTGAATTACCCAAATTCCTTTAATCCAAGGATGGAATTCCAAGTAAGAGAAAGGGACACTACAACCCTTGAAGAAATGAAAAATTTTGCAGTTGATGTAGAAATAAACCTGTTGAACAGAGAGGCAAAGTTTAAAACAAAGGAAGAATTGATCCAGTTTGATTCTTTACCTTTATGCCTTAACTCATCAGATAAAATGCAAACATGTTCTGAGTTGTTTGAATACATGGAGAACACATGTGTAATACCAAGTTTTGAATTTGGATCAATTGGGTTAGAATATCCAGAAATAGGTCAAGTGTATCTTGATCCAGTGGCTATCTATATTGAGAAATTACTCATCAGAAAGCCACCATAAATTTTCAACACTTCTGTTGTTGTTCAGTTTTACCAAGCTCCTTACAAAGAGAATTAGGCTAGGAATTCCAATCAAATACCATTAACAGGTTTGTTCCTGAGTTTGGTGAAAAATAGTGAAAGAACAAAGTTATTAGAGTAGTTGCTTGCCTGGTTACATTGGAATTATTTTATCATTTAGAATAGAAGCAATTCAAACATATTAGGGTAGGTAGGTGTGCAAATAAGATCATTTCTATGAGCATCTTTCCAGTTTAGTTTCATATTGCTTTGCAGTTTTCAATTCAAGTGTGTTTCAATTTCCAGTTTTAGCTTAGTTTAGATTTCATCATTTAAGATTTTGAAGGTGCGAAAATGATTTTCGTTTTGATAGTTGGCAGTGCACAACTCAGTTGTAGTTTTAGTTTTGATTTATAGTATGCATTTGCGACGCCATGTGCCCAATAAAGCACATGCATTCACATCTGTAGATTCTCAACACACTTAGAACAGTACGTTGTCCTTAGATGGAGCCAATGTTGGCATGTAACTGCACAGAAGGTGGACAAGTGGCCCCTATAGGAAAATCACAGGGATAAGGCATGAATGCTTAAAGCGAAGGTAAGAAATTCAAGTACAAGTCGGGCGGACACCCTGCATTTGAAAGAGGAAAGCGATGTTATGATCTAGAACCCATTGGTCGTATCCTGCAATGTCGTTACATATATCATAGTTCACATATGGTATATGTAATATCACATTCAATTTTAACATTGGTGTGGGCCCCTTCTTTAATCATTCATCGAATATCACAAAACTCCATACATTTACCATTGCACTCCTTCTCAAAACCCCTGATGCGATAAAAACTTAGCCCTTTTCACCTTTCCACATGAGCCTTTATCATCAATAATACACTCCTCTCTGATCTAAACCTTTATCAGCACCCATATACCTTTTCTTATCATGCATCGCATTTCGCAGATCACAACCATTTACCCTATGATTCTCATAACTAAAAAATTCTTATTGCTATTTGCGGGTTGGCCCCACCTCCATCTGCCACGTCACCTTCTGCCCACTGCACATCGCTCACCACAGGGTATATCCCTTACCCCCGCTTCTTATCACAAAACACTTTCAATTGCGATGTGCAAGCGGCCCCACCTCCACCTTGCAACGTCACCTTTCCGCCATCGCACTTCACACTTCGCTAACCATTACCCTTACCCTCTTCATCTCATATCAAAATATTTCTTATTGCAATTTGCGGTTAGTCCCACCTCCGTCTAAACAAGTCACCCTCCACTCGTCGCACTTTTCAAATCACAAGTCATAACATTTATCAAGCGCTTCTCATACGTAAAACATCCTCATTCCAATTTGTTATATGAGCTTGGGCCCCACCTCCCTGCCACGTGATAAATAGTCCTCCCGTGGCCTTTTTCCTGCTCTTTTCAGTGTTAAACTGTCCCATTGTGTGTTAATGCCACAGGCCCCCTTGTGAAGCCCACTCTCTGGTTTTGCAACTTAAACATAGCATGGGTTTTTGGTAGAACAATCATAGCTATGGTTGATTCATTTTGTCCAGGAACTCTCCACTAAAGAGCCCGAAACACGTAGCATGACTGGCCGTTTCATAACGGTTAAAGTGAAAAATGAGAATGAGGGAGTGGAGGTTTTATACTGTAGGTGGAATCAGGTAATGGAAGTCACAGTGCCCACCTGTTCATAGCCAATCCTTGCCGCACCATTTTGAAGATCCCCAGATTTGGCCTCCGTGGTCAACTAAGTTGTTTTCTTTTCCTGTTTGATTATGATGTTTTGCTGGTGAAATATTTTACCCCCCCCCCCCCCCTCTTTAATAAAATCTTTAAGTCTCTTTATTTTTATTTATTTTTATTTACTTTTGAATTATTGGCCCTTCCTTAGTTCCTTATTAGGTTACTCTTTTTATTTATTTATTATTTCTAGATTTTATATACTATTTAATTAAGTTATTAATATACTTCTATCTCAATAATTAGTTATTTAATTAATTAATTTTATCTGATTTTATTTATTAATTTAAAATATTCACCCATACCTATTCCTATCATATATTTTTAATTATAAAACCCCCATTTTTAACATAATATATTTTTATAAAACCCCCATTTTCAACAAAAAATTATTTATAAAATTTTATTTAATTAATTAATTTTATTTTAATTAATTTATTTCAAACTAACCAACTAACTAACTATTTTTCCAGCGGCTAGTTCTTAACAATCAGTCTTAACGGCTATTTCCGGGTAATGATGCATCCCCTCTATTTATTCTTTGAGATTGATTAGTCTCTCCACATTGTCCTGAGGATGAACCACATTAGTTGGTTCGAAATTCCAACCTAATCCTATCAATGTGATTAATCCAAAAGCATTTCTATCTACACCTGATTTTGTTTTTATTTTCTGTTTGCAAGAGTCATTGCTTGATGCACACTCTGTAAGTTAGTTAGGATATTTTCATTTCACATGTTTGGGTCGATCATGAATGTTTATTCGATCAGAGAGCCTCAAAGGGAACTCTATATGTAGAGAGTTCAGAGATGAAAGAAGGGTTCTGAATTTTGGAGAATTTTGCTGTAGTTTTGTATGACTGTGCTCCTTCTGCTCTAAGATAAATATTTCGGGAGATTTTTTTAGCTTAATAGGATATACATCGCAATTTATTTGGATTCCAGATGGGGCAATGAGTAGTACGTATCTCTATTATCTTTGTTTCTCAGTAATCTCATTTTTATGTATAATCATATTTATGTGCTCTGCTGCTTTGATGATTCGTGTAATGTAGCTATCGGTGCTAAGCATTTTTATCCATGAATTTTTGTATCTATAACTCTCATGTGTTAAATTTTTTGTGTTCCCTTAATTTGTGCTCAATGAATCTCTGTTGTTGGTCATATTTCACTTGTATCTGCTTCTTTTGAGTTCATGGGAGACAGATTCTTAAGAATTTTAAGGTTGTCTCTCGTGGGTTCCTCCTCCTTCATTCCTTCTCAACACCTATGCATATTTTGAAATCCTCTGCTCATTGTTTCAAACTTGGCCCATTTGAAAATCCACTGAGCCCTACAGCCTCCTGAGCCCTACAGCCTCCTGAGCCCTACATCAGTATAGGGTAATCCACATTAATCAGACTCCAAATTCTTCTCCATTCTTGAACCACCAAAACCATTATTCTCTTTATGCATATTCTATTAGAGGCATCCTTATAATTGTATACATTTAACCTCTAAATTGAAGATGTCCTAGGCACTGGTATTTTGCAACTCAATGTTGTCTGTAGGAGCTACAACATCATTTTGGCATTATTTCCGTTGATACGAATGAAGAAATATTTTCCATCGTAGATGACATAAATTTCACCCTTTAGACATGTGAAAAGGAAGTGTTGGGAGTTGCATATTCCTCACCCTGGCGAATCCACTATAAAATAGTCCTAAACAGAATTAATCATGGCTTTCACTAGGCATCACACCAGATTCAGATCCACCATCCACCCCTACCTCAAAATTAGATGGTTGTGCCTAGTTTCCTTTTGAGCAAGTATGCCCCCTTGGCCCTCCCTCAGCCTCTAAATTATATGCCGCAAGACTGTCTAGAGCGTTTGCCTCGGTTCACCAAGAAATATAATAATTTTGTGCAGAGACATATGAAACATTATGTGCCTTTGCTGAGAAGGTGAACTTAGAGAACTTAGATGTGGTATTAAGGATTTTCATCCAATCCTTGGAGGGAGAAGCCCAGAAATGGTTCAAGTCTCTAGCCAACAACATAGTCGACACTTGGGCAGAAATTTAAAATTTCTTCACATTAAAATGGGGAGAAAAGAGGGACCATGGATACATTCTTACTGAGTTTAATGATCTAAAGAAGAGAGAAAATGAGGATGAAACAAAATTCATAAATATGTTCATGTGCTCTATGATAATCTTCCTACTGAAATAAGGCCTCCCCAAGCAGTTGCTAAGGTGGTCTTTGCAGGATATTTCAAACCAGAGATTGGGTTCACCCTAAGAAAATGAAAATCCATATCTCTGGATCAGATCCAGAATGATGCATTGGAGGTAGAAGCAAACTTTGTTTCTACTAGTAAATTCAAGGGGAAGACAAAACATGAAGCCAGAAGAAAGAATAGGGACGAGGCTTCTACTTCAAATTAGGAGAGGGGATCCTACGAGTATAGAATAGAAGAAATGAATAAGCTAATCAAGAACCTTTCAAATAAGTTGATTAATATTGAATTGGAGGCCAAGAATTCCCCTCCTCGTCCCAACCAAATGATTCCTAACCAAGGGTTTAATCCTCAAAATTAGAATCCCCCTCTGCATTTGTTGCAACGAGAGAGGAAGGAACAAAAAGACCACATTCAACCTCCTCTATACTTCGAGGGAGAAGAGGAGGGACAGGCCAAGGAAGTCACGCAAAATCAATAAAATAAATTCCTCGCTTACTCTGATGATGAGGAGGGTGAATGCATCCTGCATGGGGAGCAAGATGAGAACGAAGTCCCTCCAAAGGATAGAGATATTGATAGTTACTGCAAGCATTTCATGGATTTTATGTAAGATCAACTCCACAAGAAGTATGACCTCAGGTCCTTCAGAAAGATAAACCGAGGGCAAGAACAAAATTAAGAGTCAATATCAAGAGAAAAAACCTCTCCTAGTCCTGCTTGTAAAGGGAGGAAGCCATTAGAAGATTCAACCCCTCATAAGGCCACAACATCCACTTTCATAAAGCAAGAAGTTGATCCTCCCAAAAATGAGAAGTCCACATCTATACCCTTGAAACTTCTCGACCCTCCTAAAGAGCAGTTCAAAGAATTCATTACAGAAAAAGGGCTCACACCCTTTAATATCCAAGACAAACGACCCATGGTGGTTTTTGGACCGCATGTAGAAAACCAATTCCTAGCCTATTCTGAAGAAGAGGGAGGCAAGCTTACCCTCCATGAAGAAGGGTAAGACCTAGAGCGTTTCCCAAAGGATAGTGCAAAAAATCAACAACAGTATAGTGATCTGAAAACAGAAGCAACATAGCTTAATTGTCTAGATCCACAATAGCATCCTCGACAAGGAGCGTTTCCTTTGGAGATTAAAGACGTGTCAGATTTGCATGATAAATACCATCTCTCAAATTCTCTTTCAGTAGCACAATAGACTGTAACAAATCATGTTCCTTCCCTCGAAATTAATGATAATTTGCAGCTCCCTTTCAAGCTTTTGTGTGACAAAGAGAAAGATAAATAACACTCTAATCACTTGACTACCGTGGATAGTGAGGAAAAATAATTGGTCACCTTAATGTTTGAAGAGAATCACTTTCAGCACACAAGCAAAGCAACAGTTTGGAATGAGGTTTGTTTTCTTGTTACATATCTTCTAGAAGATCTTATGTTGCATGTTTACCATGATCCTTTAGTGATTGTATTCAGTCATCTGTAAAGAAATAATATGTACATATTACGAAGTTTGTCCTACCATGGCAAGGTAAAGTTAAAAATTGGTTTGATAATATTCCAGCTGCTATCATGAGAAACTTTCATCAATTCATGCAATTTTTCCTAGGTTGATGGGTAATCACGAGAAATGTATTTCTTATCATAGAAGAATAGGGACATTTAAAAAGACAGACTGGGGAGACAATACAATATCTTTCAGCTAGGTTCAATAAGGTGTATCATTTAATTCCTAATGATGTAAGGCCACTCCCAGGAGTAGCTCTCTTCCACTACCCAAATGCATTTAATCTAGGCATGGCATTCCAAGTAAGAGAAAGTGACACTGCAACCCTTGAAGAAATGCAAAATGTTGCAGTTGATGAATAAGTAAACCTGCTGAGTAGAGAGGAAAAGTTTAAAACAAAGGATAAATTGATCCAGTTTGATTCTTTACCTTTATACCTTAACTCATCAGATAAAATGCAAACATGTTATGAGTTTTTTGAATACATGGAGAACACATGTGCAGTACCAAGTTGTGAAGTTGGATCAATTGGGTCAGAATATTCAGAAATAGGTCAAGTGTATCTTGATCCACTGGCTACCTATATTTATAAACTACTCATCACAAAGCCACCATAACTTTTCAATACTTATGTTGTTGTTCATGTTTACCAAGCTCCTTGCAAATAGGTTCACGATGAGAATTCCTATCAAATACCATTAATAGGTTTTTTCCTGAGTTTGGTGAAAAAAAGTGAAAGAACAAAGTTATTAGAGAAGTTCCTTACCTGGTTGCACTTGAATTATTGTATCATTTAGAATAGAAGTAATTCCAACATATTAGCATAGGTAGGTTTGCAAATAAGATCAGTGCCATTAGCATATTTCCAGTTTAGTTTCAGATTGCTTTGCAGTTTTCAGTTCAAGTGTGTTTCAGTTTCCAGTTTCAGCTTAGTTCAGATTTCAGCATTTAAGATTTTTAGGGTGCAGAAGTGATTTCTGTTTTGATAGTTGGAAGTGCACAGCTCAGTTGTAGTTTCAGTTCTGATTTAAAGTATGCATTTGCAACTCCATGCGCCCAATAAACCACAGGCATTATGGTCTGTAGGTTCTCAACACACTTAAAACAGTACGTTGTCCCTAGATTTAGCCAATGATGGCTTGTGACTACACACAAGGTGGAGAAGTGGCTCCTATAATAAAATCATAGGGATAAGTCATGAATGGTTAAAGCGAAGGCCAAGAAATTCAATTACAGGTCACGCGGAAACCTCACAATGGAAAGAGGATGACGCAGGAGCATTCTTTAAAGTTTATAAGAATTAAGAGTATTATCACACATTTACTAAAGGGAGTCGGTTCCCATAATTATTTTGTTTTTTTCCTAAGTTTAGATGAGTTCTATAGAGATTTAAATGTAATTTGAGTAATCAAGAATATCTCGTCAGTTGTAGATATCTTAGGGATGAGTGAGAAATCCTAGGAAGAGTGAGGATATTAGAAATCTAGAGGTCTAATATAGGATTTGGCTGATTAAAGAGTGGAAGTGAGAGAAGATTTAGGAAATATTGATAGATTGTTGGATCTAAAATGAAATTGGTTCATGATTCATTTTTTTATATATTTATAAGAATTTTGAAACAAAAAAAGTAGGCGAGGTTGAATATAGAGGTTGGCTCGAGGTTGGCTCGAGGTTGGCCTTAGGTTGGCTAGTGAAGGGTATGAAAGTATGATGAGTGAGTGAGGTCATTTTAATGCTTGTGCTCAGGCCCACATAGGCTGTAGTATTTTTAATCAGATTAGATTTAATAAAGAATGAATAATTTGTATTTATTATAATCTCCTTAGCCGTGGTTTAGAAATCCTGTGTGATTGTGCAGATTGTGGCGTGTTGTTTTGTTTAATTAGAATTACTATTGATATTTCATAGTGGATTGACCAATAGGATGGGATCCGAAGTAGTTAATGCTATGGACTCTTGAGACTCTGTGTATTAAACCAACAATTGCATAGCCGGGGTAATGTCAATGTCCAAAATGAGCAGTGATGGAACACCTTGCAGCCGCATAAGTCTATTGATGAATCGTTAACGAGAGTACCATAGGGAATGGTTGGTCCCAAAGAGCACAACTATGTTTGTTTTCCTAAAATCTCAGATGTTTCAGAATAGAGGTGAGAAGGAGGAATGGAAATTCATGATTAGATCGCAGATCTGGAAGGGGAAATATTAACTGAAGGGGAAATATTAATGGAACGCTTGGGTTAGAATATTCAAAAATAGGTCAAGCGTATCTTGATCCAGTGGCTATCTATATTCAGAAACTACTCATCACAAAGCCACCATACCTTTTCAACACTTCTGTTGTTGTTCATGTTTACCAAGCTCCTTGCAAATAGGATCACGATGAGAATCCCTATCAAATACCATTAATATGTTTTTTCCTGAGTTTGGTGAAAAACAGTGAAAGAACAAAGTTATTAGAGCAGTTGCTTACTTGGTTACACTTGCATTATTGTATCATTTAGAATATAAGTAATTCCGGCAGATTAGGGTAGGTAGGTGTGCAAATAAGATCAGTGCTATTAGCATCTTTCAAGTTTAGTTTCAGATTGATTTGCAGTTTTCAGTTCAAGTGTGTTGCAGTTTCCAGTTTCAACTTAGTTCAGATTTCAGCATTTAAGATTTTCAGGGTTCGGCAGTGATTTCCATTTTGATAGTTGGAAGTGCACAACTCAGTTGTAGTTTCAGTTCTGATTTAAAGTATGCATTTGCGACTCCATGCACCCAATAAACCACAGGCATTACGCTCTGTAGGTTCTCAACGCACTTAGAACAGTACATTGTCCCTAGATTTAGCCAATGTTGGCCTGTGACTGCACACGAGGTGAAGAAGCGGCCCCTATAATAAAATCGCAGGGATAAGTCATGAATGGTTAAAACGAAGGCCAAGCAATTCAAGTACAGGTCAGGCATAAACCCTGCAATCGAAAGAGGATGATGAAGGAGCATTCTTCAAAGCTTATAAGAATTAAGAGTATTATCACACATTTACTAAAGGAAGTGGGTTCCCTTAATTATTTTGTTGTTTTCCTAAGTTTAGTTGAGTTCTACAGAGATTTAAATGTAATTTGAGTAATCAAGAATATTTCGTGAGTTGTAGATATCTCAGGGATGAGTGAGAAATCCTAGGAAGACTGAGGATATTAGAAATATAGAGGTCTAATATAGGATTTGGTTGATTAAAGAGTGGAAGTGAGAGAATATTTAGGAAATATTGAGAGATTGTTGGATCTAAACTGAAATTGTTTCATGATTCATTTTTTTATATATTTATAAGAATTTTGAAACAACAGAAGTAGGCGAGATTGAATATAGAGGTTGGCTCAAGGTTGGCTCGAGGTTGGCCTTAGGTTGGCTAGTGAAGGGTATGAAAGTATGATGAGTGAGTGAGGTCATTTTAATGTTTGTGCTCAGGACCACAGAGGCTGTAGTACTTGTAATTAGATTAGATTTAATAAAGAATGAATAATTTGTATTTATTATAATTTCTTTGGCGGTGGTTTATAAATCCTGTGTGATTGTGCAGATTGTGGCGTGATGTTTTTTTTAATTAGAATTACTATTGATATTTCAGAGTGGATTGACCAATAGGATGGGATCCGAAGTAGTTAATGCTATGGACTCTTGAGACTTTGTGTATTAAACCAACAATTGCACAGTCAGGTTAATGTCAATGTCCAAAACGAGTGGCAATGGAACACCTTGTAGTCGCATAAGTCTATTGATGAATCGTTAACGAGAGTACCATAGAGGAATGGTTGGTTGCAAAGAGCACGGCTGTGTTTGTTTTCCTAAAATCTCAGAGGTTTCAGAACAGAGGTGAGAAGGAGGAATGTATAGTCATGATTAGATCGCAGATCTGGAAGGGGAAATATTAATCGATGAGATCACGACACCAGATCAGTCAGGAAGATGTGATGTGATGAAGACTTAGCCGGATGACCGTTAGATCTGAGTACAGATCAATGACAGACAAAAAATCATAATATCGCAAAATATAGGTTTAAAGTTTATCACTCAACATCGCAAGTATGTTGTTTTAGTTGCGATGCAGTAAAGAATGAAATGTGCGATGCGGTGTGGGGTGACCACGTGTCGGCATAGTGCAAGAGGCACACCACAAGATTTATGGTTTAGTGTTATCAGTAAGGAGTTAAGTTTGCTGGAAAGCGGTGGTGATAAGACAAGAGGTATAGAACACCATTGGATCTGGCGAAGATCTATGGTAGTGATTGTGTCACAGCTTCACATTGGTTATTGTATTGGTTTCCGTTTAAGTTATAGCTTAAGTTTTCCAAGATGTGATAAGCCCTGATTGGTTGACGTCTTGTGGGACCCGAGAACCTGTTCCACGTGTATGTAAAGTGATTTTGATATGTGCAACCTATTTAAGGTGAGTACTATTTGCTTTCTAGTGTATGTATGTTAATAAAATCCACAATTGTACTCCACTGTGTAAGAAGAGGGAGTTTAAGTGGGCCCATAAACCATAGGGTCCACGGGGTTATGTTAAAATGCAGTTTCGGCTACATCATTTGGTATCAGAGTGGGTTTTGAGGTTTTATTCAAAGATTTAATTTTATTCTAATTATGTGTAGAGTTTGCATAGATCCGGATTCCGAAGGTTATGGTATTAAAGGAATTGGTTGTTGGGAGATCATAACACAAAAGTGTTTATGCATAGAATAATATTGAAATGTTGCAGGTAATGGAGACTTCAGCCATTTCATTCAAGACAAATTACAGAAAAAGGTTTGAGGAAGACATGATCAGGGAAGTATCTTGTAAGTTTTAAAAACTTTGATGATATATGTTTGTGAATGTAATTAACAACAAGAAATTGCAGCTAGATAGTTGTGACAAAGGACAAGGGAGAAAGTGACGAATTGCAGGCAGTGAAAAGTAGAGCCACATGTTTATTTTCTAAGCCAAAGAAAGCTTAAGGAGATAAGGCCAATGGAATATCTCTCAGGTATGGGTTATATTTTAATATTTGGTCTAATTTGAATTAGTTTCACAGTGAAGATAATGATACCAACCAGCACACATCAGCAGACTGTGTAAAGGAAGGAGAATTTGTCTTAGTGGAAAGTCGAGCAAATGAGATTGTTATAGAGAAAAAGAGAATAGTATAGTTCTCAAACGGAGAGAGGGGCATGTGAGCATTGGTTACAAAATATTGACAACATTGGAAGCTGAGGAGTAGGAGTGCTCAAAAGAGGTATTGTTGCAAAAACCTAAGGAAATATACCAAGATGATGACTTGGTGTTGGTGACAAGTAGAGACTTGTTAAAAATAAATGAGAGAGGATTATTGTAAGATCATAGTGGGAAAATGGAGTCCACATAAATAAGTCGAGATGACAATTAAGGGTAATGAGAGAAGCCACAACAAAAGATAGAAAAGTTCCAAGGAAAATGGAAAGCGAAAGAAGATGAGTCAAGAGGAACTTGACAAAGACCATGTTGAATTGAAAGAAAGTATGGATGCAATAATAATGCTGCTTCAAGACTGTGAAATGGGCCAAATATATGGTTGGAATATGAAAAGAAAGAAGATACAATGGAATTTGTTGCAGAAATAGATAAAGACGATAGTGTACATGAGATTAAGGGAAGAACTCATAGCAGCTAACTTAAAGGTGAAGGATGGTTATTGTAGAGATGAGCAAGAATTTTACCTTGCCGAGGATGGAATTATTGATGATTTTCTGAACTGTTGGAAAAGTTCGGATCATCAGAGAAATGTGATGAAAGAGACATAAAAGGAAGAGGAGATTTGTATTTTTGAACATAATATTTTGTGTATGTATGCAGGTGACAAACAAAATTTAGAGGATTTATTTATGCAAGTTGATGAAGAAATGAAGCTGTTAGAGGAGATGGTTGTAATAGAACAGTTCTTGATTGAACATGTGTTCAAAGACACTGAAGATGGACCACTGTTTAAGAATACTATGGAAGCTGGAAATGATGAATCTAGTAAGACTTGACAAAATGATGGCAGAAAGGATGAAGACAAAAGGAAATTGCAGATTGTAGACAAAAGAGTACAAAGGAAGTATGAATGTAGTCTTATGACATGACTAAACGAGAGTATATGTACAGTGCGAACACTTGAGGTAATGGGATTATGTCTTCAATTTTTATTTAAAGATTATGAACCTGTATTGATAGTTGATGGAAAAGAAATTATTTTGAGAGGACATAATGGACCATCCATGGAAAGAGATCTTAACAAAATTTGCATTGTGGAATATGGTAGAACAAAAATTTATAAGGAGAATTGGGTCCAACGAGGTACAGTTAACCTGGTAAAGACTATGAAGAAGAAAGGAAAAGAGGAAAGTCGGGAACTTAAGGATAGGTTAGCAAAAGCAAATGCACAGCAGAAACTTGAAGACATTGTTATCTATAAAAATTGTAAAAGGAGTAAAGGTGAATGTAATCAGCAAACTGGAAGGAGCCAAATAATCTCAGAAGATGAAGGCAAGGATGCTTTCATGAACTATGCATTTGCAGTGAACAACAAAGGGGTTCAATGGACTGTGATGTTCATGATGTTAACAATAATGTTTACTTTTGTAAAAGGGACATTACAATGGAATGGAAAATATGTTGTATATGGTAATTCTATTTCCTTTATGGAAACAAAAACAAATTTAGCTTCTAATGTTAGGTATTGGCAGATTTTGATTGAAAAGAAAAGGGGATGGAAAAATCCACTTAGTGCCTTATAGATTTGTAATGAAAGAAGGGAATAATGAAAATAAATGTGAAAGGAGGGAAGGCCAAAGAGAAGAAAAAAGGAAATAATTTAGAAATTAGACAACATTCAGCAAAAGTAGGAACAAAGAAGACTTTTCAAAGACAAGATAGTATGAAGGAGGATATGACAAGTCGGACATGTCATATGCACATCAAGGGGATGAAAAATTAGAGAAAACTTGGAGCATAGGTAATGAGGAAAAAGGTGGAAAATGTAATATGTTTTCTGATTTTGAATTATTAACTATAGAATGTGTTTTTCAAGATAGAAGAAAAACTTCTTTTGGAGATATATTTTTTTTATGCATATATGAGGGAGCGTGAAAGTTCTGGAGATGTAGAAAGTCAGCTTTCTGTATGGAAACAAGAAGAGGAGAGAAAGCAACTATTTGATTCAGAAGTTTGGAATGGAGGAAAGAGAGTTAATATAGCTCTTATACAGGTCATTGCAAAAGACAAAGAAGATTGCAGAAGATGTGAAATTACAATGCATGAACAAATTTTGTTTTTGATCCAAAGAATATTTAAATGTCAAGAATTTATCTTGAGTTTGCAAATGAGAAGTTGGGTGAAAATTTCAGTTAAATTTAATATGAATATGAAGACAATTGAACAAGGTTCAATAACTGAATTTTGTATCTAATGGACATTATATAGTGGGAAGGTCATATATTCTTGTATCAAACAAGGAACAATCTTCTTTTGAAATTGAGAAGATTCCACTCAAGACATTGGATAAGTGGATGATGAAAACAACAAAGGTGATAGGTATGAGAATTTTTCAAAGTCAACAAGTCAAGAAGAGATGGAAAGATATGCAGGACAATATAAATAAAATGGTTTGGAAACAGAAGAGGATGCGGGTGATAGAATCAGAAATTAAAATATACGGTCGAGTACATGAAAATAGAGTTAGAGAAGAAGACATGCAATTGAAGTTAAATATGTTCAGATGATGACACGACAGCAGCACACAAAGGTACATAAATTTATGTTTCTTGAAGACATGCTTATGTTTAATATCAGTATCAAAACACTATGCAGTAGAGATGCTCATTACAATAGAGCAAAAGGGCATCCAAAATACAGGGTTTGGCATCCAGTAGAAGGAGATAATGCAGAAAATATACCTGCAATTAGAAAAGGTCAGACAAACAGTTAGAAGATGAAGTCTAGGGAAGTTTACAGCAGAGGAAATTGGAAGACTCATGAACAAGAGTCCATGAATTATTTTAACTTGGGGAGTTTGATGTAGGAGAATTATTCAAATTTTATAAGACTTAAGAGTATTATCACACATTTACTAAAGGGAGAGGGTTACCTTAATTATTTTGTTATTTTACTAAGCTTAGATGAGTTCTAAAGACATTTAAATGTAATCTGAGTAATGAATAATATCTCCTGAGTTGTAGATATCTTAGGGATGAGTGAGCAATCTTAGGAAGAGTGGGGATTTTAGAGATCTAGAGCTCTAATATAGGATTTGGTTGAGTAAAGAATGGAATTGAGAAAAGGTTTAGGAAATATCGAGAGATTTTTGGATCTGAACTAAAATTGGTTCATGATTCTCTTTTGTATATATTTGTAAACATTTTGAAATAACAGAAGTAGGTGAGGTTGAATAGAGAGGTTGGCTTGAGGTTGGCTCGAGGTTGGCCTGAGGTTTGCTAATGAAGGGTATGAAATTATGATGAGTGAGTGAGGTCATTTTAATGTTTATGCTCATGCCCACAGAGGTTGTAGTAATTTTAATAAGATTAGATTTAATAAATATTGAATAATTTTTATTTATTATAATTTGTTTAGCCATGGTTTATAAATCCTCTGTGATTGTGAGGATTGTGGAATGCTGTGTTGTTTAATTATAGTTACTATTGATATTTCAGAGTGGATTGACCGGTAGGATGGGATCCAAAGTAGTGACTACTATGGAGTCTTTAGGCTACGTGTTTTAAACCAGCAACTGCACAGTCGAGGGAATGTCAATGTCCAAAACGAGTGGTGATGGAACACCTTGCATCCGAATAAGTCTACTCATGAATCGTTGACGAGGGTAGCATGGAGGAATGGTTGGTTAAGGATAGGACAACTATGTTTGTTTTCCTAAAACCTCATAGGTTTCAGAACAGAGGCGAGAAGGAGGAATGGACAGTCGTGATTAGATCATAGATTTTAAAGGGGAAAGATGAACAGATGAGATCACATCGCCAGATCAGTTGCAAAGATGTGATGCGATGAAGAGTTAGCAGGATGACTGTTAGATCTGAGTACATATCAACGATGGACAACAAATCACAATATCCCAAACTGCAAGTTTAAATTTTAACACCTGTCATTGCAAGTATGTTATTTTAGTTGTGATGCGGTAAATAATGAAATGTGCGATGCGGCGTGGAGCGACCATGTGTCGGCATAGCACAAGAGCGCACACCACAAGATTTACGGTTTAGTGTTATAAGTAAGGAGTTAAGTTTGCAAGCAAGTGGTGGTGATAAGACAAGAGGTATAACACACCGTTGGACCTGGTGAATATCTACAGTAGTGATTGTGTCGTAGGTTCGCATCGGTGATTGTATTGATTTCCGTTTAACTTGTAACTTAAGTTTTCCAAGATGCGAATAGCCCTGGCTGGTTGACATGTTATGGGACCAGATAACTGTTCTGTGCGTATGTAAAGTGATTCTGACATGTGTAAAATATTTAAGGTGAGCGTTGTTTGATTTCTAGTGTATGTATGTTAATAAAATCTGCAATTGTGTTCCGTTGTGTAAAAAGAGCGAGTTTAAGCTGGCCCATAAACCACAAGGTCCATGAGGTTATGTTAAAATCTAGTTTCGGCTACATTAGAGGAAAGATCTGCTATCATCCAGAACCCATTGGTCATATCTCGTAATGTTGTTACATATATCATAGTTCACATATGGTATATGTAATATCACCTCCACTTTTAAGATTGGTGTGGGCTGCTTCTTTAATCATTGATCGCATATTGCAAAACTCCATACATTTACAATTGCACTCCTTCTCAAACTCCCTGACATAATAAAACCTTAGCCCTTTTCACCTTTCCACATGAATATTTATCATCAATAATTCACTCCTCTCCAGTCTAAACCTTTATCGACACCCATATACCTTTTCACATCGCGGATCACATTTTGAATATCACAACCATTTCCCCTTCGCTTCTCATAACTAATAACATATGATTGCAATTTGCGGGCGGTCCCCATATTCATCTACCACGTCACCTTCTGGCCACCGCACATCCCTCATCACAGGGTATGACCCTTACCATTCACTTCTTATCACAAAACACTTCTGATTGCGATGTGCAGGTGGCCGCACCTCCACCTTGTCACGCCGCCTCCCCGCCATCGCACTTCGATAACCATAGCCCTTACCCTTTGCATCTCGTATCAAAATATTTTCGATTGCGTTCTGCGGGTGACCCCACCTCCCTCTGGCCATGTCACCCTCTGCTCGTCACACTTTTCAAATCACAAGTCTTAACATTTATCCCCCACTTCTCATATGTAAAACCTCCCAATTTTGATTTGCAATGTGAGCTTGGGCCCCACCTCCCTGCCACGTCAGAAATAGTCCTCTTGTGGCCTTTGTCCTACTATTTTCTGTCTTAAACTATCCTATTCTGTGTTAATTCCACAAGCCCCCTTCTTAAGCCCGGTCTCCGGTTTTACAAGTTAAGCACAACATGGGTTTTTGGTGGACAAAGAATAGCTATGGTTGATTTAGTATGTCCAGGAAATCTCTGCTAAATAGCTCGACACACGTGACACGACTGGTCATTTCATAACGGTTAAAGTGAATCAGAAGAACAAGGGAGTGGAGGTTTTCAACAGCAGGTGGAATCAAGTAATGGAAATCACAGTGCCCACCTCTTCACAGCCACTCATGTCCCCCCCATTTCAAAGATTCCCAGATTTGGCCTCCCTGGTCAACTAAGTTGTTTTCTTTTACTGTTTGATTATGATGTTTTCTTGTGAAATCTCGATTTCACCCAATTCTCTTTGATTTTCTGTTTGCAGGAGTGATTGCTTGATGCACTCTCTATAAGTTAGTTAGGATATTTTGATTTCACAAGTTTGGGCCAATCGTGAATGTTTATTCAATCAGAGATGCTCAAAGGGAACTCTATATGTAGAGAGTTCAAAGATAAAAGAAGGGCTCTGAATTTTGGATAATTTTTTTGTGGTTCTTTATGACTCTGCTCCTTGTTATCGGAGATACATATTTGGGAGATCTGTTTTTAACTTAATAGGATATGCATTGTTGTTTATTTGGATTCCATATGGGGAAATGTGTAGTATGTATCTGTATTCTCTTTGTTTATTAGTAATATCTTGTTTATGTATAATCATCTTTCCATGCTCTTCTGCTATGATGATTTGTGTAATGTAGTTGCCGGTGCTAAGCATTTTTATCCATGAATTCATGTATGTATAATGCTAAAGTGTTAAATTTGTTGTGATACCTTAATTCGTGCTCCACGAATCTCTGTTGTTGGTAATATTTCACTTGTATCCACTTCTTCCGAGTTCATTGGAGACAGATTATTAAGACTTTTAAGCTTCTCTCTCGCGGGCTCCTCCTCCTCCGTTCCTTCTCAACACCTATGCATATCTTGAAAGCCTCTTCTCATTGTTTCAGACTTGGCCCATTTCAAAATCCACCGAGCCTTGCAGCCTCTTGAGCCCTCTCATAGTATAGGGTAATCCACATCAATCAAACTCCAAGGCCTTCTCCATTCCTGAACCACCAAAACTATTATTCTCTTGATCCATATTCAGATAGAGGCATCATTATAATTCTCCACATTGATTTTAATATGTCATAGGAACTAGCCTTTAGCAACTCAAGGCTATTTGTAGGAGCTACAATATATTTTTGGTGTCGTTGCTGGGGATACGAGTGAAGAAATATTTTCCCTGGGAGACAACCTAAATTCCACCCTTCAGACAAGTGAGCAGGAAGGGTTAGGAGTTGTGTATTCCTCACTTTGGCGAATCCACCGTAAAATATTCCTAATAAGAAGTAATCATGGCTTTTACCAAGCCTCACATCAGATTCAGATCCACCATCTACCCCCACCTCTAAATCATATGACTGTGCCAAGTTTCCTTTTAAACAAGAATCCCCCCTTGGCCCTCCCTTAGCCTCTAAATGATCTGATGGAAGACTGTCCAGAGCAGTTGTGTCGGTTCATCGGGGAAGATAATACTTCTGTGAAGAGACATATTGAAATCTTCTGCTCCTTCACTACGAATGTGAATGTAGAGCACTTATATCTAGTATTAAGGATTTTCGTCCAATCCTTGAAGGGAGAAGCCCAGAAATGGTTCAAATCTCTAGCCAACAACACAGCCCACAGTGCGGAAGAAATGGAAAATTTCTTCACATTAAAATAGGGAGAAAAGAGGGACGATGGATACGTTCTCACCGAGTTCAATGCTCTAACGAAGAGACACAATGAGGATGTAACAAAATTCATAAATAGGTTCATAAGCTCTATGATAATATTCCTGCTGAAACAAATTTTCCCCAAGCAGCCGCTAAGGTGGTCTTCGCAGGAACTTTCGAACCAGAGTTCAGGTTCACCCTAATAGAAAGAAAATTCACATCTCTGGATTAGATCTAGACTGATGCATTGGAGGTAAAAAAAAACTTTGTTTCTACTAGTAAATTCAAGGGGAAAACAAAAAATTAAGCCAGAAGAAAGAACAAGGAGGAGGCTTCTACTTCAAATCAGGAGAGGGAATCACAAGAGTATAGAATGGAAGAAATGAATAAGCTCTTCAAGAACCTTTCAAATAATTTGATTAAGCTTGAATCGGAGGCCAAGAATTCCGCTCCTCATCCCAACCAAATGATTCCTAACCAAGGTTTTAATCCTAAATATCAGAAGTGATCAGGAGATCATGTCCAAGTTATGAAAATTGCTCAAAAATGAAAGTGTTCAAAAGTGGTTGCAATCTGAATGACCAGAAAGGTCTTGTCGCTGCGATTCTAGCGCCATGAACGGTACTAAAAACTTAGGTCGTATGAAAAATTTACTGAGGTTTGAAATCACCCAGTAAACTCCACAAAAGGACTATTTTACTTTGTTTGACTTTAGACATTTATCCAAAAAAATTTATTATTATGTTTAAAAGTCATTTTTATGATTATGGTGGGAGCCAATAGAAGGGTGCCACGTGGCTTTCCCAAAGGCTGCCACGTGGTCCCAGGCTCAAAGGCTTAAAAGGGTAAAAAAAATTGGTTTAATGCCCAACACCATGGGCATGACTTGAACGACCATTCGGGTCGAGTATGCACGCATTTGGGTCAGGGTCTGCATGTTTCAGCTCGTTCACCTCTGCACGCAGATTCGCGCCCTGCACAATAGTCATTCACCTCTACACATTAATTCAGCCTGCACAACAGTTCATTCAAGTTTCTTTGATTTGAAGGCCGACCCGACCTACACGTAGATGGGTCACCTCTGCACATCAATTTGGCCTGCACGATAGTTTGTTTGCATTTGAACGAATAAGGGTCGACCTGCATGAGACTTTGGCTCACAACTGCACGAGGACTCGGGTCGCCACTACACGGCAATTCGGGTCAGCTACACGCAAAGAGCATTAGGGTCAGCTGCACATTTGGCTTGGGTCACAGTGCACATAAATTCAGGTATTTGCACAAGCCTTCAGGTCCCAGCGACATGCATATGGGTCACAACCCTGCACGCAATAGTCGGGTTGTCGGCGCTGAACGCGTTTCGGTCACCCTGCACGCACAGTTAGTTACAACACGACAATACATTCACAGTGCACACGTTTGAGTCAGTGCACATTCAGTCGGGTCAGACAGAAGTTTCATTATTCAAAAAAAGCATTTGCAAGTTTGCGGATTCGAACCTGGGCCTCCCACCCATTAGCGCATATGCCTGACCGGACAAGTTGTGCGTTGGATCTTAATAGTCAAAGGGCATAGTTATATTTGACATTTGAAATTGTAAAGAGTCGAAAATGAAAAGGGCTAGCCCCAACCTCACGTGACCTCCGCCCATGACCAGGATATAACTGTTAACGGCTAAGGGTAGCAGTTAAGTTCTGGCGGGTTCAGGCCCATGTGGTGAGTGCCACTTCAAACGTTTAATGCATGGTTATGAAACTTTTATTACGCGGTTTCGGAGGCGATTAAGGAAGAGGTCCATGTGACCCACCTATGTCCAATATTTAATTTAATGGTTAGTAGTTTCCACTAAATTTGGGCGGAGTCCGACATTTTCAGGAAGATGGTCAGTTTAGTGCCCTTAACTACAGTTACTCCACATTTAGTGGGGTTTTCGGGGAACATTGGGCAGTTTTCTTGTTTTTTCCATAACTCCCTCATTTTTTAACCAAATTGAGTGCAAAGATAGTCAATTGTGGGTCTCTTCGACATTCTGAATAGTTTTGCATAGGTTTTAGGTCAAACAAAGGTGATATTCAACAACTTTTTCTTCGAGGAAGATGAAGGAGCCATCAGGGCCATCATGGAGAAGGCAGTGTATTCGGCTCATTTTACGTGTTTAGTGTAAATGAAAAGCCATTTTTAGCTATTTCATATCTTCTAAAGCTGAATTTGCAGTTATTTTTTCCTATTAAGGCTTATTTTCACTTGTACTTGCATTTTGAGAAAATTAATACAATAGGGACATGCAATTTGAGAGGCTTGGACCAGCAAACATAGCCCAGGAGGGATGAACTGCTCAAAAAATAGCTGAGTAATGTGTTTGTTGAAGTTTATTTGTTGTTATTTTCTACTTTTATATGTTAAACAGTAATATTACTTAATCAATCCTCACACAGAAACCTCATAAACAAAGCCAGAAATATTTGTTTAACCTGCAATTTAAGGAGAACCATTTGCACACATTATTATATATGTTTGGATACTTTTCATAGCATAAAAAATACAAATCCATTTCATATCAGGTCGGTATAAAAGCTCAGGTTGAGCATTAGGTTAAGCTAGAGTATTTTCTCTATTTAACATTTTTGCAAAAGGATTTGTGTAATAGTTTTCATAACGACTCTTACAAGCTCTGAAGGGCGAGGTTGGTCGCTTGATTGATAGAGAAAGATATTGCTTATATTACTAGAAAGGTGTTAAAACAATGTAAAAGATTGATTTTTTTACTGTTTTCAAACTGAATGTTGTTTGAGTTTGCTAGAGATGAAGGGATAGCTACTAATTGGCTAAGTCCTAGAGAGGAAAAAAACGAAGAAAGTGTTGAAGGCATCTTCCTTACCCCAAATTACCTTAAGGTCACCCTTGGAACAAAAACCCTCTTGAATATTGTTTGTTAAGAAGCTCTTGGAGTTTGTTTGTTGTTTGGCTGCTTGAATAAGAGTCTGTCTCTACAGCCATTTGGTTAAAAAAAAAAAATTCATTTGTTTTGAAATCTTTCGGAACTTTGTTGAAGTTAATTTGTTCATTGAGATCATAATGACAACTTCTACAACTGAGGTTTCCTCCTTCACAAGCTTCTTTGATGAAGATATGAAGCATGACTTTATTATATTGAAGGACATGGTGCAAATTTTGTTTAAGGATAAAAGAGAAAGAACTGAACTTCGTGAAAAATTGTTTTCCATGAAGGAAGAGAAGGAAGAAATTCTTCAAATATTGCATGATATGGAGATGCAGCTCCATCAATCATAAGAAGATTTGACCAAGAACATGCATGAGGAAGAGGTAATCCATTATAATTTGTCTTCAGTTTCCTCATTAGAAAGATGTGTTGGTTCTTTTGAAAAGCATACGGGAGGCATAGGGTCCAAATTAATGATTAAAATGGGATATGAAGGCAAGGGATTAGGAAAGCATGCAAAAGGCATGGTTGAGGAACGACCCAAGAATCTCGGTCTTGGTTATGTGAAATCTAATGGCGAAGCTTTCAAAACCATGAAAGAATGTGAGGCTACTTTAAAGAGAACCTTTGTTCCAAGTTATAGGATGCAAATATGTAAAATTTGTTTCCAAGATGATTTCCATTTCTTTAAGCTTTTGTTGTAGTAAGAAGATGGTAGACATGTAGCTTATGACAAGCATGCGACTTCATATAGTTTTCAAGACAAGAACAATGATGTTAGTCTACAAATCAAAGCTGGAGCCTCTACTAGTTCATATCCTCATGAAGGAAAAAAGGATGAACATGCAAAGCAGCACAAGAGGTATAAATCTTCCCATGATCAATTTGATTTTGTTTCTGCAACGCACGATAATTTTGCATGCTTAAATTGAAGAAATATTTTATCTACATATTGTGGTTGATTTAACCGTGATGCTTCGAGATGATGGATGAGGAAGAAAGCATACAGGAAGAAGATGAATCAAAGACAACTTTCAAATAAGGTGCATAAGACTTGCACATACTACCAAAACAAGGGACATGTTGTCTCTCATTGTTGGAATTTGCATCCAACTAGTCGTCCCAAGCACATGCTACAAGAGGACAGAAAGTATAGCGAAGGTGGAACCAAGGATTCCATTGTTTATGTGAAAATGAAAGATTCACATGAAGAAGAGTTGCAATAGCAAAATTCGCCATGGAAGTGGCTTGGTAAGAAGTGGATGGACTTCGTAGCACAATAAGACATACTCATTTTTTACATATGCAAATTTCGGTTGTATGCATGTATTTTATGTTGTAATCTCTCGTTTGTTTAAGCCACCTTGGATCATTGATCAAGGCAACGATGTTCAGTTTCCTTCTGCAAATTTCTCACCAGAAAGTTTCTAAGTGAGTGCAAAAAAATTATTCTTGACAGGAGGACAAGCGCACTAAGGAAAGGAAGTGTGAATTGCTTTCTAGTTGTGGTTCAAAGTCACTTGAGAGGTAAGGAAAATGTTTGGAGGCTAAAGAGAAGAGGGAGGTGTACTCTCATTTACTATACAAATTAGTTTCAGTAGTCCAGAGAGCTTTTGGGGTCCAAAAGCTTCCCATTGGGGAGGTGTGATCAGGAGATCATGTCCAAGTTATGAAAATTGCTCAAAAATGAAAGTGCTCAAAAGTGGTTGCAATCTGAACGAACGGAAAGGTCTCTTCACTGTGATTCTGGCGCCATGAACAGTTCTCAAAACCGAGGTCGTATGAAAAATTTACCAAGGTTTGAAATCACCCAGCAAACTCCAGAAAAGGACTGTTTGATTTTGTTTGACTTTAGACATTTATCCAAAAAAAATTATTATTATGTTGAGAAGTCATTTTTATGATTATGGTGGGAGCCAATAGAAGGGCGCCATGTGGCCTGCTCGGAGGCTACCACATGGCCCCAGGGTCAAAGGCATAAAAGGGTAAAAAAAATTGGTTTAAGGCCCGACACCATGGGCACAGTCTGAACAACCATTTGGGTCGGGTCTGCACGCATTTAGGTCAAGGTTTGCATGCTTCAGCTTGTTCACCTCTACACATAGATTCAGGCCCTATATGACAGTTGTTCACCTCTACACATCAATTTGTCCTGCATGACAGTTCGTTCAAGTTTATTTGGTTTGAAGGCTGACCCGACCTGCATGTAGATGGGTCACCTCTGCACATCAATTTGGCCTGCACAATAGTTTGTTCGCATTTGAACGAATAAGGGTCGACCTACACGAGACTTCGGGTCATAGCTGCATGTGGACTCGGGTCACCACTCCACGCCAATTTGGGTCAGCTGCACACAAAGAGGATTAGCGTCGGCTGCACATTCTGCTTGGGTCATAGTGCATGTAAATTCGGGCCTTCTCATGAGCCTTCAGGTCCCAAGTGCATGCATATGGGTCATAAACCTGCACGCAATAGTTGGGTCATCAGCACTAAACGCGTTTGGGTCACCCTGCATGCACAGTCAGTCACATCATGACAATACATTCACAGTGCACGCGTTCAGGTCAGTGCACGTTCAGTCGGGTCGAACAGAAGTTTCATTGTTCAACAAAAGTATCTGCAAGTTCGTGGATTCGAACTCGGGACTCCCACCCATGAGCGCACAAGCCCGACTGGCCGGGCTGTGCATTGGATCTTAATAGTCAAAGGGTATAGTTTATATTTTACATTTGAAATTGTAAAGAGTGGAAAACAAAAAGGGCTAGCCCCAACCTCACATGACCTCCACCCACGACCAGGATGTAACTGTTAATGGATAAGGGTAGCGGTTAAGTTCTGGTGGGTTTGGGCCCATTTGGCCAGTGCCACTTTCAACATTTAATGCATGGTTATGAAACTTTTATTACATGGTTTCAGAGGCGGTTAAGATGGGGGTCCATGTGACCCGCCTACCTCCAACATTTAATTTGACGGTTATCAGTTTCCGCTAACTTTTGGTAGAGTCCAACATTTTTTAGAAGATGGCCAGTTTAGTGCCCTTAACTATAGTTACTCCACATTTAGTGGGGTTTTCATTGGGTAGTTTTCTTGTTTTTTCCATAAATCCCTCATTTTTGAACCAAATTGAGTGCAAAAATAGTCAATTTTGGGTCTCTTCAACATTCTGAGCAGTTTGGCATAGGTTTATTGTAAGATAGAGGCGATCTTCATCAATTTTTTCTTGGAGGAAAATGAAGGAGCCATCAGGGCCATCATGGAGAAGGCAGCGTATTGGACTCATTTTAACTGTTTAGTGTAAACGAAAAACCATTTTTAGATATTTAATATCTTCTAAAGCTGAATTTACAGTTAGTTTTTCCTATCAAGGCTTATTTTCACTTGTACTTGCATTTTGAGCAAATTAATACAAGAGGGACATGCCATTTGGGAGGCTTCGAGCAATAGACGTAGCCTAGGAGGGGTGAAATGCTCAAAAAATAGTTGAGAAATGTGTTTGTTGAAGTTTGTTTTCTGTTCTTTTCCGCTATTCTATGTTAAAAAGTAAAATTACTTAATCAATCCTCACATAGAAACCTCATAAACAAAGCCAGAAAGATTTTTTTAACCAACAATTTAAGGAGAATCATTTGCACACTTTATTATATATGTTTGGATACTTTGCATAGCGTAACAAATAAAAATCCATTTTAGATCAGGAAGCCCCCTCAAAAGCTATTACAATAGGATATGAAGGAACAACAAGACCACATTCAACCTCCTCTATACCTCGAGGGAGAAGTGGAGGGATAGGCCAAGGAAGTCACAAATGGCCAAAAAAATCAATTCCTCGCTTACTCTGATGTTGAGGAGGGTGAACTCATCCTGCTGGGGAGAAAGATGAGAAGGAATTCCCTCCATAGGATCAAGATATTGAAAATTACTGCAGACAGTTCGTGGATTTTATGCAAGCTCAACTCCACAAGAAATATGACCTTAGGTCCTTCAGAAAGAGAACCCGAGGGAAAGAACAAAATGAAGAGTCAATATCAAGAGAAAAAACGTCTCCTAGTCCTGCTAGTAAAGGGAAGAAGCAATTAGAAGAGTTAGCCCCTCATAAGGCCACTTCATCCACTTTCACAAAGCTAGAAGCTAGTCCTCCAAAAAATGAGAAGTCCACATCTATACCCTTGAAACTGCCCGACCCTCCTAAAGAGTAGTTCAAAGAAGCCATTACAGAAAAAGTGCCCACACCCTTTAATCTACAAGAATAATGACCAATGGTGGTTTTTTGGCATGTAGAAAACCAATTCCTAACCTATTTTGAAGAATAGGGAGGTGAGCTTATCCTCCATGAAGAAGGGGAAGAGCTGTAGTGTTTCCTAGAGGACAGTACAAAAAATCAATAATAGTGTGGTGATCTAGAAACAGAAGTAGCATAGCTTAATTTTCTAGATCCACAAGAGCATCCTCAGCAAGCAGTGTTTCCTTCAGAGATTAAAGACCAGTCAGATTTTCATGATGAAGACCATGTCTCAAATTCTCTTTCAGTAGCACAAAAGATCGTTACAAATCATTTTCCTTCACCTGAAATTAACGAGAGTTTATAGCTCCCTTGAAAGCTTCTGTGTGATAAAGATAAAGATAAAGAACACTCAGATCACTTGACTACCTTGGATAGTGAGGAAAACAAATTGGTCCCCTTTCTGTCTGAAGATAATCACTTTCAACAGACAAGAAAAGCAGCATTTTGGAATGAGGTTACTTTTACTTTTACAAATATTCTAGAAGATATTATGTTGCATGTTTACCATGATTCTTTATTCATTTTATTGTAGTCATTAGTAAAGAAAGAAGACAATGTACATATTAGGATGTTTGTCCTACTATGGCAAGGTAAAGTTAAAAATTTGTTTGAGAATCTTCCAGCTGCTACCATGAGAAATTTTCATCAGTTCATGCAAGTTTTCCTAGGTTGATGGGTAACCATGGGAAATGTTTTTCTTATCATAGAAGAGTATGAAAATTTAAAAATACAACTTGGGGAGACAGTATAGTATTTTTCAGCAAGGTTCAGTAAGGTGTATCATTCAAGTCATGCTTATATAAGGTTGCCCCAGGAGTAACTCTCTTTCACCACCCAAATGTATTTAATCTAGGGAAGGAATTCCAAGTAAGAGAAAGGGACACTGCAACCCTTGAAGAAATGAAAAATGTTGCAATTGTTGTGGAAGTAAACCTGCTAAAGAGAGAGGCAAAGTTTAAAATAAACGAAGAATTGGTCTAGTTTGATTGTTTACCTTTATGCCTTAACTCATGAGATAAAATGCAAACATGTTTCGAGTTGTTTGAAGACATGGAAAACACATGTGCAATACCAAGTTATGAATTTGGATCGATTGGGTCAAAATATTCAGAAATAGGTCAAGTGTATCTTGATCCAGTGGCTATCTATATTGAGAAATTACTCGTCACAAAGCCATCATAACTTTTCAGCACTTCTGTTGTTTTTCAGGTTTACCAAGCTCCTTGCAAAGAGGTTCAGGATAAGAATTCCTATGAAATACCATTAACATGTTTGTTCCTAAGTTTGGTGAAAAACATTGAAAGAACAAAGTTATTAGAGCAGTTTCTTGCTTGGTTACAACGACATTATTGTATCATTTATAATAATAGTAATTCCAGTAGATTAGGGTGGGTAGGTGTGAAAATAAGCTCAGTTCTATGAGCATCTTTCCATTTTAGTTTCAGATTGCTTTCCAGTTTTCAGTTCAAGTGTGTTTTAGTTTCCATTTTCAGCTTAGTTCAGATTTCAACATTTAAGATGTTCAGGGTGTGACAATGATTTCCGTTTTGATAGTTGGCAGGGCGTAACATAGTTGTAGTTTCAGTTCTGATTTACAGTATGCATTTGCGAATCCATGCGCCAAATAAACCATAGGAATTCATGTTTACATGTTCTCAATGCACTTAGAACAGTATGTTGTCCCCAGATGGAGCCAATGTTGGCCTGTGACCACACACAAGGTGGAGAAGTGGTGCTTATAAGAAAATCACAGGGATAAGGCATGAATGGTTATATAGAAGGCCAAGAAATTCAAGTACAGGTCAGGCGGACACCCCGCAGTCGAAAGAGGAAAGAGCTTCTATGATCCAGAACCCATTGGTTGTATCCCACAATGCTGTTACATATATCATAGTTCACATATGGTATATGTAATATCACCTCTGCTTTTAACATTGATTTGGGCCCCTTCTTTAATCACTGATCGCATATCGCAAAACTCCATACATTTACCATTGCACTGCTTGGAAAAACCCCCGATGCTATAAAACCTTATCCTTTTTCACTTTTCCGCATGAACCTTTATCAACTATAATTCACTCTTCTCCACTCTAAACCTTTATCGGCACCCATATACCTTTTTGCATCGCGCATCGCATTTCGCAGATCAAAACCATTTACACTCTGCTTCTCATAACTAAAAACGTCTCATTTCGATTTGTGGGCGGGCCCCACCTACGTCTGCCACATAACCTTTAGCCCACCACACATCGTGCATCGCAGGGTATAACCCTTACCCTCTGCTTCTTATTAAAAATCACTTCTGATTACGATGTGTAGGTGGCCCCACCTCTGCCTTGCCACGCCACATTCCCACGATCACACTTCACACTTAACTAACCATAACCCTTACCCTCCGCGTATCATATCAAAATAATTCCGATTGTGATTTGCAGGCAGCCCCACCTCTGTCTGGCCACGTCACCCTCTGCTCATCGCACTTTGAAAATCGCAAGTCTTAAAATTTATCCCCCACTTCTCATACGTAAAACCTCCAGATTGCGATTTCCGATATGAGATTGGGCCCCACCTCCATGCCATGCCATAAATAGCCCTCCCATGGCCTTTGCCCCCCTCTTTCTAGTGTTAAACCATCCCACTGTGTGTTAATGCCACAAGCCCCCTTCTGAAGTCTAGTCTCCGGTCCTGCAAGTTAATCACGTCATGGGTTTTTGGTAGAACAAGCACATCTATGGTTGATTCAGTTTCTCCAGGAAATCTCCTCTAAAGAGCTAGGCACGCACATAAATATTGGATGTTTCATAAAGGTTAAAGTGAATCATGAGAAAGAGGGAGTGGAGGTTTTTAGCAGCAGGTGGAATCAAGTAATGGAAGTCAGACTTCCCACCTGTTGACAGCCACTCCTCCCCACCCCATTTTGAATATTCCTGGATTTAGACTTCATGGTCAACTAATTTGTTTTCTTTTACTATTTTATTATGATGTTTTTCTAGGGAAATCTTCATTTCACCTGATTTTGTTTTCTTTTTCTATTTTCAGGAGTGATTGTTTGATGCACAATGTGTAAGTTAGTTAGGATATTTTTATTTCAAATGTTTGTGTCGATCATGGATTTTTATTTGGTCGAAGACCCTCAAAGGGAACTCTATATGTAGAGAGTTCAGAGATGAAAGAATGGTTTTGAATTTTGGAGAATTTTGTTGTAGTTATGTATGACTGAGCTCCTTGTGCTCTACGATACATATTTGGGAGAGATTTTTTGAACTTAATAGGATATAAAACATTGTTTATTTGGATTCTAGATGGGAAAATGAGTAGTAAGTATCTGTATTATCTTATTTTATCAGAAATCACATGTTTATGTATAATCATATTTCCATGCTCTGCTTCTTTGATGATTCATGTAATGTAATTGCTGGTGGTAAGCATTTTTATCCATGAATTTGTGTATGTTTAATGCTCATGTGTTAAATTTGTTTTTTTTTTTTTTTTTTCCGTTAATTTGCGCTCCACAAATCTCTGTTTTTGGTCATATTTCACTTGCATCCACTTCTTCTGAGTTCATGGGAGATATATTCCTAAGACTTTTAAGCTTGTCTCTCGCGGGTTCCTCCTCCTCCATTCCTCCTCAACACCTTTGCATATTCTGAAAGCCTCTGCTCATTTTTTCAGACTTGGCCCATTTAAAAAGCCACCAAGCCTTACAACCTCCTAAGCCTTCTCGTAGTATAGGTTAATCCACATGAATCAGACTCCAAGGTCGTCTACATTCCTGAACCACCAAAACCATTATTTTTTTGATCCATATTCTGTCAGAGGCATCCTTATAATTGTCTACATTTAACCTCTGATTTTAATATTTCCTATGCACTAGTCTTTTGCAACCCAAGGCTGTCTCTAAGATCTACAACAGGCGTGATCATTCAACTCACTAGCCAGTGGTTAAGAAGTACATACCCAATCAAGCCATGACTTACCTAGTACTAAGAGGTCGAGGTACATGACCAATTGAGCAATGGATTACTTATCACCAAGATCTTCTTGTTAGGGTTTTTATATGTTTATATTAATTTCCCTTCCTCTATTATTCATAATGATACATATTTATCATACATTGGAGCGGCCCTTGGATTCTGTATTCCAAGGTCTCTTAGACTCCCTTTGACCATTCGCCTTTCACACTAACCCTAGGAGGATTAGATGTCCAACACATGAACACTTAGTGCAGTTCCCGGAACTATTCCAAATATGGCAAGAAGTTGAGGTCTTCTATTATAGGAAGTGCTCCTAATGCTTTGAAGAGGGAGAACTTCAACCTGGAAAAGGGAGGTCTACAACCCGCATAAAATGGGAGAACCTCAACCTCGCATAGATGGTTTAAGGTTGACCACCAACTGATCTCTATGATAATCCTTCATGTATTTATAAATTTATGTTTCAAACTTCTTCAAAATATCTATCACAAAAATTTCATCTTCTTGTAAATTAATCCTTCTAGCACTTGTACTACCACTTGCACCAATTGACATATGGATATATTCATATCGCTTCCATTCCAATTTTATGTTAGACACTGATTGATTGTTCATAGAGTGATATAGTCACTCTAATTTGGAATTGGATTAAAAATTGATGACCATGACCTAAGGCAAAGTAATCTTGTTTTGTTCCCTAAACAAACACGTATAAAATAAAACTCTTGATCAATTCCATGATGTCAACTCTAGGTCCACATTTTTAATATGTAACATGGTCCATCTACATGTCTCATATGGAAGATATTTGTTCTATTTTAAGGGCCACAAAGGGAAATTTTAGATATTCCTCTCTTACCCTATCTCCTTAGTAACACCCCTAACACTAAAATAGGCTTAGTGATCAAACAATAGCTAAGAATGATATGTGATTCATTTAATTTCATACACGATGTGAAAGTAAATATTTTATATACCCACAGCTTTTGTGTATGCACATATCTTCCATATATGCACAATTTTTGTGTATGCACAACTTATGTATACCCAACTTCAATATATGTGCATATATTGAAGTTTCAAATATAAATAATATGTTCATATATAGAGGAATGTGATACAAAAGATGCACATATATAAAAGTTGTGTGACTTCCATATAATTCAAAACTTCCATATATGTGCATATCTTTTGTATATGTGCAACTTTGGTATATGTAGAACTTCCGTAGACAAAAATTTCGTATATATGGAAGATATGTGCATATACAAAATTTGTGCACATCCGGAAGGTATGCTCATATACAAAAGTTAGGAGATAAAGAAAATGCACATATATAAAAGCAGTGTGACTTTTTTACACACAATTTTTTTCTATATGCACACATTTTCTATATATGCGAAACTTTCATATATCTAGAAAGTGTATATGCAAATATATGGAAGTTATGCATATATGGTAGATTTACATATATAGAATATAGATGCATATACAAAAGTTGCACGTATACAGAATACATGCGCATATATGTAAGTTGTGCGTAAACGAAAGTTGTGCATATATGGAGGTTGTTGTACACTAGTACATTTGGCGGAAATTCCGTCACTTGGTTCCGACACTTTTGACCAAATGTCGGAAATTTCCCCAATTTTTTTCAATCCCGCCTGAAACCTTCGCTATACCGACGTCTAGAGAAACGTGTCGCAATACCAACACTTAGATAAAGTGTTGCAATTGCGACGTTTGGAGGAAGACGTCACAATTGCGACAATATGCCCCAAAGCGTCGCTATTGAGACGACTGCCTCCAAACGTCGCAATTGTGACACAATGTCTAAGTGTCACAATTGCGACGTTTGGAGGCAACCGTCACAATAGCGACGCTTTGTTTGTGACACAATGTCTAACTATCGCAATTGCGACGTTTGGAGGCAGTTGTCACAATAGCGACACTCTGGCTGTCGTCAGTATAACGACACTTATATGCAATAAATGACAGTTATATGCCTTTGCAAAAATGGTCGGCTTATAGAGCAGCGCGAGGAGTAGTTAATGAAGGCACCTTTGCGATTGCACATAATTTGGAGAGAAAATAGTAATAATGAGAGAGGCTCCTTTAATTGCGTCTTTGATTTGTGAAGGTATGGATTGTCCAGCCTGCAATTCTATGTTGTCGAGAAAGACTCGCAATCCTCTGGAAACAAGACTGTTGTGAAGATGCCTGGCGAAGAAACGGACATCGGGTTCACGACTGTTGATGAACACATCGTAGTCCGACGAAGAAGGCACCAAGGAGGGTATTCTCAGTGAATGAGGGATGTTGAAATATTAATTTCAACTACCCTTTCCTCTGGCCGCTTTCTAAATATGTTTGAATAGCTCTGTCAAACAGTCGCTTTCTAAAACTGATGAACAATCAATTTTGGTTTTGAAATCACAGTCCCTGCACACTTAAAAACAGAGCGTTGTATTGTTTTGGAAATAGAGAAATTTAATAGTAAACGCGGGAGATTTTAATTCAGAAGAACGTGGTCCCACAGACCAGAGACCAAATCATCCATCCACGTGGAAGCAGGCGATTCGATCGCGTTATTTTTTGGCCCGCCTGCATTATGGAATTCCGGACCTGAAACATTATAGGGCAGAATTAATTTGATTTTCGCGTCACAGTTTTCCTCCGTATGCAAAGCCAAAAAACGGACCCGAATTTTTATATGGCATATTCTATGAATTTTTCGCGTCACAAATTAGGGTGACATCAACAAGCTATTTTGGAATGCGAATTTGTGATTGAAATCGGGTTTATTTTTTTTGAAGTCCGGACTTATGATATAATTTTATTAATATTTTGTTATAAGTTTTGTTTCACCGCCCGATAGTTATTTAAACCATTGGCTCATATATAACATATGCGCAAATATTTCACTTTGGGCATTTGTAATGTGGGCCCTGAATACTTTAAATAGGTACATATACATTAGACAGTTTAAAAGTTTTGAGGATTGCACCCCCGGTGCAATTGTTTGTTTATAAGATTATATGATACATGGGAGATAAAGGTTTATTATTTATCATATATAAATAAATTTTATCAATATTGTACATTTACACTTTTATGAGGTGATGTTATAAGTAAATTCATAAATATCTCTTTTAATCCTCATTTTACTCCATGAATATGTTTGGAAATGAAATTTCAATAGATTAATTTTCTCCTAACCTATGTATCATCAATATTGTACATTTACATTCTTAATTATGAGGTGATGTTATAGGTAAATCCATGAATATCTCCTTTTAATCTTCATTTTACTCCATAAATATGTTTGGAAATGAAATTTCAATAGATTAATTTTCTTGCTATTATATTTTTTACGAAGATATGGTAAGGAATTCTCTCTTGTTCTTCTTAGAAATAATTATATATAATTTTTTTTTTCAAAATAGATTAAAAAAATTATATGAGAAAAATTATTAATTCATCAATATGTGTGTGTGTGTGTGTTGTGAGGAATTATTTCATAGTTCAACTTAATGGTTCATTATATAATCATGTGATCATCACCAATGATATATCTTAAAAAGCAACTGAAAAGCCATGTGTACAAAACCGATGTATACTCTAGAGAGTGGTTCTCATATCACTATGTAAATTACTAAATTGTTGTATGCTACTTCAACAAAATTATAAGATAACCTGTAATACACATCATATATGCACCATAACAATTGGTGTAGGGTAAAACCCACCTGCCACACCTTTGTACTCGATCCAATTTTCTCTGTCAACTCTTCTAGCTGTGGGAGTTTCCTCCAAGGATCATAATACCCCAAAGGCCTGTTATCACCCTAGTAATTCTCAGGTTGTGGGATAGGGATTTTTGTAGTTAAGAACACCAGGGGTAACCAAGAACCGCTTTGGGAATTCAAGATCTAGCCTTCTTGAACCCTAGAGAGGGATCTCTCCATATGATTTAGCTTTGTTTTAGTAACAGATATGAGGCTAGCTATGATTTTGTATTTGGGTTTGATTTTAAAAGATTGGTGGGAATAAAGAGATTTCAAGGTAAACCAGAAGGATCTACCAGAATATTGGGCAATGGAGTCAACTCTCTAGGCAAGCAGAACTAAGAAATAAGGCTCAGAGATGCAAATGTGCTAAGGGCAAGATAGGTGACCTTCTAAGGCTATGTATAGGCTTGACTTGATGGATTGGATGGAATCTGAGCAAAAGGGCACTTAAGAATCCTTAAGCTACAGATAAGAAGATTGAAGAAGGGGATCTAACTGGGAACCGTAGAGCTGCCCATAAGGTTTTAAGAATAGGCTATTACTGGCCTACCATCTTTAAGGATGCCAAAAAATTCGTGTAGGCTTGTGATAGCTACCAAAGGGCAGGACGCCCTGGGTAGTCTGATGAAATTCCATTGAACCCTCAACTAGTGATTAAACCATTTGAACACTGGGCACTTGATTTTGTTGGCCCTATTAGTCCTCCCTCAAACCAAAAAACATACATCCTAGTTGCAACCGAATATGTCACTAAGTGGGTCGAAGCAAAGGCACTTTCAAAAGCTACAGAGGACTCTGTAGTACAGTTTATTTTCCAAATCTTTGTGCACTATGGTCTCCCAAGGGACATAATCACAGATGGAGGACCACAATTTGTAGGTAATAAATTAGCTGAAACATTGCAAAACTACCACATTCAGCATAAGATTACAACTCCATATCACCCACAGGCCAATGGCCAAGTATAGAGCACGAACAAAGTAGAAAACATTAAAATGGCAACAAGTTTTGAAACAGGGAGCTTATTATCACTAATCCGGTTTAATTTTTCCTTAGTTGATCATTATAGAGTAGAAAAACATAATATGAATGAGTGTAAACTTTAAAGAAATACACTGAAAACAAGGAAAGAAATGAGACTTACCTTGTCACCACGAGAATCCTTAGCTATGATGTCTCTGATCTCTTTCCAGTTTGTTGCTTTCACTAATTGACTCACCAACTTCAATATAACCAGCAAATAATTAGACTATAGTTGTCTTGAGAAATTTTATTCACACTGAATACTTCGAATTGTGAAGTATTTATACAAAAAAAGTTTACAAAATATCTCAGGAATTGAGATAATGTTTTAATAAAAAATAGGAAAGAAAACTTAAAAAGAGGGACAGCTGCAAAACAGTTTGCAAGTTGTTACCTTTTTACAAGCAAAAATAGAACTGATTATTCTAATTTGAACTGATTGTTTTGTGCACTTTAACCCTGTATTTTTACCATTTGAGGTGACAGTAAAAAATGAATTTCCAAGTGAATTTCCTGTTTTTTATCCATTAAATTCATAGCAGATCTGTGAATTCTTGCCACTTTTTTGTAGAGGGGATCTTCATAGTCTTCAATTTTCTATAAATTTCATCTACCTTTGTATACTTGGAAAAGTTAGGCTTGAGAGTGAACATATGCCTGATCTCATTATCTAAAAAGAACAGTTTTTCAAAATACTGAAGAAGTGTTTTGCCTGTTGGTGATCCTTGAGGCAGTTGTTGTCTGGCTTGCTCTTTTGCATGATTTCTGATTTTTAGATCATAATATTTCTAAGGCATTAAATTGTCATTCAATGCGTGAATATCAGGCAAACCTGCTTCTGACAATGTTTTGTATTTGGTTAAAAATATTGAGATGGATAAATTCATGTCTTTACACTGGTCCTCTAGATTACTCATTATGTTTCTTTTGTTCAGGACCTTTTTGATTTGAAGAATGGTTTATATTCTATCAACAATTTTCAATTCTTCCAACTCTTCCCTAGTTTTAGTGTTTAAAAAATCTATGATTTGGATTGCTTGGGTTGGTTTATTGTCAATTTCCCTCTTAGTCTTGTCAATCTCTGCACTAGCAACTTGAAGTAACTCCCTCTATTCATAAATTATCCAAATTGAAGGCCATTGAGAATGAATGCCTTCAATAATTTTGGTCCATAAATGATTTTTTATATAGGCCACTTGATATGTAAGATTTACTTGTGCTTGCAAAATCTTTACCTATTCTTGTAGTCGATCAGCCCTTTGCTCATGTCCTCTAGAAGTAATCAAGGCATCATTTTTGGAATTTTCTAATTTTTTAATAGTGCCTTTCAAACTAAGAATCTCTTTATCTTGGTCTTGTAGTGTGCTCCTCTGTGAGGATGAAGAAGAAGAGGCAAATATTAGAGAAGTAATTGGCACTGCAGTTGCCAGTATTCCTTTCGGTGCCAAGTGTTCTGCCAAAGTAGATGGTATAGCAGTGTTTACAGTGGGGATCACTATAGGAATGACCATTGGTTGTGATTTTCTTAGTTCTTCATTCTCTTTCATTAGAGCTTCTATTTGACTTTCCATTGTTTTTATCTGATCTGTCGTTTGATGTGCAAGCTTCTTTAAATCATCATTCTCTATTTTTTGCTGTAGAATTTCTTTTGCTTGAGAGTTTTCACTCTGAGGCAACTTCAACTATTTTCTAAGAGCAACTATATCCTCATTTTTATGTTTAATTAAGACTTTTTCCCCTTCAATGTTGGCTGGGTCACCCCCTGCTTCAATCACTATATCTTCTAGTGCTTTTATTCTTAAATTATTAGCATGCAGTGAGGCTTTGTCCAACTTCATTTGATTTTGGAGGTTGAGCACTGTTTTCTCAAGCCTAATTTATTTCATAGTTTTACTGACAATTTTGGAATATAGCATTTTAGTATTGCTCCTATGAAACTCAATTTGATCTAATTCATGAATGGCATCTGCATCCGGTTGAAGATCTGTTTTGGAATAATCTGCCACTGATTTTGGCTCAGCCACTGTAGGCTTCAAGAATGACATTACCAATTTATTGGATGAATAATCAAATGATGAAAGAAGCCTGTCTTTGTTTCCAGGCTTTTCCTTAAGAAATCTAGAATGAACTTGATTCTTGAGCTCTTCATTCTTCTCTTTAATCTGTCAAAATCTGATCTGAATCTCTGACTCTGTATTGTCTGTTTCCTGAGAAGAAGGAGGAAAATCGACAGTAGCCTGGTTTTCCTTCATGACTGTATTTTTTTGTTGTGTTCCAATTTTTACATTTTTAAGCTCTTTTAATGTTTGAGTGACTATTCTTATTGCTTCATCGTCTATATCAATATTTACAGCCTTATCCTTTTCTTCTTCTGTTGACTTGCTTATTTTACTATAAGGAGTTCTGAATTTTACGTCCTTAATAGTCTCAGCTATGAAATTGTCTCCTTCTCTGTCTATTTTATGTACATTATCAGTATGTTTTCTTGTAGAAGCCACCTATACTATCTGTTCAATCTGTTTGCCTTTTCCACTGTCTACCTATATTAACTGTACTGCCTATGAATCATCATCAGATAGGGTGTTTGGATCCCATTCAATTTTATTTACATATCTTTCAATATGGGGCTTAGGATCATGCAAGTAAACAGGAAACTTACATTTTACCCTTGCTGCACTCAAAATACCTTGTGGGTCATACTTCCATGTAAAACTACATGGGAACTTATACTCTTTAAGTTTGACATTTATCTCATTGGAAGCTTCTCTATTATTCACAATGAATGGCCCAATTTTATTTTTCAGCTTAAATTGGGTCTTTTTCTTGAAAGCTATGAAGTTGATTTCATCTACATTCAATAGTTGTCTCGGATATTCTAAAGCAAATATTCTTGTAGTAACAAATCTGGGTAACTTATATGGGGCTAGGGATGAGCCATACACTCTGATTTCTGTATGATTTTTATATAAATACCAATCTCCAGTTTTGTAGCTCTCTGATAACTGCAGAATTCTTCTTGTCTCATCATTGATCATAGGGATCTCCTCTTTTTCCAAGAGATACATAGCAGGGGCTATAAATGAGTCATTGAAATCTGTAAAACTATACTCTCTATTCCATTTCCTTAGAATAGATGACCAAAATACTACTGATAGAACTTTTCCTTTTGCATCCACTTTCTAACATTCAATTGGAAACTTATCTGTTTGATAATATAGGAAGAGGTGGAGTAGATAAGAGGAGTATCTGAAAACTCCTTCTTCTGATAATCTGGATAACTGATAATGCATACTTTCAGCAATAAATCTAGCAAAATTGAATTGAATGGATGGTGATTGACCAGGGCTTAGAGTTGACAGAAAACCTAGGATAGCCACATCGGTGAATTCATCACTGGCATATCCTAGTATGAAGGAGAGCATTGAGACAATCTGTCTAGTTTCATCTGGGAAATCAATGGTGTCGAAAGGAGGATTTAACTTAGGAATATCAACTTGATTTGGACAAAAATTCTGGTATATTTTGAATCTAGTATTGAACTCCAAGTCAAGATATAGTTGGGTTAAATATTCTATTGATAGGGAAGCAGAATTGGGGTCATGATTCATTTGCAGCATGGAATTTATCGACTCTTCAGTGATGTAAAACATGATATCTTTTTCTTTGTTTACAATACATCTTTGTTTTGGCATATAATAGGCTTGGCATAATCTAATAAAGTCAGGAACATAATGAGTGAGAGGGAAAATATATCTAGGCAGATTTGATTCCCAAATTGGAATATCTTTGTCACTCTTTTCCACTGATTTGCCATAGCACCAATTATAGACATCAAACAGGTTAAATTCTACATTAGGGTCTAGTATTCTATAGTCCAGATCAACTAAAGGGCTGTTCTATGGAGAAATGACTGGAGGCTGGACTGGTCTGACCACTTATGTAGAATCAGCCATGAGTACAGGAGTTGGTTTGTCGATTTTGAAGGACATAGGCTGAGGAATCTCTGCAGAAGACTTATTTTGAGATTTTGGGCCTCCATTCTTGGGGGTTACCTATTTCTTGGTCATTTTTAATAATGAAAAAAGCAAGCATAAACGGTTTGCTAAGTTCCTTTACGAGAAACAGGGGTTTCTTGGCGAATTTCTACTGAAAATGGGGTTTCTGAGCAGGGTTTTTAGGAAATGCAAGGAATTTAAAGCTCAAAACGTGTATTTAAAATCAATTTCAACAGCAAAACGGACCAGGGTATGGAAAAAACTGCGAGAAAGGGCAATTAGGGATTCCAGGGAAATTTTGACAAAGTTTCCCCTGAAAAATGGACACTTTTTTGCAGTAACTTTGGTAATTATTTGAAATCGATAGGAATTTTGAAATCTCAGAGGGCAACTTCAAAGAAAAGTACCTGGAGAACCAGCGGAATTTGGTTGAAGACGTTGCAGAGGTGCTCAGTCTTCAATTTTTTGAAAATGGCTTCGCAGAGGACAATGTAGTACTTTGTAATGGAAATTCAGGGCAACAGGTGTCGAAAAATGGTACTGGTAGGTTGAAAATGGCTCTGCAAATTTTACCAGGGTTCAAACGGCGTGATTTTGAGGAAAAATGGTTCTGCAATGTTTTTACAGGTTTAAAGCAAAAAGGTGAAAATTTGAATGAAAAATATAATTTTAATGTATTAAACGATGGTATAACCATAGTTAAATGACATTAAACTTGGGTTAAATGGGTGAGGTTTAGGGAATACCGCCAGTGGTATTCGCGAGGGTAAATGGTGGTAAGCGGAAACTAGCTTTTCGAATGCGATACAACGTGGTGGCGACACGTAAGCACGGGTGGTTTGGAAAAACCACCCATTTCGCACGGCTTTGCCAAAACATCAAACGATTACTTTATGAGCACAAAAATGTATTAGCGCCATCGGATCTGGATTCAACGAGCGAACGGCCATGATCAAAAGGAAAGGTGCGGGGAAAAGGTAAGTTATCGGGTTCACTTTGGGCCATTGATCTTGGGAAACCGTCGCTATACCGAAATTTAGAGAAAAGTGTCGCGATACCGACACTTAGAAAAGGTGTCGCAATTGCGATAGTATGCCTCAAAGCGTTGCTAGACGGCTGCCTCCAAAAGCTGCAATTACCTCCAAATGTCGCTATTATATGTTTTACGAAGATATGGTAAGGAACTCTCTCTTTTTCTTCTTACAAATAATTACATATAATTTTTTTTTTCAAAATAGATTAAAAAAATTATATGAGAAAAATTATTAATTCATCAATATGTGTGTGTTGTGAGGAATAATTTCATAGTTCAACTTAATGGTTCATTATATAATCATGTGAGCATCACCAATGATATATCTTAAAAAGCAAATGAAAAGCCATGTGTACAAAATCGATGTATACTCTAGAGAGTGGTTCTCATATCACTATGTAAATTGTTGTATGCTACTTCAACAAAATTATAAGATAAATTGTAATACACATCATCTATGCACCATAAAAATTGCCATACAACTAATTTGTTTTAGGATACATGTGGCATTCTAGGGGTAAATTCTATATGATGTGTATATAAATCTATTAGGTGTTGGTAAGTTGTGAGTATCTAATAAATGATAAGGAATATCCATACATCATGATCTTGTAATGTGATTACAAATTTTGTCTATAATTTCCATAAAATGTATACATGATTTGTTTAAAAAAAATCAACACAATCAACCCTAAACAATGCTCATGATGTGGAATGTCATTGGCGAAACCAAAATGATGGTCACATGTCCCATTTATATGGTAATGGTGATCATATATATGTTGTAGCGACACTTGATGAGTAATTAAACAAATCTCAAAGTGTGACTCATTGTGCCATATTTTTTTAAAGAATGATTTGTTTTCCTAGTTTTTACTAATTTGTTAACATATTTTATTCATTTGGAAAGCTAATTAATGATGCTTTAAGTAATTAGGACCTAATGAGAGATCATCTTCACATCTTCATTGAAATATATTTGGTAATTGCAGTCACTATATGGACCGCACATGCATGCTACTTAAGAAAAATTGAAATATAAACTATAATACACATCTTATATCTGCCATAAAAATTGTCATACAAATTATTTACTTCTAGATACATATGAAATACTTCAGGTAAATGCCATATTATGTGTATATCAATATAGTAGGCATTGGTAAGTTATGAGGATCTAAGAAATGATAGGGTATCCACACATTAGTAGTGCCCTAGTGAATTCAGAACTATGATTTCACAATAATAAATTATCGGGCTCCCACAGGGCGATGAACTTGGTCGGATGTGACCCTTCTGCAGCAGCTCCTGAATCTACCTCTTGATTTCATCGTTCTTCGGAACAGACCACCGATAGATCGGTCCGTTGGGTAGCGGCGCACCTAGGGTCAGATCAATCGGGTGCTTGACTTGACAGTGTAGAGGAACCCCTGTGGGTGAGGTGAAAATGTCCCCGTACTCCTCCACAACCTTATCCATTTGTTGTTGTCGTGCAGAGGAGCCTTTTCTAGAGGTCGTGGCCATAGTCTTCTTCTTGCCCTGGGGGCGGATCATCAGGAAAACGAATTTCTTGGTTTGGGAAATGAGCTTACTGCATTTTTTTGCAGTAACCAAAGAGATAGTAGCAGGAGGTGGTACCCCTGGTATCCTGTACAAATTATTTCCCAAAGTAACAATAATAGCACGAGGCTAAGACTCATACACCGCATGACGCTTCCACAAGTATGGTTGTCTTAATAATACATCAGAAACATCAATAGGAACAATGTCGCATAATACCTCATCCGTGAAGGGCTTGATGTTATAGGGAAGGTAGCACTGCTGGCTGACGCGGATATCTCATCCTTGGTGAAGCCACCCGATGGTGTATGGATGTGGGTGAGCTGTGGTCGGCAAGCCCAACCGCTTCACGGAATCTGCTGAAATGAGGTTCTTTTGGCTCCCATTTTCGACAATGAACTGTACCGGGGAGCCCTTTACCCACATTTGGGAGTGGAAGAGATGTTCCTGCTCCTCCGGATCTTCTGGTTTCTCCTTCTGGATCTTTGTAGTGGAAACAGTGGCATTGGGCTCCGCATCAATAATCTGTTTCCCTTTTTCATTCCCCTTATCAGGTTCTGATTTAGAGTCAGAGCATGCATCTGACTTAGAAGCCCGCATCTCGGCCACCAGCGACTGCTTGGCCCGACACTCACTTGTTTTGCGAGTGGAGCTCTTATGGAACTCACACCACTTTCCCGTGTCCTTCTTTGGCTTTGCGGTGTTTTTCTTTGCTTGTGGATTCGACAAGTTTTCTTGAGTCACCGTGCCTTGGCTCTGTCCTTTGTTCTGTGGTTTGGGAGCACCTTTCCCCTACTTTTGATTCGCAGATCTAGAGTCTCACTTCTTCTGTTTGAATTTCTGCTCAATTTTGGCAGCATACCGGTATGTCGTACCAAGCGAGGAGATGTCGAGGAACTCCATTACATCCTGAATGTATCTGTGCAGAAAACTACGATACTTTAGAACCAGATGTTTCTCTGAATATTTGATACCCAACTTGGTGCGCAGGTTATGGAATAGATTCGTCAGCTCATGCACATCTTGATCCCTTTGCTGCCGCAGTGTGGTCCATTCTATGTACTTGTCCTCATAGATCCCCATGGGATCGTATCGTTCCTTGACGACATCTCAAAAATAATTCCAAGTGGGTACGACCGAGAACAGAGAGGGTTCTGTCTCGTCCTTTTTCTCATAGTGGCTTTCCCACCAGTCCTTGACATGGGGGGCAGCTTTGAGGAGTGCAAAAATAATCTTCTCCCTATCGGAAAATTCATGAACCGAGAAATATCCTTCTAATAGATTCAACCATATATCTATAGCATCTGCATCTATTTGACCCTCAAATACGGGAATGTCAAAATTTACTTGTACCTTAAAAGGAGTCACACCTCTAGAGTGGTTGCTGGATGCAAATGCGCCACCGGTGGGCAGCCGTTGAAGGATCTGGGCAAAGTTATCTATCATCGCGTTCCTTTGTTTTTCGAGGGCCCCCTTGAGCAATATTTTGATAGGATCTCCTGCTCCCTCATCTTTCTTTTCGTCCCCCATGGGTGTCTGTCAGGGTTTGCGAGGCTGATCTTGCAAAGGTTCCACCAGATCGAGCCCTAACTCCTTATACCCCGACCTCGTTGGGGACAGGCAAAGAAGGATCGAGAAAAAGTAGACCGCTCTGATACCACTGATCCGGATTTATGCAGGAACGCAACAGAATAAACACATAACCATAAATACAGAGATGCAGCGGAAATAACACTTCATTTTATTAATATCAAAGAACTGAAATTTGCTTATAGACAGAATGGAAATAAAACTAGCTAGGGCGCTGGTAGCTATCTCTGAGGAGAGATGAGGCAGCTACAGGCCTCTGAACTGAGTTAAAATGAGGCTCAAGGGCCTATTTATTATTGAGAAACAATGGAGAACCCTAAACATCCAAAAACCAAACCCTAGGAGACGAAGTGCCAAAACTATGGGCCTCGTTTGGGTAAATTGGTGTTTCAACTTCCCAGGGACGTAACTTTGGCATACTATCTATGTTTGACGCACATGATACATCATTAGAAAGATCTATCCGAGGACTACAACTTTCACCATGAATGTAATTCCGGAACAAAATGATACATAATAATATTTTCTAGAGGCGCGATGCCCAAAAAACACCGTTTAGGGCCTCAAAACGGCTCCAGAAGTTTAGGACCCGAAAAAATGCTAAAAATAGTAGGTTGTGCCGAAACTGAAAAACTGAAAGAGATAATGGTGGGGCCCCAAGTGGAATAGGCGGGTGGCCACCAGTGTCCACTTAGATCATTGAGTGAGCCAAAAAAGTAACTTTCCTTACTTTTTGAGTATAGCCTTGCAATTGCGAAGAGGACTAGTGTTGCAAAATTATTGGTAAGTGGAAATTAAAGGGCGTAAGAACGTTTTTGAAAAAATTTCAAACGTCAAAATTAAGTCTTCTATCCTTCCTAGCACCTCATGGAAAATGGGAATCCGCAAATTCTAGTCGTCAAATATGTGAAAAATGCCTTATGACGGGCAAAATGGAGGACTCGTCCTATGCTGCTACATGAGTTAGGGTTTCATGTGGCAACAGGGAACCTTGTATAGTTTTTCAAGGATAGGAAAGGAGAATATTGTCAGTTAATCATCACTTGAAACTTCATCACCATTTGAAAATTGTGTCCTAATTTGAAACAATAAGACTGCCCAACTATTTCATTATTTAATTTTGACTGTGTAATACAAAAAAATATCCTAGATAACTTAAATAATGTAAGCACTTTTGCAAAAATTTAGTGGAGATAACCTTCAATTAGATTTATTTTGAAGTTCCACTTGCATTTTAAGCCATTTTAATTAGTCTTTCATGGCTATCTAGTAAAAATTTCAACCTCTTGTAGAAATTTGTTTGTCACTTGTATTAGAAATGAAAAAATCAAATGTAAATAAAAATGATTTGAAATGCTAAAATTCAAATGCGCGCTACATAAAAATGATTTTTAAAAAAACTACATTAACGTCTGATATCACGCGCGCATTCGCCCTTAGCTCTTGCAGAACAACATTCGCCCTCAGCTCTTGCAGAACAACATTCGCTCTCAGCATTCGCCCTCAGCTCTTGCAGAACAACATTCGCCCTCAGTTCTTGCAAAATGGTAAGTTCTTACTGCAGGCCCTTCCTCCTGTAGTAGGGTTGACCCTATTTGGGTTTTTTTGGAGCCTCTGAGAATACAAAGGTTGTGATTGATTACGAGGCACTGCCTATATTTGTGGAACTTCTTGCCTCTGGGAATGATAATGTTCGAGAACAGGTAGCATGTTCATTTTAGAGGCATAAAATTATTCTTCCCAACTATCTTTATACGTCTGTAATTTTGGAATTTGATTTAAAAAACTACTACCCAACTTTGAGTTCAACTAGTGTTCGTGTAAGGCTGTTTGGGCTTTGGGAAATATTGCTGGAGACTCTGCATCATTTAGGGATCTTGCCCTCAGTCATGGAGCTCCGAGGCAGGTGCTTTCCCAGTTGAATGATACTGCCAGAATTTCAATGATACGAAATGCTACATGGGCTCTGTCAAATTTTTGCAATGGTAAACCCCAACCACTATTTGAATACATTTTCTGCCTCTTCTTCTTAGTTCGCAGATACTGTGGATTTTTTTTTATAGATTTTGGTGCTTGGTAGATTTGGACGTAATATGGACCTAGGCGCTTGTTCATTACAATGAATCCATCATCAGGTTTTAGAAAATGCTCAGAAATTTGGGTTTCACAAGGGGATTACCCTTGCTTGAAATTATCAATTATCAATCACATTCAAAAAAAGTATTTCGTAGCATTGCTGAGCTCTTTGTAGGTGAATTTCCGAGGCAATTTCATAATATCTGAAGTAAATTTGTCTGTCCTTTTCAATACTCTGCGCTTGTAACAGAACCATACAAACAATATAGTGGCCAATGCAACAACAACAACACCTCCTATTGCAATGCCTGCAATTCACCCTCTCTGCACACATGAATGACTATGGAACCCTCTTTTCCGAACAGGTACTAGAGCTGAAGGTACTTGTTTCCATTAGGATCGTGGAATTCAACATCCAAAATAGTATCAAATTCCACTGCAATAGTATTCCCCAGCGAGGGCAATAGTTCATTGAGACCTATTGGAATCATCACCCCCAAATAGCCTCTAGGACTACCCAGAGTGTGATCATCTGGAGCAATAACAAATGCTCATCCATCCCCAATTGAAACAAGAATAGGACCCACATTGGTTACAGAAAAGGAGAAACACATTTTGAAAGAAGAAGAAACTTTTGTATTAGGTCGACATGCTTCCACCAGATTTTGTACAATGCCCTACCTGCACTTCAAATTGAATTTTTCAAAGATGCGCGGAAATAACACTTCTTATTAATATCAAAGAACTGAAATTTTCTTACAGACATAATGGAAATAAAACTAGCTAGGGCGTTGCTAGCTATCTCTGAGAAGAGATGTGGCGGCTACAGGCCTCTGAACTAAGTTACAATGAGGCTTGAGGGCCTATTTATTATTGAGAAACAATGGAAAACCCTAAACATCCAAAAACCTACCCTAGGAGATGAAGCGCCAAAACTATGGGCCCCGTTTGGGTAAATTGGTGTTTCAACTTCCCAGGGACGTAACTTTGGCATACTATCTTCGTTTGATGCACATGATACATCATTAGAAGGATCTATCCGAGGACTACAACTTTCACCATGAATATCAATCCGAAATGGAATGATATAGAATGATATTCTCTGGAGGCACGATGCCCAAAAAGCGTCGTTTAGGGCCTCAAAATGGCTCCGGAAGTTTAGGACCCGAAAAACTACTAAAAATAGTAAGTTGTGCCGAAACTGAAAAACTGAAAGAGATAATGGTGGGGCCCCAAGTAGAATAGGTGGGTGGCCACCAGTATCCACCTGGATCATTGAGTGAGCCAAAAAAGTAACTTTCCTTACTTTTTGAGTGCAGCCTTGCAATTTCGAAGAGGACTAGTGTTGCAAAATTATTGGTAAGTGGAAATTAAAGGGCGTAAGAACGTTTTTGAAAAAATTTCAAATGTCAATATTAAGTCTTCTATCCTTCCTATCACCTCATGGAAAATGGGAATCTGCAAATTCTAGTCGTCAAATATGTGCAAAATGCCTTATGACGGGAAAAATGGAGGACTGGTCCTATGCTACTACATGAGTTAGGGTTTCATGTGGCAACAGGGAACCTTGTATAGTTTTTCAAGGATAGGAAAGGAGAATATTGTCAGTTAATCATCACATGAAACTTCATCACCATTTTAAAATTGTGTCCTAATTTGAAACAATAAGACTACCCAACTATTTCATTATTTAATTTTGATTGTGTAATACAAAAAAATATCCTAGATAACTTAAATAATGTAAGCACTTTTGCAAAAATTTAGTGGAGAGAACCTTCAATTACATTTATTTTGAAGTTCCACTTGCATTTTAAGCCATTTTAATTATTCTTTCATGGCTATCTAGTAAAAATTTCAACCTCTTGTAGAAATTTGTTTGTCACCTATATTAGAAATGCAAAAATCAAATGTAAATAAAAATGATTTCAAATGCTAAAATTCAAATGTGCGCTACATAAAAATGATTTTTTTAAAAACTACATTAATGTCTGATATCACGCCCGCATTCGCCCTCAGCTCTTGCAGAACAACATTTGCCCTCAGCTCTTGCAGAACAGAATTCTCCCTCAGCTCTTGCAGAACAACATTTGCCCTCAGTTCTTGCAAAATGGTAAGTTCTTACTGCATGCCCTTCCTCCTGTAGTAGGGTTGACCCTATTTGGGTTTTTTTGGAGCCTCTGAGAATACAAAGGTTGTGATTGATTACCGGGCACTGCCTATATTTGTGGAACTTCTTACCTCTAGGAATGATAATGTTCGAGAACAGGTAGCACATTCATTTTAGAGGCATAAAATTATTCTTCCCAACTATCTTTATACGTCTGTAATTTTGGAATTTTATTTTAAAAACTACTACCCAACTTTGAGTTCAACTGGTGTTCATGTAAGGCTGTTTGGGCTTTGGGAAAAATTGCTGGAGACTCTGCATCATTTAGGGATCTTGCCCTCAGTCATGGAGCTCTGAGGCAGGTGCTTGCCCAGTTGAATGATACTGCTAGAATTTCAATGATACGAAATGCTACATGAGCTCTGTCAAATTTTTGCCGTGGTAAACCCCAACCACTATTTGAACAGGTAAGCATAATACATTTTCTGCCTCTTCTTCTTAGTTCACAGATACTGTGGATTTTGTTTTATAGATCTTGGTGCTTGGTATATTTGGACGTAATATGGACCTAGGCGCTTGTTCATTACAATGACTCCATCATCAAGTTTTAGAAAATGCTCAGAAATTTGGGTTTCACAAGGGGATTACCCTTGCTTGCAATTATTGATTATCAATCACATTCAAAAAAAGTCTTTCGTAGCATTGTTGAGCTCTTTGTAGGTGAATTTCCGAGGCAATTTCACAATATCTGAACTAAATTTGTCTGTCCTTTTCAATACTCTGTGCTTGTAACAGAACCAGACAAACAATCTAGTGGCCAATGCAACAACAACAACACCTCCTGTTGCAATGCCTGCAATTCACCCTCTCTGCACGCATGAATGACTATGGAACCCTCTTTTGTGAACAGGTACTAGAGCTGAAGGTACTGGTTTCCATTAGGATCGTGGAATTCAACATCCAAAATAGTATCAAATTCCACTGCAATAGTATTCCCCAGCGAGGGCAATAGTTCATTGAGACCTATTGGACTCATCACCCCCAAATAGCCTCTAGGGCTACCCAGAGTGTGATCATCTGGAGCAATAAAAAATGCTCATCCATCCCCAATTGAAACAAGAACAGGACCCACATTGGTTACAGAAAAGGAGAAACACATTTTGAAAGAAGAAGAAACTTTTGTATTAGGGTCTAGAAATCTAACTAGTCTATTGTACAATGCCTTACACACTTAGGTGGTACGGAAGTGCGACGGAAATAACACTTCATTTTATTAATATCAAAGAACTGAAATTTGCTTATAGACAGAATGGAAATAAAACTAGTTAGGGCGCTAGTAGCTATCTCTGAGGAGAGATGTGGTGTCTACAGGCCTCTAAACTGAGTTACAATGGGGCTCGAGGGCCTATTTATTATTGAGAAACAATGGAGAACCCTAAACATCCAAAAACCTAACCCTATAAGATGAAGCGCCAAAACTATGGGCCCCGTTTGGGTAAATTAGTGTTTCAACTTCCCAGGGACATAACTTTGGCATACTATCTTTGTTTGACGCACATGATACATCATTAGAAAGATATTTCTGAGGACTACAACTTTCACCACAAATATAATTTTAGAAAAGAATGATACAGAATGATATTCGCTGGAGGCGTGATGCCCAAAAAACGTCGTTTAGGGCCTCAAAACGGCTCCGGAAGTTTAGGACCCGAAAAACTGCTAAAAATAGTGAGTTGTGCCGAAACTGAAAAACTGAAAGAGAAAATAGTGGGGCCCCAAGTGGAATAGGCTGGTGGCCACCAGTATCCACCCGGATCATTGAGTGAGCCAAAAAAGTAAATTTCCTTACTTTTTGAGTACAGCCTTGCAATTGCGAAGAGGACTAGTGTTGCAAAATTCTTGGTAAGTGGAAATTAAAGGGCGTAAGAATGTTTTTGAAAAAATTTCAAACGTCAAAATTATGTCTTCTATCCTTCCTAGCACCTCATGGAAAACGGGAATCTGCAAATTCTAGTCGTCAAATATGTGCAAAATGCCTTATGACAGGCAAAATGGAGGACTGGTCGTATGCTGCTACATGAGTTAGGGTTTCATGTGGCAACATGAAACTTTGTATAGTTTTTCAAGGATGGGAAAGGAGAATATTGTCAGTTAATCATCACATGAAACTTCATCACCATTTTAAAATTATTAATTACAAATTTGAAACAATAAGACTACCCAACTATTTCATTATTTAATTTTGATTGTGTAATACAAAAAAATATCCTAGATAACTTAAATAATGTAAGCACTTTTGCAAAAATTTAGTGGAAAGAACCTTCAATTACATTTATTTTGAAGTTCCACTTGCATTTTAAGCCATTTTAATTAGTCTTTCATGGCTATCTAGTAAAAATTTCAACCTCTTTTAGAAATTTGTTTGTCACTTGTATTAGAAATGCAAAAATCAACTGTAAATAAAAATGATTTGAAATGCTAAAATTCAAATGCGCGCTACATAAAAATGATTTTTTTAAAAACTACATTAACGTCTGATATCATGCACGCATTCACCCTCAACTCTTGCAGAACAGCATTCACCCTCAGCATTCGCCCTCAGCTTTTGCAGAGCAGCATTTGCTCTGAACATTCGCCCTCAGCTCTTGCAGAACAGCATTCGCCCTCAGTTCTTGCAAAATGGTAAGTTCTTACTGCAGGCCCTTCCTCTTGTAGTAGGGTTGACCCTATTTGGGTTTTTTTGGAGCCTCTGAGAATACAAAGGTTGTGATTGATTACGGGGCACTGCCTATATTTGTGGAACTTCTTACCGATGGGAATGATAATGTTCGAGAACAGGTAGCACGTTCATTTTAGAGGCATAATATTTTTCTTCCCAACTATCTTTATACGTCTGTAATTTTGGAATTTGATTTAAAAAACTACTACCCAACTTTAAGTTCAACTGGTGTTCGTGTAAGGCTGTTTGGGCTTTGGGAAATATTGCTGGAGACTCTGCATCATTAAGGGATCTTGCCCTCAGTCATGGAGCTCCGAGGCAGGTGCTTTTCCAGTTGAATGATACTGCCAGAATTTCAATGATACGAAATGCTACATGGGCTCTGTCAAATTTTTGCCATGGTAAACCCTAACCACTATTTGAATACATTTTCTGCCTCTTCTTCTTAGTTCGCAGATACTGTGGATTTTTTTTTATAGATCTTGGTGCTTGGTAGATTTGGACGTAATATGGACCTAGGCGCTTGTTCATTACAATGAATCCATCATCAGGTTTTAGAAAATTCTTAGAAATTTGGGTTTCACAAGGGGATTACCCTTGCTTGAAATTATCGATTATCAATCACATTCAAAAAAAGTCTTTCGTAGCATTGCTGAGCTCTTTGTAGGTGAATTTCCGAGGCAATTTCATAATATCTGAATTAAATTTGTCTGTCCTTTTCAATACTCTGCGTTTGTAACAGAACCATACAAACAATCTAGTGGCCAATGCAACAACAACAACACCTCCTATTGCAATGCCTGAAATTCACCCTCTCTGCACACATGAATGACTATGGAACCCTCTTTTGTGAACAAGTACTGGAGCTGAAGGTACTGGTTTCCATTAGGATTGTGGAATTCAACATCCAAAATAGTATCAAATTCCACTGCAATAGTATTCCCCAGCGAGGGCAATAGTTCATTGAGACCTATTGGACTCATCACCCCCAAATAGCCTCTAGGGCTACCCAGAGTGTGATCATCTGGAGCAATAACAAATGCTCATCCATCCCCAATTGAAACAAGAATAGGACCCACATTGGTTACAGAAAAGGAGAAACACATTTTGAAAGAAGAAGAAACTTTTGTATTAGGGTCCAGAAATCTAACTGGTCTATTGTACAATGCCCTACCTGCACTTCAAATTGGTACAGAGATGCAGCGGAAATAACACTTCATTTTATTAATATCAAAGAACTGAAATTTGCTTATAGACAGAATGGAAATAAAACTAGCTAGGGCGCTTGTAGCTATCTCTGAGGAGAGATGTGGCGGCTACAGGCCTCTGAACTGAGTTACAATGAGGCTCGAGGGCCTATTTATTATTGAGAAACAATGGAGAACCCTAAACATCCAAAAACATAACCCTAGGAGATGAAGTGCCAAAACTATGGGCCCTGTTTTTCCGTAAATTGGTGTTTCAACTTCCCAGGGACGTAACTTTGGCATACTATCCCTGTTTGACGCACATGATACATCATTAGAAAGATCTATCCGAGGACTAAAAATTTTTCCATGAATATAATTATAGAACGAAATGATACAGAATGATATTTGCTGGAGGCGCGATGCCCAAAAAACGTCGTTTAGGGCCTCAAAACGGCTTCGGAAGTTCAGGACCCGAAAAACTGCTAAAAGTAGTAAGTTGTGCCGAAACTGAAAAACTGAAAGAGACAATGGTGGGGCCCCAAGTGGAATAGGCGGGTGGACACCAGTATCCACCTGGATCATTTAGTGAGCCAAAAAAGTAACTTTCCTTACTTTTTGAGTACAGCCTTGCAATTGCGAAGAGGACTAGTGTTGCAAAATTATTGGTAAGTCGAAATTAAAGGGCGTAAGAACGTTTTTGAAAAAATTTCAAACGTTAAAATTAAGTCTTCTATCCTTCCTAACACCTCATGGAAAATGGGAATTCGCAAATTCTAGTCGTCAAATATGTGCAAAATGCCTTATGACGGGCAAAATGGAGGACTGGTCGTATGCTGCTACATGAGTTAGGGTTTCATGTGGCAACATGGAACTTTGTATAGTTTTTCAAGGATAGGAAAGGAGAATATTTTCATTTAATCATCACATGAAACTTCATCACCATTTTAAAATTGTGTCCTAATTTGAAACAATAAGACTACCCAACTATTTCATTATTTAATTTTGATTGTGTAATACAAAAAAATATCCTAGATAACTTAAATAATGTAAGCACTTTTGTAAACATTTAGGGGAGAGAACCTTCAATTAAATTTATTTTGAAGTTCCACTTGCATTTTAAGCCATTTTAATTAGTCTTTCATGGCTATCTAGTAAAAATTTCAACCTCTTGTAGAAATTTGTTTGTCACTTGTATTGGAAATGTAAAAATCAAATGTAAATAAAAATGATTTGAAATGCTAAAATTCAAATGCGCGCTACATAAAAATGATTTTTAAAAAAACTACATTAACGTCTGATATCACGCGCGCATTCGCCCTCAGCTCTTGCAGAACAACATTCACCCTCAGCATTTTCCCTCAGCTCTTGCAGAACAACATTCGCCCTCAGCTCTTGCAGAACAACATTCGCCCTCAGTTCTTGCAAAATGGTAAGTTCTTACTACAGGCCCTTCCTCCTGTAGTAGGGTTGACCCTATTTGGGTTTTTTTGGAGCCTCTGAGAATACAAAGGTTGTGATTGATTACGGGGCACTGCCTATATTTGTGGAACTTCTTACCGATGGGAATGATAATGTTCGAGAACAGGTAGCACGTTCATTTTAGAGGCATAAAATTTTTCTTCCCAACTATCTTTATACGTCTGTAATTTTGGAATTTGATTTAAAAAACTACTACCCAACTTTGAGTTCAACTGGTGTTCGTGTAAGGCTGTATGGGCTTTGGGAAATATTGTTGGAGACTCTGCATCATTTAGGGATCTTGCCCTCAGTCATGGAGCTCCGAGGCAGGTGCTTTCCCAGTTGAATGATACTACCAGAATCTCAATGATACGAAATGCTACATGGGCTCTATCAAATTTTTGCCATGGTAAACCCCAACCACTATTTGAATACATTTTCTGCCTCTTCTTCTTAGTTCGTAGATACTGTGGATTTTTTTTTATAGATCTTGGTGCTTGGTAGATTTGGACGTAATATGAACCTAGGCGCTTGTTCATTACAATGAATCCATCATCAGGTTTTAGAAAATGCTTAGAAATTTGGGTTTCACAAGGGGATTACCCTTGCTTGAAATTATCGATTATCAATCACATTCAAAAAATGTCTTTCGTAGCATTGCTGAGCTCTTTGTAGGTGAATTTTCGAGGCAATTTCATAATATCTGAAGTAAATTTGTCTGTACTTTTCAATACTCTGCACTTGTCACAGAACCATACAAACAATCTAGTGGCCAATGCAACAACAACAACACCTCATATTGCAATGCCTGCAATTCACCCTCTCTGCACACATGAATGACTATGGAACCCTCTTTTGTGAACAAGTACTGGAGCTGAAGGTACTAGTTTCCATTAGGATCGTGGAATTCAACATCCAAAATAGTATCAAATTCCACTACAATAGTATTCCCCAGCGAGGGAAATAGTTCATTGAGACCTATTGGACTCATCACCCCCAAATAGCCTCTAGGGCTACCCAGAGTGTGATCATCTGGAGCAATAACAAATGCTCATCCATCCCCAATTGAAACAATAATAGGACCCACATTGGTTACAGAAAAGGAGAAACACATTTTGAAAGAAGAAGAAACTTTTGTATTAGGGTCCAGAAATCTAACTGGTCTATTGTACAATGCCCTACCTGCACTTCAAATTGGTACTCCCAACTCCATGCTAAGGCTCACTGTTCCATTCTTCAGATGAGCATCTTAACCTGAATTTTGATTCGAAAAAACCCAAGTCCCCTGTTCTATGCCTAAGACCTCTGTTACAACAAGTAGAGTTCTAAGCGAAATACTTCACAATAGGAAGCAAAAGAAGCATCGCAAAATTGCTCCGCTTTAGACTGATAATTTTCTGTGCAAAAATTCAACTGTGGACAATAAAAACATAATATCAAACACAACCAATCCACAATGGAATTTGAACATGAGGGTTTATAACCACAGAAAACCCTCTCCAGGTTAAAAGAATTCTAGAATGGCTTTAAGATTCTACTAATGAGCGCTTACAATACCATAGAAATTACTATCACAATGAAATCTGCTGGAAGCAAAGCCCTTGTATAGTTTCTACATTTCCACAGTGGAAGCAAGAATCTTGCTATCTCTCATGATCTGGTTCTGTGGTCAAATCCTTTGCTATGGATGTCTTGTTATGCTAAACGTGGATCTTTCTTAGCTTTGGCTCTGGTTCTCATTTAGGATCGTGGCTATCTGATCTTGCTATGGCTTTGACTATACCAATTTTTTCAATAGGAAAATGTTGACTCTGCTATATAAAGGAGCTTCAATGGGTGCTCTCAAACACTTTTTTGGGCAGCTTTGTTTTGTGTCTGATTCAAGGCAGAACTATGTTGGCCTTGGTTTTTTAGTCCTTGGAACTTAGTTCTCTCATATTTTCCATCCTATCCCCAATTTGCTACCGAGAATGACATAACTTCACGATATCAAAATTGACTATTTTTGGCCATTTATCTTTAGTAATGGTACAACCTTAATTTGGTGCATTCGTACAGTCTTTGAAGAGCACTCTCAAGCTGTTATTCAGTATTTTATCATAACTACTACATTTAACTGCCATGCTCTAATATTTATATCAACCATAAGCATTCTTAAGGTAGTTCCATGTTTGTGAAGCAGAAGGAATGCTTCCAACAATTTCTTATCATAGTGGTACAATTCTGTTCGCACTTTATCTTTTATAAACCTCCAATTTTCCAAACGTAGTAGAGACTATAGTTTGCATCTGAAATTTTGGACAAATCTGTTTAGTATTCTATAGAAAATGCATTAAGAATAAAAAAATCCCACAATTTGTAAAAAGCCCACAATTTTGTAAAAAGCCCACAATTTGTAAAATGCCCACTTTTATTTTCTTTTTGCTTGTATATTGAGCTCCCATTGAGTTCAACAAGTCTTGGGTTTTCTACACCATTGAGAGAGATTTATTGTTTTCTTTATAGGATAATTTTCATCAATGGAAGAAAACATATTAGCTGGAAAAAAAAATCAAAAGGGTGAAAGGGGTGATGGCAGAGTTTATTGCCCTTGTAAAAAATGTTGTATGAGAAATAATGTTAGAGTTTTAATAGCAACAACAATAATGCATTGTAGGAAATATGGGCACATTGATGGTGGATTGAATGACTATTGTCCCGTGGTAATTAATTATCTATCTTGATTTTGATTATATCGTAAAATTTTATATTATTTTAATATTTTTTATATGTGCAATAATGTTTAATTATTAATGTTTGTAATTTTCATAAAGGAACAATTCCCCCCCAACCTTTTGTAGATGATCAACCAGCTTGCACAGCAAAATAGTAGCAGATTAGATGATGTTGCACCAATACAAGAGAATATTGCAGCAAATATTAGTAATGGAAATGATGTTGTACAAGGTGAAGAACATGAAGCGAATGATGAAGGTAATTTTAATGATCCCATGGAGGTAGATCATGATGACAGTAATGAGACAGTTCACATCAATGATGGGACAAATCAAATGCTCCAAGACTTGTATGGTGAGTCAGATGATGATGGTGGAGATAGCAGTGATGATATTTATGATGTACCTCTGATTGAAAGGTCAAGTGAATGACTTTTTGAACACTCAAATGCAACTCTTCTCTCTGCTACATTGTTGCTGGTGAACTTAAAGGTTTTGAATAATTTGTCGAACAGATGTATGAAACAACTCCTAAGGTATGAAATATGTATATATGATCACATATATGTAAATGTTGATTATTTTCCCCTTTTTTAGTTGTAATAAATGTGTAAAATAATAACTTATATATAAGTTATTATTTTACACATTTATTACAACTAAAAAAAGGGAAAATAATCAACATTTACATATATGTGATCATATATACATATTGCATACCTTAGGAGTTGTGTCATACATCTGTTCAAAAAATTATTCATAACCTTTAAGTTCACCAGCTCTCTGTTATTGTTGTTGGTGAACTTAAAGGTTATGAATAATTTGTCGAACAGATGTATGACACAACTCCTAAGGTATGCAATATGTATATATGATCACATATATGTAAATGTTGATTATTTTCCCTTTTTTAGTTGTAATAAATGTGTAAAATAATAACTTATATATATATATATATATATATCATAGTTATCAAAACCGACCGGTCAGGACGGCTGCTGGTTGGAACCGGCCTTGCAACCCGGTCAATAGCCTATTCTCACCTGTTTTGGCCGGTTAACAGGACCTAACCGGCCGGTTAGGTGCTCCTCCATGAGTTGAAAATTCCTCAGTGTCTCCTCCACAAGCTGCAAATTCCTCTATTATACTAGCAACAAACTTGTCTAATAACTCATACTCAACACCTTATAGTAGCAACAATACACATGATGACTGATAAATACAAGGCTGGCTAGCATAAAATCCCTGGCAGCATGCAACTCATCAAGTGTACTTGATGACAATTTCTGTTCTCAAAAAAATCAGCAGCAACCTTATTTCACACTCGGCTAGGAACTGTCAGACCCTCTCTCTCTGCTCACACATAGCAGCAGCATAAATACAAAACCTTTCACACAGCATACAAGCAATTCGATCATGGCATCAAGACTGATGCAAATGGTCTGACGCCACTCAAGGGACAACAACATACAACCTAATGAAAATGTGACTGGTAATAATAAATTGACCACTAGAAAATTCCCGCTTGGAAATGCACTAAACTGGCTACTGAGTTTTGTGGGTTTTAATGAATCTTTTCAATGATAAATTTTGTCAAACACATTGTGAACAGACTGCTGAATTTGTAATGCTCTCTCAACTTGTTACAAATAGCACTAATAGTGGGTTTCATAAACCAATTCAATACCTCTAAGTGTTGTAGATGTTTTTCTAGAAATTTATTGGCAAGCAAACATAGATAATGAAGAATACAAGATATTCAAAATGCTGGTCTGATATATATATAGATATATATATATATATATATTGAACCCAGAATTGTCTTTAAGGCTGATACAATGAATTGGCAACAGATCTGAGCAGGGAAAGATTGTATATTATAATATTAACTTAGCAATAAAACACAGTGAATAATATAAGAGAAACCTGATACGTTACTTCAACAAGTTTGCTTATGTATTTTTCGATGATATGTATTGCATTTGGTGCCATTTTGATATATTCACCTTTGCATGGTATATAAATGAGCAAAATTTTCATATTTTGTCTCTATTGGCTTGGAATCATGGTTGCAAATCTTAAAAATAGTTTTTATTTATTTATTTATTTTTCATTTTATTAAAAAATAATTATTTAATGTATTTTTTTTTAAACCGGTTCATTGAGATCTGATCGCTACCGGTTAGATCGGTTCCGATTCGAAACCCGGTTCATTAGCTCCACCGATCCGGTCACCGGTTCTGGTTTTAATAACTATTATATATATATATGATTAATAATCTTTACAAGACACTACTTTTTGTTTCTGTTGTAGATTGTTGGGTGAATATTTGTTACCATCACCAAATACTTTACCTCGAACATATCGAGATCTATGTGCTATTATGAAACACTTTGGAATGGAATATAACACTATAGATGCATGTCCTAAAGATCATATTATATATTACGGAGAACATGTGTTGAAAACAGAATGTCCGAAATGTGGTACCAGTAGATATCGAACAGATCAACTAACCAAAAAGGTGCCTCAAAAGGTTCTTCGTCATATTCCCATAATTCCACGTTTGCAGCAAATGTTCAGGTGTAACAGCATAGCACAATTTATGGATTACCATTCAAAGAATAGAAGTGGATATGGTGTTCTTCGAATGCCTGCAGATGGTTCTGCATTTAGAGAAATCGAGGAAAAATATGTAGATTTTAAAAATGAACCTCGTAATGTCAGGCTTTCATTGGCAGTTGATGGTGTTAATCCATTCGGAGAGCTTATATCTACTTACTCAGTGTGGCCTATTTTCGTTATCAACAATAACATTCCTCCTTGGATGTCAATAAAGAGGGAGCACATAATGTTGACTATGATTATTCCAGGTATTTGATACATTATTTCTTTGAATGTAACATTTTCATTTCTCTCGTTGTTTGCATACATATATATTTTATTTATTTAATTACTTATATATACATATATCATGGGAGTAATTATTATGTACTGTAATTTTGAACAATTAGGTAAGTACCAGCTCAAAGATATGAATGTATATATTGAGCCTCTTATCGATGAGCTAATACAGTTATGGCGTGGCATCACTATGTATGACATCACTAAACCAATCAAGCAGAAGAGATTTCAATGTCGTGGAATGCTTGTATGGACAATTCATGATGCCCCGGGACTAACACATGTTTGTGGTATGTAATATTTCATTGCACTTTAATATAATACATAATTATCTAAATTAGATATACCATATTGCATGTTTTAAAAATGATCTCATAGTATATTAATTGTTATTGATCCATCTATTGCGGGTCTTCAAACAAAGGGTAGATTTGCATGTCCAGTTTGTGGCCCTAAGATGAAGTATCGTCATTCGCCAGACTTAAGAAAGATGGTGTTTGATGAGTTTAGGCACTTCCTCCCTAGGAACCATAAGTATCATACTACTGAAAAACATCTTTTCAATGATAAAGAAGAAACTAGATTAAAACCACGAAGAATGACACCTCAGTTGTGGATGTTGGAATATAACAGAATTAATAATCGTCGAGCAGCTGGTACATAATTTGTGTGTGTATATAAATATATATTATTTGTTTATGTAATGTTTGGAATTTTTGTTTTAACTAATGAATTTATTTTATTGTATTTTATAATTAATATTTTTCTGATTTATTTTGTTCTTTGATATCAAGGTCATCGTCGTCGTGAAGGTACTAATATTGTACTTCCACCTGGAATGAAATGTTATCCTTCTCAATTCGTGAGGTTGCCCTACTATGAGGACCTAAAAATAGCTCATTTGTTTGATACAATGCATGTCGGGAAGAATGTGACAGAAATGTTATGGCGAACCATAGATGGTGCACATGATAGAGATAAAATTGACAAAATTTGGGCTGACATTGAGAAATCGAATCATGCAATGAAAAGTGTGATCGGCGGATCAAATAACAATGGAGGTCGAAATTATAATAATATTCCATGGTTACTAACAAAACAAAAAAGCAATGATGTAAAAGAGGTCGTTAGAAGAATTAAATTTCCAACAGGTTTTGCTTCAAACATAAATAATATCTTAAAGAAGAAAGGTGACTTCAGTGGGGTGAAAACACATGATTGGCATACCTTTGTTAAGGTAATTTTTTTGGTATACATTTTTGTATGTTATTGCTTGAATACATATTTTAAATTTTCCTTTTTTTTGTTTAATTTGGAAACCAATAACGATTCATTTTTTATTGTTATAGTATGTTCTACTTGTATCTCTCCCAAACGACTTCGACAACAATGTCAAACAAGTTATATATGGTCTTAGTAAATACATGAGGTAAGTAGTTTTTATTTATACGCAAAATCTAATTGCTACAATTTCTTTTCGTACTTGATGAAATGATGTATTAATTTACTTGTAATGAAATATATATTATGTTTCATTGAAATAACCTTACGTAATGATTTGCAGATGGTTGTCATTGAAAGAAATCCATCAAGATGAAATAAAGTATTGGAAGAGAGAAATTCCTCGGCTAATGTGTGAAATGCAAAAGTATCTACCTCCAAAATTTTTCAATGCACAAGAACACTACTTGATACACCAAGTTGAGGAGATTGAAATGTGTGGACCAGTACACACAAGGTCAATGTGGATGGTCTAGAGGCACCTGAAATCCTTGAAGGCTTTGGTTAAACAAAGAGCACGACCTGAGGGTTCTATGGTGGAGGAATATGTGGTATATCAATCCATGGTGTATATTAGTCATTATCTTCCTAAATTAGCTATGCCAGTCATGAAGGCGGTGGATTGCATTTGGGATGTGAACTCCATCAAAAAATTTGAAGAGGAGCACCTGTTGGGAAAAGGTAGAATGAAGAAAGTGAGAGGTAAAAGATTTATTATGTATAATACATATAATTTTTCATTTTTTTACATCATGTATATGATCATTATATTCATTTAGGTCTTATTCTTTCATATTTTATTAATTAATATAATTTACCATTGTTATAAGTAATATTTATTAATATTGGTGAATTATTGTTTTTTATTCAAGCGCTCAAGATTATGAGGCACTACTTTTATACATTGCAAACAATCTTGAGTGGATGAGTGAATGGATTGAAACATGTAAATCATGTAACGACGGTAGGTTATCATGGCAACTATTGTCTGAATTGATTAGAGAAGCGTATCGTAGTGGAGATGGGAACGTTACGGACAGGGAAATCGATTTAGCATATGGTTTGAAAGATAGAAAGGTAAGCAATTAATTCACCTATTTTATTCATTACATATATTATACTATATTTATAATGTGACAAGAAGTTTTATTTTTCAGCTAATTTTCAGGCTGTGTAAATTATATGTTTAATTATTAATTGAGAATGCATCTTTTTCATGTTTGGCATATTGCAGTTGAAACACCACAAGGCTATGTGGTTCAATGGTCGTCAATTTCGCGTTAAACAGTTGGATGATAACAGGAAAAATTCTGATAGTGGGATAACTGCAGTATTCCAGGTCACTAATGTTTCCTCTAGGAGTGACAGACATCCTCGAGAATCTGAAAATAGATATTATGGGTTCTTAGATGATATAGTTGAGTGTGACTTTAATTCCTTCAAAATAGTTTTGTTCGATGTCAAATGGTATAGGCTACGAATGAATGTACGTGATGATGATAGAACACTTATTCAACATGAAAATGGATTTCCAATGGTTAAAACATTGCAGTTTGAAGCAGGAAAAGATCGCTATGTTTTTCCAAGCCAATGCGAACAAGTCTTTTACTCAGAGGTTCCAGGTGAGAAGGAATGGTCATTTGCTATTAGATATGATCCAAGAGGAAGGCCAGTAGAGTATATTGTAGAGGAAGAAGATGATATTGATCAAGAAGAAGATGATGCAGTGGCAGATGAGCAGGAAGATGCATGGACAGATGAAGAAGATATCTTAGAAGATGAACCGGGCATAGGAGATGAGGCAACAATTATTGATGATGATGTCGATGAGGATATTATTGAAAATGACATAATTGATGATGATGATGACATGGTCGATCATTTCAACACCGTTTCTGAATCAGATGTTGATATAGATGTCGATCATTTGGATGAAGATCAAGAAGATACATAAGAATATTGATACAGATGTTATGTTCGAGTATGAGCTGGTATGTTATAAATTTATATTTTAATATGTAGGAATTATTGTCTGTTGGGAAAAATACTGAGAGGGGGGGTGAATCAGTATTTAGGGCTGACTGAAAACTTTTCACCAGAGATCTTATTATGCTGTTAATTCTTTACTTAGATTATTGCATCATTCTTTTAGTAAACATGTGAAAAGAAATAATAGAATAAGCCATTACACAAAAGGAACACATATGAACACTAGTATTTAAGGTGGAAACCCAATTTGGGAGAAAACCACTATTATAAAGAAAACATGTTACAATTTTGTGTTGGCGCAGACTCATACTAGCACGTAGGCACCAACCTGTAGAAGGCTTCAACCTTCTCTCGTTCTCCAGCCTCTTCTGGAAGGGAGCTTCAACCCCCTGATTTAACACCAGCTTGAACTGGAATAAAGCTTCCACTTCTATGCAGAAGACTTCAACCCTCAGATCCACCGAATTTATTCAATTTCGTCATCAGACTTGCATCAAATCTTTATTATTTCTTCAGATCTTTATTATTTCTTTGCTGATATTCCTAGAGCTTTTTCATTTCCTCGATCAACTCCATAGGTGCATCATGGATTTAGCGTTATCTGACAACAGAGTTCGATCATGCAGATCTCATAAAGAGATTTTTATTTACAATGCCTCTGCATGCACACCTCGTACTATGATTCTCATCACCTTATATAGTTTTCGCCTTTATTGAAACCATGGGTCAAAACCATTCAATTGCTAATGGTATTATTAAAAGTCGAACCAATCCAAATTGAAATGCCGATCTTTGTTCTTCCATGCTCGAATTTTCCCAAAGGTAATCTCTATCTCTGCCAAATAATACTATAGCCAAGGTAAAGTACCAATAACGTGCCGCTGATGGTTTTCTTTCTTTTATTTATCAAATTCGTTGAATTTGATAAATAAATATTATTCACAACCTTTGGCAATTAAATATATAATAGAAATTTATAGTAATAACCAACACTTTTATCAAAAGGATTTTAAATATACCTTTGGTTCCAGCCCCACATACATAATCGACGGCCCAATCAATATAATTTAAAAAACTGGGGCCCATCGCTTACGATCATTTCCATCCGACGGCGGAGAACACATCGCTCAGCATCAGATGATCTGACGGATATCGTTCGTTGATGATGCATGGATGATAACGCTCGATGGCGCGCCGTACCTTGGGTAACTTTCGCGCATCTATAGCAAATGAACACCGTCCGATGACCCCTTCCCAGATCAACGGTGCTTATCAATATCGCTGGGCATCCTGGGTCGAGCAATAATGCATGATGGCGTGCAGTGACAAGAGGTTTTGTGGAGTCGTACAAGGACGCGTGTCACGCATTCTATGGAATCGCTCCCAACCTCTTGAAAACTTCTTGCCCATCGAAGGTGGTGCGATAGAAACCCAAACCGCCTTTATTGTTTAATCGGTCACGGTTTTTCTCTTCCACACAGGGTTCCGTCGTGATTCCGTTTGTTATGTTCCACCTCTTTCCTTCCATTTTCCGTTCATGATTCCAAAGGCTTAGTCCGTGTTCCACCGAAATTTCAATGCCAAATACTCTGTTTCAGTTCTTTCGCGTTATAACTGGTTTGATCTCGCTCCTCGTTTCTTTCTCCATGAAAGCCATTCAGCTCCTTACTAATAGCGTAGACCCTTACATCATATATTTAATGAATATATATAACTCCACTGTCTACCAGTTTGGATACATTGTCAACCGTATTAACATCGGTTCCTCGATCAACATATAGAGCACAGGGTTTCTTACAGATGTCAATTATCCTTCATCAGGATGCATACATATGTTCACACATGAATTAAATCTTCCTTATTTATTTCGATTTTCCATTAAATACAGAGCTTGCCATCAAGGACAATCATATAATAGGATATAGGAAACATATTGCCAACATTGTCTTTAAATAATTTACTAATTATGTGGGTTTGTTGCATGTTGTTTATTATTTCAAACCAATAAATAATGGCCTTACTATTGTTTATTATTTCGAAGGATTCGCAGGATTCATTTTATTCTATGGTCAGGTCTCTGAAAAAACCAATTAAACACTTAAATAGTCAAGATCTGGAAGACAGGCTTTACCCCCACCATAAATTGTTGAAAAACCGGCCTTTAGTTCAACTTGCTGTGCTGAAGATGAGGGTGGATTTGCATGATCAGTTGAATGAAAATGAATAAGATATTCGTGATGCTTTTGAGGGCAGATCCATAAGCCCCATAGATGAAGATCTCATTGCTGCAGAATTTATGTCTACGTTGAAGCACAAGTATAATGTTGTATCGGAATACAAATTAGAGGACAACTATACCGAGTCTAAATCAACTGAATCCAGTTATACTGCTCTTGAACTTACCGATTTAACGCCAGAAGCAGGATTTACAATCTCTAATGGGAATGGGTATGGTAGTTCCAATATTGGATTGGATGTCCGGAGCTCTGCAATAGGCACTGGACCTAATCGTAATGAACCCCAACTAATTCAATGTGATGAAAATATGGACTTTGATGATGATCAGGAAAACAAGCCAGAGCATTTTGGCAATATTGAAGAAACTGAAGAGGTCTCCTGTGATCGATTGAATCAACTCAGCCATAAGACATCTACTGCAGGCTGGTTTGTATCAGAAGGAGAATCGGTTTTGCTTTCCCATGATGATGGATGCTGCTCTTTTCATGATATAGCAAATTCGGAGGTGTGGAGGTTTTAATTATTGTACTTAATTTTGGGGTTTATGGGTGTTATAATTTATACATTTTGGGATTTTCTATTAGAAATAGGGAAAAGCCTAGGGGTTAGATTATTCTCATGGTTTAAATTTCTATATTTGAAATAAAATTCACCAATTTCTATTTAAAAAATTGATTTTCCTAAATATTTGATGTAGTTTAAATAGGATGTAGTTCATTTCAAAGACTGTTGAAAATTTCTAGAAACTATGATTGGGATTTCAAGAATATTTATGCACTCTTTAAATTTTCCCTTAACATAAAGGGCAGTTGATGTATGAGTAATAATCAGTATTTTTTTTTTCCAATATCCAGGAGAAGGCTGAATATAAAGCTCCATATGGGCTTACCCCAAACATGTGGGGTGATTGCTGGTTGATCAGAGCAGCTGGTTCAGATGGTCGCTCTGGTAAATATGTTGTGGCAGCAGTTGCAGGTTTTACATTTGACTCAGGTTTCTGTTCATGGGACTTTTATAATAAAGACATTATGGCATTCCATACTAAATCAGAGGCCTTCACTTCAATGTCCAGTACCATCTCTCCAGTTTTGGCAGAGAGGGATGTCTCGGGGAGAAATTTTGGCTTTGCAAATGTTGTGCCAAAGAATCAACATTGGTGGTACAGGCCATGTGGGCCTCTTATGGTATCTACTGCCAGTGCCCAAAAGACAGTTAATATTTATGATATTCGTGATGGAGATCTTGTGATTTCAATGTGTTTGTTTTGAAAGTTTAGGTTTCATAGTAAATCATCAATGGGCTCTAAAATAAGGCCACATTGAAATCTTGGATACATGTTTCATGCCAAAATCAGTTGTATCTTCCATAAATACACAATCTTGGACCACTCTATATAAATCTGCTTCTCGGACAATATTACATCTCCCTCATTATACAGGTTGTGTTCTTACATCCATAGCAAAGGCATTGTTTTGGCAATCATTTTTTAAGTCACTAGATATTGTGGGTACAAGGATCTAGGGTCTCCACATGAAACTGTGTTGCCCGGAGACTCACTCTGCCTGTCCTTAAATTTGTAAACATAGTATTATGCCAATGCTTCTTTCATTTTGTATGCATAAGACGAATTTTTTGTCAAATTCCATAATTGTTTTTAAGTTTTATCCATCATAGTTTTATTGTGAATGCACAGGTTTTTGGCTCAACACATATCTGTTATATCTTTGTACTTTTCCTTTACTAACTATTTGAAATTTCTAGTTATATTTAGAGGTGTCTTTTAAGGGATGAGGGGAATTACTTGGATTTAGTGCTCCCAGGCTTATCATTTATTCTCCAAATGAAGCCCTGTAATCTGTAACACTATATGGGCATGCGGCTCACTTGTTAAAATATAGTTGATACAATATGTTGTACATGAAGCCTGAAATTGTGTACATTCCTGGAATATATTAATTTGCGGGCATGCTTAAAAGAGAGATAGGGTTTGATAAAATCAAAAACCCTGAACATGAAGAAAAAAAAGAGGCAATTATTTTATACAGATAGAACCAAGACACTATCTCCTCATTAATAACAAAACCTCAGCCCAAAAATCATATGTACAAATTCTAGAAGTCGAAAGTTGAAAATTTATGAAATGGAACCAGGCCCTTTTCAAAAGAATAAATTTAGTAAAAACGAGGGTGAAGAAAGTTATCTTATCAAAATTTCCACATACCGTGTTGGCAAGGAATGACTCCGAGTCCTGAGCAGTGAGACTGAGGAATTGCCCTTTTGCTGTAGGTTGCAGTTCTCTTCTCCAACACGATGAAAATAAAATTCTTAGCTCTGGAGTTTGAAGCCCGAGTCACAACTTGGAAGTTGGTAAGGAAAATTATCAGGGTTGTTGCAAGTTGGCTTGGAGTTCGCAGCCTCATTAATTTTCTTTAATGCATTTCCTTCAATGCTGCAGTTGTCACTGGCCAGCAACCTTTACAGTAAAATTTATTAGACCCGTCGCGCTACGAGGAAAATTTGACGTGATCACTGATCATTGATTTCTTATTGTGATAACAAATATTGGAGATTTACTGTCCTGTTTTAAAGTTTGATTTTTTTTTTACATTGAAACCGCCATACTGTCTTGCGACGTCCGTCGATATTGCGACAACTCTAGAAACGTCGGAAGAGCGACAGCACAAAGACGTCGGAAGGGAAACGTTCAAAATTTTGGATGAAATTTCGTCGGAATTGCAACAGTTCTTCCTGGTGTTGATATTGCGACGCTTCTGGAAAGCGTCGGTCTTGTGACACTTTTGCAATACGTCGGTCTTCTAACACTTTTGTACGGCGTCGGAATTGCGACAGTTTAGGCACGTCGGAAGAGTGACAGTATAAAGACGTCAGAAGAGTGATGTTCAAAACGTCAGACGACATTTCTTTGGAATGGCGACACTTTACAAACTTCGGAAGAGCGACGTTAAAAACATCGGACCAAGTTTCGTCGGAATGGCGACACTTTACAAACGTCGGAAGAGCGATGCGTGTTTGGAAGCAACGAAAAGGGTGTCGGTAGTGCGACACTTTGTAAATGCGTCAGAATTGCGACGACATGACAAACCACGTTTTTCCTATCCTCGAACTGTCGCTCTTGCGATGACTATGTGTCGGAATAGCAACGATTTGGCTGTCGGAAATTGCGCCAAATTTTCTAGTGGTATATGCATATTAGTATATTGTGCACTACTCCTATATCTATAAAGCTTATGTATATGTGAATATATGGAATATATGGACATATACATAAGTGGAACATATATGGAAGATATGCGCATATACGGAAGATATGCACATATACAGAAATTGCACATATACGAAATTTCAACATAATTCATATATGCTCAACTTCTGTATATGTACATATACAAAAATTGAACATATAAGAAATTTAAAACATCATATATGCGCAAATTCCATATATGCACAACTTCCACATATGCGTATATATTTTGTAAGTTGCACATATATGGTAGATGCGCATATACGGAATATAGATGCATATACAAAAGACATGTGCATATACGTAAGTTGTGCATATATGGAGGTTGTTGCATATGCATATTATAGAAGTTGTGCATTAATTCTATATATGTCAAGCTTCCATATATGTGCATATACAAAATTTTCACATATATGAAAGATATGTGCATATATGGAAGATACGGGCATATACATAAATTTTCCATATACAAAAGTTGTATAGAAATTCAGCCTCTGTATAGGTGCAAGTTCCGTATATGCGCATCTTTTGTATATGCACAAACAAATATGTGCATTTACAGAAGTTGTGCATATACGAAGGCTACACATATACAATGGTTGAACTTACACATAAATTGTGTATATGTGCATCTTCCATATATGTGCAACTTTTGTATATGTGCATCTACCGTATATGAAAAACATTCATATATGTGCATATACATAAGCTACACATATACATAAACTGTGCACAACTTCAACCTCTGTATATGCGAAAATTCTGTATATGTGCATATTTTTTGTATATGCACAACTTTTGTATATGTGCATATAAAAAATTTGTGCATATATGAAAGATATGCCTATATACAAAAGATATGTGCATATATGGAAGTTGCGGATATACTAAATATATGAGTCGCATATGCACATATTTCATATGTGCGCATGTCTTCCATAAATGCGCATCTTTTGTATATGCGCTTCTTTCATGTTTGTGTATATTTTTCATATATACATTGAATATCTGGAAGTTACATATATACGGAAGCTACACATATAGGGAAGATATGCACATAAATGAAAGCTGGACATATACAGAAGATATGCATATATACACAAGTTGTGCATATGGAGACTGATACATATGCATATTACAAAAGTTGTATGTATATGTGAAACTTCTTTGTATGTTCATATACGAAAGATATGCGCATATAGAGAAGTTGTGCATATATGGAAGTTTCATATATACGAAAGATATACACATATACAGAAGTTGTGCATATACAAAATATATGCATAAATTTTGTATATGCACAACTTTCGTATATGCGCAACTTCCATAAATGAGCATATACAGAAGTTTTTCATGACTTCAACCTCCATATACATGTAACCTTTGTAAATACACAAGTTCAATATATGTGAATATCTTTTGTAGATACAATTGGAACATATTGAGAAACCTGTACATGTTGGATTACATTTATTTGAGATTGTAAAGGTAAATATTGATGAGTAGGAACATGGAATGAAGATTGTATAGGTTGAGAATGTAAAAATGTACTCACAACCAAACTAGGTTGGACAAACAAAGTTGAATGCAAGATATTAGTATTCAAACAAATATAAAGCGGATTTAATGAGGGTTGAGAACTATATTAAGGCATACCGATGATAGGTTGCTCCCTTGCCAAAGGAGGATGGGATTATGGAGGAAAATACCCACCAAATGGAGTGTACCCAATGTAGTGAAAATTGGGATATTTTCGGTATCCACTAATGTAAGGAACAACCTGTTTTCCAATTGTAGGTGTAGGTGGAGGAGAAGGAGCAGAATTTATATTCCTCATTAGAGAAGTGTCAGATGAAATTACAGAAACAAATTTCATGGGAGAAGTCCAAGGTATGGATGTCGCACGAGAGAAGGTACCAGATAGTGCCTGATAACCAGGCAGGACAAACAGACCACCATATATTTGATTTTATGGTGATCTCGCAAACATGGATTAGGAAGCAACATTTTATGTCTCAGAAATAGTCGAGACAAGATGGGAAACCATAATGGATTTAGTCATGGCTAATGTTGGCAAATATGATTACCACGAGAAACTCATGGATGAACTGAAAGGAAGAGAATCATATAACAGAGCTTCCGATGGAGTTTTAAGAGAAGGAAAAGAAAGATATTGATAAAGATGTAACCCTCTCAAATGAATAGGAGAAGAGGGACTAGGTTGTTCTCGTGGGATCTCTTTAATACTCATAAAACCGTATGGAAGAGGCTCACCGTCGGGTCCAATATTGCATCAGTTGTTCTTATTGAATGCTGGAGGGATTGAAAAATAATTATCGTTGTGAAAAAATTAACTCTAATGCATGTTTCCATAGAGAGAAGAAATTTGCATTTGACCTTACCTAAGTCTACACTGTAAGATACCTATCTTCATATCGATTCATTCCTTTTGAAGTAGATTCTTAGAATTCCTTTTTAGCTCTAGATTCATAATGCCAAAATATTGTCTTCAGAAATTCCATTGTGTGAATTTTTCTATCACATACGTGGCTTAGTAGATAATTTTGGCATTAAACACTTACACATTCGCTTGTCTGGTCCTCCCAACTCCACCATCAATCTCGGTGCATGTTTTGTTTGAGTGCGTCGATTCACTATGTGAATTGGTTTATATGTGCACACATTATTGTAATCTACGAAGGAGGGAAGGAAGTAATTCTTAACAAAACCATTGTTGAAATATTTGCAATCGAGATATCTCAATGTGGTATGGTAACCGTAAGAGTAGAACTAGTAACATAGGTAGCATGTTAATTGGTGGAGATATTATGGTGTAAATGGATACAATTTCCTACAATAATGTTGCAATGGTACCAAAAGAATGCCAAAGAATTGGAGCAAGGCCTTGAAATAATTCACGTCTCTTGTATAGGTTGAGGAGTGTTTTTTCACTCTGCTCTTGAATCATGACCATCCTCGAGGAGCTGCAAGGCAGTGTGTCTGCTGTGCAATCACCACCTATTCGATGCTTGTTTATGGTCACTCCACCGTACCTATTAACACATCAAGATCTTCCTTTTCCCACCAGTTCGAGCCTTGGATGGAGGCCAATACTGGTTCAAGCATTAGGCCCCTCCGACATCCCTAGGGTTTCCTCCCTGGCACAATACGATCTCTAAATTTTTCCTTTGTCTTCCATGTGGAATTCTCTAAGAAGCTTCAGTTTCTTTAGCAACAACAAAACTGTAACGGTTTGTAGCTAGGCACAACTCTTATACTATTCCTTGCAAAGCACGACTTAGTCCACTTAACAGGGTTTCTCCTTCTCATGGCGGAAAAGGTAACGAGACATAAAACCCTACCTATCAGTTACAAGAAACCTCACAGTGAATACCTATTCTTACAACGCTTATCTTCTCATTTGTTGTTCTAAAAAATACATTTACGATAGTCAACTTCTCACTCGTGCCTTTTCTCATACAATATTTAATTCTCTACTCCATGTTGTCATTCTATCGGCCACGACTCAACATCCTGCTGCTAATATTTGGGGAAACGTGTCTCATGGTAGACAAGTTGTTATGGTACCAACTAGCTTATTAGATTTTTTATCTATTATATTATGGAAAATGTATTGAAGTAGTTCGAAAAGGGTTTCTCTACTCGCGGTTTTGTAAGAAAATGTGGCCATTCGATGACATTTAAATTCTTTTGTTTCTAACGAAGATATAATATTATAGTTTTATCTTTCTATTTTGGAAGGAAACAATTATTATTGATTAAAAAAAAAAAACACCACATACCCTGCTCCCCACTCCCCCTATGAACTGTGGATGAAGTGGTTTCCTTTCTATGTCATGTTGTCATAGTAGAGAAAGATTTGGAGAAGAGACCTAATGTGGAAAGGGAGGTATTTTTAGGTTTCCTTTCTATGTCATGTTGTCATAGTAGAGAAAGATTTGGAGAAGAGACCTAATGTGGAAAGGGAGGTATTTTTAGGTTGATACATCTCCTTCTTTGTGCATTGATTATAGGTGCATTGGTTCATTGATATACCTCTTCTTTTGGTTCACATCTGAGTATACATATTCTATCTCCATTGAATATATAACTCTATGAATTGAAGTTTGCACCTAATTCTAGTTTCAAAAATATTGTATGCTAATCGAGCTCTCCATATGTGTGTTGAATATGAGTTGAATTATATGGGTAAACATGGAACTATATGGTTGCACAAGTGTTGTTTTATTTATAGATAAAATAGAGTTGTTGTTGGTGTAAAAAAAAGGTCTTTGGAGGAGAGAAATCATTAGTATTTTCATCTTTAAAGGCTTATTTCACACTAGTTTTTTTGCACATTTACAAAAATATTTTTCCGTCACATTGTATTCTTAGAGGGTGTTGTTTGTTCTCTATAGTTTCATAGTTGTGATCATTTTTTGATTATGAATAAAATGGATAAAATTTAATCTCATCATGTCCACTGTTGAAAGTATAGTGAATATAAACAAAGAGTTTCTCTTTGAAATTCAGATCTATCTCCAATATGCACAAGACAAAAATTGAGTTTTTTCAACTCGAATCTAAATTCCAACAAGATGAGATTCAACAGATTTTTCATTCTAAATTGTTGCAGGTTGAAGAAAACATACATCAACAACCAGAAAGTGAGGTTTGAGGCTGGTTCACATTCGATGCCCATTTCAAGAGAAAATTTGTATGCACATGAAAAATCTTAGGTTCCACTTCCCAAGCCCGTTATGAGAAGTTGCATTGCTTTTATATATGTGCATATTCTATATCTCATAACTTTCATATATGAGCATATCTTCTGTATGTGCACAAATTTTGTATATGTGCATATCTTCCGTATATGCGAAATTTGTGTCTACGAAAGTTTTACATATATCAAAGTTGCACATATATAGAAGATATGCACATATATGGAAGTTTTGAATATATGGAAGTCACACAACTTTTGTATATGTGCATCTTCTGTATCACATATCTTCCATATATGAACATCTGATGTATATATGCAACTTCGATATATGCACATTTATTAAAGTTGGGTATACATAAGTTGTCCATACACGGAAATTGTGCATATATGGGTAAGAGAGGCTTATAACAACTTTCCCTTCGTGGCTCTTAAAATAGAACGAATATATTCCATATGAGACATGTATATGGAACATCTTACATATTAAAAATGTGGACCTAGAGTTGAAATCATGGCATTGATTAAGAGGTTTATTTTATATGTGTTTGTTTAGGGAACAAAAAAGCTTACCTGGCCTTAGGTCATGGTCATGAAGTTGTAATATGATTCCAAAATAGAGTGATTATATCACTCTATGAATGATCAATCAGTGTCTAACATAAAATTGGAATGGAAGCGATATGAATATATCCATACGTTGATTGGTGAAAGCGATAGTACAACTGCTAGAAGGATTAATTTACAAGAAGATTAAATTTGTGTGATAGATATTTTTAAGAAGTTTGAAATATAAGTTTATAAATACATGAAGAATTCTCATAAATATTGGTTGGTGGTCAACCATAAACCATCTATGCGACGTTGAGGTTCTCCCTTTTTATGCAGGTTGCAGACCTCCCTTTTCTAGGTTGAAGGTCTCCCTCTTCAAAGCATTAGGAGCACTTCCTCTAGCAGAAGACCTCAATTTCTTTCCATATTTGGAAGACTTATGGGAACTGCACTAAGTGTTCATGCGTTGGTGTTCATCCTTAAACCACATCCTTATATCTACATAATAGAGAGTGCATTCAGTATAGTGCCTCCATTTTGTATTAATACATCTCTCTTCTTGAACTCATACATACCCCTTCAGATTAAGGTGGGGAATGTTGGACATCTAATCCTCCTAGGGTTAGTGTGGATGGCGAACGGGTAAAGGGAGTCTAAGAGACCCTGGAATATGGAATCCAAGGGTCGCTCCAATGTATGATAAATATGTATCGTTGTGAATAATAGAGGGAATATAATTCATATTCTTCATCTTGTATGAATTACCATGATTGTGTTTGAAAATTATCAATATGAAATAGATGCTCAAGATATATTTACCAAATCATACTAAGGGGGTTAAAAATAACTTAATTAAAGGTTCATACAATGATAACAATGAAAAAAATCAACTTTAATGCAATAACCAAAACACCAAATCATGATATCTGAGCATATTTATTGATACTTGCAGAAACATTATTGAAGTATCTACTCATAGAGGAACACTACTATAAAGAGTGAAAGCATACATGAAAACCATGATTGGTAGGAATTTAGGTGTAGTTTGGTTATTCTTTGGTTAGCCTCACCCATCTCACATTAAAAATGGCTCATTTAAGCTATGTACTTTGAGTACCTATAAGTACCTTATGCATCCAAAACATTATGCAGGTAATCAAGGTCACTCTAAAAAGTATCATCATATGCCTTTAAGGGGTTTTCTAAAGCCCCTCCCCCATCTACCAATTGCAAAAGAAGTGGCCATAATATAAACCTAAAATGGTAGGAAACAGGGAATAGCCCATTTAGTGTAAAATAGGATTAATAGGTTAACCAGTCGAGGTTATGGACACCAGCTAGTAGTGGGTACTGACCTGTGATACCACTAGGAAAACCCATCGCGACTATGGACTATCGTGGGAAATGGGGCATTCTTCCTATAAAAGTGTAAAAAACTAGGGCTTTTGTCTACACGTATGTTGGTTACTCTATAGTGTTACAATGAAAAGGAATCACGTGTGGATGAATTCAAGGAAAAAACAACCTCCATAAATTTGTTTCTAAAGGAAGGCCTTAAGGTAACCTTGATTCCTCTATCATTTATTTTTCATATTATACCTAAGATTTAATTATCTTAGAAGTGGGACCTATGATCACTTAGAATTAATAAAACTCAATTGAAAAGCTTTTCTATAATACTTGGATAACTATAAGAATTTTTTATTTGGTTAAGTAATAACTAATTTTTCATTGGTTCATAATTTGTTTTGATCATAATAAGCCTCCTACTTTTATGTTTACAAAGAAGGAGAGCCCATTAAATTTATAAAAGGTTTCTTTATTTGGAGCATACCACTGTTAAGGACTGAAGCTATTATATGCAAGAAGTGATTTGGAATTTATTCTGTGCTTGGTGTTAGTTTTGAATCATTTCAATAAATAAAGGATGACTTATATTTGTTTAGTATTCATCTCATTAGTCTTTTTTTTTGCAGATCCATCTCAGTAGTCTCCTCACTTCTTAAGTATCTCACCTAGTTTTCATGAAGACATTTAAAACCTCAAGCATGGGGGAGTGATTGTTGGTACCAGTGGATTATTTTCAACATCTTCGGTCCATTCCCTTCAACTTCTTTTAGCAAAGCAGATCGGAACTCATCAACTCATTCCAGACTATCAACCTTACTCAGTTTCATATGCAACTCCATACAACCTCCATTGCATCTTGTAGTACAAGTCATAAATCAAAAAGTATAATTGAGGTAAATTGGGTTTCAAACTCTTTAATTCATTAAGAATTCAAGGAAACTTGATAGTTAACCACTACACATTTAATATTTCACACAACGTTATCGTTTTCCACCAATTTAAGAATTTAGAAATTTAACCTGCCATTTATAATCCCTCATTTATAATCCAATGTATCCTCTTATAATACCCTAATATTAGAATTCAAAGTTATTGTGGTGCATAAATACAAAGTATCATCTATGATTTCTTCCCCTTGTACATCATAAGCATTCAAAAAATCATCATCTGAATGTTCGAAATAGAGGATGAAGTATTTGCCACTAAAAAGGATGAAGAAAAACACCACAAATAAGCATTGGTCTTAAATGAAATAAAAAATTATGAAGAAATATTTATATATCTATCATTTCCATCACTAAATCAACTTTTACTTGTCCTCAAATTATATAATTTTGATTGTAAAAGAAATCAAATTTATGACATTATGATAAATCAATTTAGAAGAATGTTGCTTCTCTCTCTATGGTGTTGTTTTGCAAGAACCAATACCAACACGAGCACTAATGTCATAAAAGTATGTAACAAGCAAGGGTTTAGTTTGCATGAGTGCATGAAAATTCTTAGGCATGAGGGGATGTTGGCAAACAAATATTTTATCATATTGGCTACCCAAAATTTTCATTTACAATCCATATTCATACCTTTACATATATTTCGTAACTATTATATTACCAATTTTCACTAAATACATTCACTTTACCTTATGGTTGATTATTAATGATTTACTGTATTTTTAATGCTTAAATGAGTTTTTAACATGGTTTTCCAGTGATGGTTTACTCATATGTTTGTGTGCCCAAAAAAAAATTTATAATACTAGAATTTGACAATTTGGTACTTATATAATTCTTTTTATTAAGTAAAGGTTAACACATCTGCACCTCTTGAGTTACGATTTGATGACATGGGTTGCGAATACAAGGTTATGGATGGATTTATGTTTCTTGGATCACACCTAGCTCACATTTGAAGCTCAATACCTTATTCAAAGTTGTTGTCAAACTCAAATTCCAAACCTACAACAGTTCGATACTTAGTTAAGTACAATTTCAACAACTTTTCAAAAATTCAACAGTTTCCATAATTTTGGTGCTTATTTCGATACCAAATACTAAAATCATGGATTTTTATTGCTGGAAAAAAATATTTTTGATGAGCTCGAGAAGATGTTCGAGACTTTATTTTATCTTGTGTCAGATATCCACTAAAGCATCTTAACCAAGCAATCATTGTATCAACCATTTGATGTAGCGTATCTATGTTTTAGTCAAAGTGGGTTTATTTGCTCAGATCTAAGATAATTTTAGTTTTGATTATACCAGATCAATTCTCTTTTTAAAGAGGAAATGTAGATTCAAAGACGGGAGGGGGGAAATGAAGCAAGAGGATATTAATGGTATTGTATCTGAAGATCTCGACATTTTGTATTAATTTGCATCTTGGAGCTATGTTGTGCATGTTTAATTGAAGACTTAATAATATAATATTTAAAATTCTATTTCTTAATTGTTGATGTCATGTGAGTAATTCAATTCACCACGTTTAAATTAGCTTGACACAGGTCATGGAAAGGCCCCACCACCGATCCTCACCAAGCTATATCAATTAGATTTAGTTAGAAATTTATTATTGAATTTATATAAGTATCGAATTTTTCTAGCTTTCATGTTTAATTTCTATAGCTTTCAATTTAGATCCAACACTATTTTCATGGATTTTGATTGATATATTGTTGTTTTCTTTTAATTTGAAGAACGATCCCTAGTCTTACATGTTAAATGATAAGGAATAGGGTTAGAATTGGAATTGATTGTGTTGAATGTTAGAGGTGAGGTTTAAAGGAATATTTAGTACATTAATTCTTGGTTAAAGAGTTATAATTATGAGAAGTGGAATCATTCTATTTTTAGACCAATTCAAGTTAATCTTTGATTGATATTGGATTAAATTTGGCCAGTTAACATCAGAAATAAGACAAGTTACATTTTGTCGAATTTGTGTGAGTAAATAGTTTAAATTGATACTGAGTTATGTAATCCTTAGTAGATTAAATGAGCTATATTTTTTAGTATTGTAATTATTTTATATTGGTAGAGTAACTTAGTTCTTCTTGATTTATGATGTTGTGCTATTTTTTAAAACAAGGTTAATAGGCTTCTTCATTTCAACAAGTTTTGATTAAAGGGTTTGAATCATTTTTTAGTAAGAGTTAAAGAAAAGATAAGAGTTTGGTACTTGATTTGGTACTTGGCAGATAATTGTTATATTAAATTGGTGAAATAGGTTAGATTGGTGAAGCTTTTAAAAACAGAGTATTGCATTATAAATAGGTCTTTAAAGTGTACCTAAACTAGTGACATTTTGCAACTTTATGTTTATGAACCTTGGTTGACATTTTAAAGTGAAGGGAAATTAATATAAACATATAAAACCCCTAACAAGAAGCTCTTGGTGTTAAGTAATCCATTGTTGAATTGGTCATGTACTTATATCTGTTAGTTCTAGGTAAGTTATGGCTTGATTGGTTATGTACTTCTTAACCACTTGCAAGTGAGTTGAACGATCGTGCCAAAGAGGTTGTCACATCCATTTATGCATAGAGCATGGAGTAGGACTACAAGGAATATGAAAACATTATTTTTTTATCTCCTAGTGGATCTACGATCTAGCTACTCACATCCTCTGTCAGCCACAAATTAGAGTCTCTACTAAAGAGAAAGTCTTCTAAAAAACCCGCATCTTTCATACATGTCAAAGTTAATAGCGAGTTCCTTAAATTCCTCTTTACAGTTTGTCATAAGACAACCAGCATGTTTGCCATATTGTTATTGTTGGAAGCACGATTTTCGTTAGACAAAAACCCACAGGAATTAGTATCCACTACAATCATCAAATTTAGGATCCACGAGAGGCTCTTAGTCCATGTGGCGAGACACATGGGGGGCATTGAACACAATGTCCAAGAATCTCCCCCTAATGCAAGTTGGGTGAGTTTCGAACTGGAGACCTGTCGCCCTGATACCAAATGTTTGAATCATGATTATCGTTAGAAAAAAACCCACAAGAATTAGTATCCGCTACAATCGCTAGAGTTAGGATCCATGAGAGGCCGTTAGTACATTTGGCAAAACACACGGGGAGCGTTGAACCCAACGTCCAACAATTATAAATTAATTTTTATCATATTTTTAAATAATTTTCTTAATTCACTTACAAGCTAACATAACTAGTTGGATTAGACATGTTGTTCCAAAAGCTATAATTTATTTGAATTTTAAATTTTATTATTTTTAATAATTAAAATTTTCAATCCATTATATTTTTTATTTATTTATGTTCATGGCGCTATATATATATATATATATATATATATATATATATATTCAATTATTTTTTAAAAATCTTTTAATTTTATATAATTATAAACCTTATTTTATTTATTATATATTTTTTAATATTTAAAATTGATTTTTAAGAAATTAAAATAATAGTGTGAAAAGCCCTTCTAGTAAGCATTAGGAGTGGTGCATCTAATTATTTATATTTTAGAATCGATATCGATATATATATATATATATATATATATAAAATGCATCAAAAAGTGTTTAGGCTATTTTAGTGAGTTGTGTGCTATTCTACTCATCATGTGTACAAATTTCCATTAGAAACTAATGCTAAGCACTTATTTTGGTGGCGGGTTTCTACTTTAAATGAGATTTGGTGGCTAGGAGGTGCTTGATTTGTTCCCTGGACAGGTTATAGATCGCTATTTGATATTGATCAATATTGGGCGATTAACCCATGAGCTATAGATGAGTTGGTTTGCATGGTGTTTAGTCCCCGCCACATCACATGTTCAAACCTTATGGGGAGGGGCTGAGGATGAAAGCCACTTCCAGGGAATTAAACTCCCCAATGAGTGGCTAGGCTCAACCAAGCCTCCCATGATCCTAGTGATAAAAATCATGTTGTGGGTGGATCAATATTCTTCCATCCACTAAATTGCATATTTAAGCCACGGTAACAGTTGATGAAAGTGTTAGGGAAACATGTTCATTATCATTGGTTGTACTTTGATTGATTAGTAATGTAAATTTGTGGTGAAGAATAAGCTTGTCAACTTGAGTGGGGTTTAGATCGCACCATATTTTAGTTCAAATTTTATGGTAGGGGTTGAGGAAGGAAGCCATATTTTGAGGAATTAAATTATAACAAGGGGCATCCAAGTTCAATCCAGCTTCATAAATCCTAGCTGCACAAAGAGGAACTCTCCAACCCAGTATAGAAGAGATGTTGTAATGTTATTTTATGTAAGCATGTCAAATTACATGAAAGTAAAAATAAAATAAAATCAATTTAATAAAAAAATTAGTAATTACAATTATTAATAATTAAACGAGCTTAGATTCATCTTAAGACTAGATGGAGATGGTTCAAATCATATCCTAACCTAATTAAAAAAAAAAAATTGTTTTATTTCTCTGAGCTACCTCCTCATATGTAAAAGCAATAATGATAATACAATGGTGTGTTTTCTCTTATGACATGGTTAGGTAATCTATATCCAATTATCCTGTCTTTTGGTGAAGACAATATTTGTTATTTTTATCTCAAGAAATCAACACAAATTTGATCTACAACAAATAGTTATATAATGTAAATACTTTGTGCCTCTACTAAGCTTTATGACATATTTTAGTCTAAATTTTGGGAGTATCATTCTTTATCTAAGCGAACTCACAACAAATAATTCCATGATGTAGAGTTGCTTTACTTATCCTCTACCTTGCTTCCATTTTTAATTTAAATAAACTCATTCTTCTATTTTGTTTTAAGTTTGAAATTATAACAAGATTGCCAAAGCGACTCATAATTTTTCAGAACAAGTCTTACAATAAGGACTTTTCATTTTTTAGAATCAATTTTAATCTTAATTTTATTGTTAATTTGGCTATTGAAAAATTTTAATAAAAAAATGGATTTTAAAATAGAAAAAATGTTATTATTATTAATTATTAAGGAATACTAAATTTTAGGATTCAATAAGCCATATTTTTTAGAATTTTTTTTTTTTAATAATATGTAAATAAGTCATTAATCACGTCACTTGTCGAGATACAACCCATTTAGATGGGATTTTCTTAACATCTACTTTCTTTAGTTTTGAAGGTGAGTTCTATGAGCAAACATGTGGTGTTGCCATGGGCTCTGCCCTTTCCCTGATTGTTGGTAATCTCTTTATGGAGGACTTTGAATCCAAGGCTATTTCCTCTGCTCTATACTAGCCAAATCTTTGGAAAAGGTTTGTAGATGATACTTGTGTCGTCTGGCCTCATGGTAAGGAAGACCTAGATCGTTTCTTCATTCTTCTTAATAGTCAATATTGCTCCATATAATTCACCATGGATTATGAGGTGGATGGTAGCCTTCCCTTCCTTCAAGTTCTTATCTCTAGAAAGGACAATGGCTGTTTCTCCCATCATGTTTTTCGAAAGAAAACCCATACTGAAAAATATCTTCACGTTACTTCTCATCATTTCCCTGCTCAAAAATTAGGCATCCTCAACACCTTAGCCACCAGGGCATTGAGAATCTATAATAAATCTCACCTTGAGGGATAAATGGCCCGTCTCCTTAGTGTCTTTTGTAAAAATCGTTACAGTAAGTATCAAGTCCTTAAGGGTTTTGTTAAAGCAGAAAGAGGTCCCTTAGTTAAAAATAAAAATATAAATGAACCTAATCAGTGGTCCTACAATGTAAGGCTTCCTTTCATTCAGGGAACCACTGATAGGATTGCTAGGATCTTTAAGAAGCATAAGTTTTCTTCTTCCTTCAAGCCCCTTAACACGATTCCCAGATCTCTTAAATTGGTCAAAGATCCGGTAAACCCTAGGGATGGAAAAGGTGTCTATATTATTCCTTGTTCTTGTGGGAGACCTTAAATTGGTGAAACTGGTCGATCGATTAATCAAAGGATTAGTGAACATGTTGCTGAAATTAAGCATGGAAGATCTGGCACCTCTGCCCTAGCTGAGCATGCAGAAAATACTAACCATCATATCTGCAGTGAAGAGGCTAAGGTCATAGCTAGGATTGACCATTTCCATCATTGGAAGTTAAGTGAGGCATTAGAAATCGAAAAAAGACTTGTAAATCTCAATAGAGATAACGGTTGGAATATAAGCAGGTGTTGGATCCCTGCCCTATATTATTAATGGTCAAATATATATATATATATATATATTATATTATTTTATTTTATTTATTTATTTTTTTTTTATTTTTTTTAAGAGAAAGGAGAATAATAGGAATACAAATTTACATACAGTTAAATAAATAAAAATACTAAAATATAATAGGTAATAAATAATTAAATAATAAGGAATAAATAAATAAATAATAATAATAATAATAATAATTAACTAAATTAAATAAAATATAAAGAGTTATAAATATATTTTATTAAACTTTTAAAGTAATTAAACAGAACTCACCTTTATAATTTTATTTAATAATTAAGTAAATAATTAAATTAATTAAAATAGAACAAGCAGTTATTAAATTTCATAGTCAAACTAGCTATTATCCTAACCGCTAGTTTAGCCATTTCTGCATCTATTTAAACTCAACGTCCAGATCTGATCTCTCACCTAGTCCTGATGATGAGGCACACTGGTTGGTTCGAAACGCGTCGACAATGTTCATTTAAATGTGATTATTACCGAAAAAATTCTACATAATTTTACAATGGATCACAGAAGCCAAAATTCTATAAATATGTAAATAGTTAATTTTTTTAATCAGAAAATATTTTTGTGAAAGAATGTTTATTTTTTAATATAATAATTATGTAAATTGTTAATTTTTTTAATAAAAAATTTAATGGTGAAGAGTTAATTTATTATTAAGGCAAAAATTTTAAACAAAATCCAAATCTTCCAAAATCCCAACCCTACCTACATTAATCTCCATCTCCTTCGAGGTATAAAAATCCAAAACTTCCAAAAATATTGTAAGATGAGTAGAGAAAATCCGACTTCCAACCCCGACTGCAGTAATCTCCATCTCCTCGTTTCTTCCGACAACGATTAATTTAGTGGGTTCACTAAACTAATTATGGTTAGAAAGTAGGGCGGGCCATTTCTGATAAATCTCTGAAAGTTACAGTCCCAAGATGTCACGAAAGAATATTTTGATGTGGCCTCACTCCAATATGGGATGTCATTCCATCTCAAACGAGGGAGGAGTTACATCTCTGGCGCTGCTGATAATAAATATCTTAATCCTTACTCAATTTATTCAATCTACAATCATGAAACCTACTAACGATCACTTAGCGATGTGAGAAATATCTTCCCTCCTCCAGTCCCAAATTTCAATAATTCTATGATTTCAATATCAAATTTAGTTGATTACTTACTTAGAACAACCTTGTTGATATCCATTTAAAAAATAAAAGCAACATGTCCATCCAGATAACCATTGCACTTTCTATTAATAGGAAACCTATTTGACTCCTCAACAAAAGTGTTTATTTTTCTTAGTACATGCTCATTTTTACAAGAATATATTTATAAATTCAAATGATTTATTTATTCTTCTTAAAAAGGAAATTTTTTTATGATGTTGGCCATTATAGGGTATGCATATTTAATTTAAGGATAAGTTTTTCATCCAAAGTAAAATTGGAACTTGCATCATTACATTGATATGCTTTCAACCTCTCAAGTTTCAGATAGTTGTGGGTAGGAATGTGTTGGAGGGGACGGGAATTTCAGTGAATGGAGAATTTAAAAAATGTAATTCCCAAGAAAAAAGAAATAAAACTTAAGATCAGTTGAGATAAAGTCCCAAGTCACAACAATTGGTGAGAAACAGGACCTTTGTTGGTGTACATGCACCTAGATTAGCTTTAGTTCAACTCTAGAGATTGCATGTAATGTGCACTTGTCTTTAGCTAGTTATCTTGAGTGCTTTACATGCACATAGTTAGCCTTAATTAGCTTTAGTTCAACTCTAGATATTGCATGCGATGTGCACTTGTTTTTAGCTAGTTAACTCGAGTGCTTACATGGGATGTGCACTTGGCTTAGTTAGTTACTTTACTACTTGCATGTGGTGCATGTGCACATTAGCAAAACATAAAGAACACTTAGCTTCAATTAGCCTTAACTATCCATATTTATTACATGTAAAACTAAGCTTAACTCAGTTTCTTTTACGTATTGATTTTAAAACTAATATTGATGAATTAATTTCATTTTTTTCTCCATTCTTGCTCACTCCTTCGTTCTCGTGGAAGTTTGTTCATTGTTTTGAGAATCTAGATCTTTTTGTCTCAAAATCTCACATGGTATCAGAGCCCAGGGATTTGTAATCAGTGCACAAGATATTTTTATTTGCAGTTCAGAAGATTGAAGCAATAACAAAGAATGGAGTCTAAATTGGAGTTTCCACAATCGAAAATTCTTACTTCATATAATTACTTTGAATGGAAGCCAAATATTCTACTTCATCTCAGAAGTAGAGGCTTATTTCGAGTAACCATGGAAAAACGAGTTGAACCAACATCAACAGTGGAGAAAAAAAGAAATCTGAATCCCATGGACAAGGCCTTCTGCATCCTATGTTTATCTATCTCTCCAGAACTTCTATTTCATGTTGAATCATGTTTCAACTCCAAATGAAGTATGGAAAACTTTGGAAGGATTGTTTGGAAAATAGGATGAAATGCAGGGTCACATTCTCGAAAATCATTTAAACTCATTACAAACAAGAAATTTTCAGAACATTCAATATTTCTTCACTAGGAATAAAGCATAGCTACTTCAGCTGAAAGGATGTGGGATCAACAAATCCAAGCAATAAAGTCAGTTGATTCATTTTATTTTACCAAAACTTTGTCTAGAGTATGCAATATTCGTCTCTACATTCCACATAGTAAGATCTGCAACCGGTGTAACTTGGAAGATTCCCTCGTTGGATTCTTTTATTCAGTCTTTGATGCATGAGCAAGATAAGCTCATCAAAATGGGCACACTTAAGAATTACAAAGTGCATGCACTTTCTATGCATGCAAAAGGAAAGGAAAATTCAAAACACCTTCAGAAAGGAAAAGGGAAGAAGGATCCTGATCCAAGAAAGGGAGGAAATCCCAAACCCCCTGATGGATCATCTAGCTAAAAGGAAAGGAAAGGAATGAAAGGGAAATCAATGTGAAATTATTGCCACCGCGGTTTTCACCATGAATCTGCATGCATGAAGAAGACTATAGATATTATGGCGCAGACACTCCAACAACACAATCTTGGAGACCACATTCCTAGGTATTGCAAGAAGAATTCTGGATAAAAAGCACCAGAACCAAGAGGTAATGGGCATGCTTTGATTTCTCTTCATTCTACACTGCAATAATGGATCATCGATTCAGGAGCTTCACATCATATGGCTTCTTCAAAGGAATCATTTTCCTCTCTACATGCATATTCAAGATCTCCTATTCTCATGGGGGACAATTCTGCAGTTGCAACAACTTGAAATGGAAGAGTGAAATTCAAAGATGGAAGTTTTGAGAATGTCTTGCGTATTCCAAGGCTTTCTTTGAATCTTCTCTTAGTGTATTAGATGACACACACAAGTAGCAGAAGGAAAATGGAATTTACCCTAGATTGCATGAGCATTTATGACATGAAAACCAAATTTAATATTACATCTGGAAAGGTAAATGATCAATCTCATCTGTATACATTTTCTAATTTTGTTCCTCAATCAGATTCTATTTTGCTACTTACGCATGCAAATGAAGAAAATAATATTTGGCACGAGAGATTTGGGCACTTGAATTTCATATATATGCAAAAAATTAGCAAGGAAGGGATGGCCAAAGGATTACCAACCATTGAATTTTCAAATGTTGTTTGTAATGGATATGCTCTTGGAAAGCATCCACAAGACAAGTTTGAGAAGGTGCATGCATGGAGAGCCTCTTCACCTTTGGAACTTGTACATAGTGATCTCATGGGTCCATTTCCAGTGCTTTTAATGAGAAAAGAAAGATATTTGTTGTCATTTATAGATGATTACACAATATTCACTTGGGTTTACTTCTTGAAACTCAAGTATGAAGTTTTTCAACATCTAAATATTTTCAAAGCACCCACGGAAAATCATTCTGGAAAAAGAAAAAATATACTCTTCATAGATAATGGAACAGAATATGTCAACAAATATATCAAGAATATTTGTAATGAAGCATGCATACATTTGCAGCATACAGTTGCAGCATACAGTTCCTTACACTCCTTAGCAAAATGGGATGGCTAAAAGGAAGAATCAGTCTTTGAAAGAGATGGCCAATTGAATGTTTCATACAAGATCTCTTTCGTCAAAATTGTGGGTTGAAGCTATCAATTATGCCTCATACATCCAGAACATATCTCCTTATAAATCTGTTACTGGAAAAACACCTTTTGAGGATTGGACTGGCATGCAACTTGAAGTCAGTCATTTCTGCATTTTCGTATCTCGAGCATGGGCCCACATTCATAGAGAGAAGAGAAAGGCTTTGGAGCCTCAAAGTGAATCATGCATGTTGTTGGATATTCTGATGAAGTAAAATGGTATATATTGCTTGATATCAACACTAAAGCGCTCTTTATTGAAAGGAGTGTAAAGTTTGACAAAGATATTTTGCATGCACGAGCAGATGAACCTATTACCAAGTTTCCATCATCACTCATTGATGGTTATGCAGATGAAAATTCAGATCATAATTTTGATGAAGATGAGCCTTTGCCTGTGACACCCATTGGACCAAAAGTTTTTGAACATAGATATCATACTTCTGCATGTAGTTCAAAATATTATCGATCACCTTCAACACAAAAATGGAATAGCATGAGTGATCTCCTTGATGGTCTTGCCTCCATACCTTAGTTTGAGGAAGATCTGCAAGCACTCTTAGGTATGGAGCCATGAATTCTCATGCATGCTTATATGATGCATGCATATGATCCACAAACTTATGATGAAGAAACTGGGCATCTTGAATGGAAAGCAATAATAATGAGGAATATAACCCTCCCACTGAGAACCACACTTGGGATTTGGTTCCGCTACCTTACAATCGTAAAATTGTGAGGTACAAGTTGGTTTACCTGACCAAGAAAGCAGCAAATGGCCAATTTAGTCAATATAAGGCACGTTTGGTAGCAAAACGTTTTCAGCAGGTACATGGTGTTCACTATAATGAGACTTTTTCTCCAATGGCAAAAATGGTTTCCTTTCGGCTAGCTCTCTCCATTGCAGTAGCAAGAGGATGGGAGGTGCATCATATGGATTTGAAGAATGCCTTTCTTCATGGTGATCTCGAGGAGGACATCTACATGGAGCAACCACAAGGATACATGCATATTTCATCTTTGGTATGCAAACTAAAGAAGTATCTCTATGGCCTCAAGCGGGCACCTAGAGCATGGTATACAAATATGGATTCTTATTTCTTATCTAAAAATTTTGTACGCTGCAAATATGTTTCCAATGTTTATTTTTTGAAGAAAATATACTCCTGGTTAATCATATTACTCTACATAGATGATATTTTGATAATAGGTAGTTCATCTTCTGCATTACTAAGATTAAAACTACATTGTATAAACAGTTTTCTATGACAGACATGGGCTTGCTAAATTTATTCCTTGGACTAGAGATCTATCAGAGATGATATTTTGATAAGAGGTAGTTCATCTTCTGCATTAATAAGATTAAAACTACATTGTATAAGCAGTTTTCTATGATAGACATGGGCTTGCTAAATTTATTCCTTGGACTAGAGATCAATCAGAGTGGTTCTAGGATTACCATTTCTCAACGAAAGTATGCTAGAGATATTTTGGCACGATTTCACATGAGTGACTACAAGCCAACAACCATGCCTTTTTTATCAAGGATAAAGCTTGAGAATGGAAAAGACACACCATTGGTTGATTTCACATTGTACCATCAGCTTGTGGGAAGTCTTCTTTATCTCACTCACTCCCATCCTGATCTCTCATATGCCGTAGGAGCGGTTTCTAGATACATGAAAGAGCCACATGAGTTACAATGGAAAGCTGCAAACCGCATCCTTCGATATGCCTAGGGGATAATCACATATGGGATTCATTATGCAACCAATTTTTCTTTGAAACTCATTTTGTTCACAAATTCAGATTGGGCTCACGACAACATTGATCGCAAGTCCACCTCTGGTTATGTACTTAGTTTGGGATCTGACCCAATTTGTTGGTCAACCAAGAAGAAATCTTCCATTGCTTTATCATCAGCAGAGGCTGAGTATAGAGGAGAAGTTAATACCACTATTTAGGCCATTTGGCTACAACATGTCCTATCTGAGCTTGGGATTAGTTTCCATCATCCAACTATCATTTGTGTAGAAATCATATGCACTAAGCATGAATATATCGAAGATCCACCTGATCTCACACTATTTAACTTTATGCAAGATACTGAATCTATTCCACTTGTTAATCTTTTGCGGAAAAATTAATTGCACACACATCTGAAGCATAAAAAAAAATTATCAATTGCACATAACACAGTTTTTAACTGGGAAAGCCTAAAGCTGAAAACCCCAACTATATATTATGTAACATGGAGATCATATGAAAATCTCATACAAGCATAAAAAGCTTATCACAAGCTCTCAGTACAGTACAATCGTCATACACTAATAAGGCCCAAACTTGCAAATCCATGCACCGATCTATGGCGCCTGCTATCCTGCCTCCACTGCGCAATATCTGCTAAAGAATAGCTCTGAATGAATTCGAATCACTCCATCCTTGACTGTGCAATCCTTATTGGCATCTCCACTGAGTGTGTGATGCAATAAATGCATCACTATAGTCATAATAGATAGTCTATCTTGCCCTTTCACCTATCTCTCCACTGGTCTCCACTGAAATTTCCATGCACTGTAGTTAACTACTGTATTGTTCAGTTGATTAATGAGTTATTATTTGTGAATTAATTAACTAATTAACTCACTCCACTCTCACTAGTGTATCAATCAGTTAGACTAGATACAACTAGCTCAACTGAGTCTAACTGAGTTAAACTAAATACAACTCCATAACTACTTTTTCCAACTATGTCATAACTTCGCCACTTGAGTTCTAATTGATTCCTCCATGCAATAGCTCCAGTAAACCCTCAAGAATAGCGTAATTCTTTTTGTCAGCTTTTTTTCCACATATGTGCACAAAACTGAAGTGCTCCAAGAGAATAAGTTGTTGTTTAGAGTCCGATTATTATTAAGAGCTAATAATAATCGACATGCATCTATTTTTAGATTGAAGATCTATAAATAGACTTTACCCAATATTCTAAAAATAGAATTTCATCTATTTTTCCAACTTGATCAACCATCCACAAATAGCATCCTGCAACTTCTGAAATATGATCATCATGTCTAAAAATAGACATAGTATAAAAATAAACTTGCGCCAAAAATATCATGCAGGCCCACTTAGTGAAGGCGACTCTTTTCACTAAGCTCATCATATTGTTGAATCTCAACACTCCCTCTCAACAAGATAGGGATTATCCTTCACCCCGATCCTGCCTCTATGGTATTTGAATTTGCTCCTGGTGAGCGCCTTCGTCAGAATATCTACATCCTGATCCTCCGTAGGAATGTACTGAAGCAACATGATCTTCCGCTGCACACAATCTCTGATATGATGATACCAAATATCAATAAGTTTAGATCTATCATGAAACACAGGATTAACTGAGAGTTTAATGTAACTCTGATTATCACAATGAGTCACCGTGGGATCTACATTTGAACTGAACAAACCAACCAGAATCTTCCTCATCCAGATAGCCTCACATGTAGCTAAACTTTCTTCCATGTGTTCTGATTGCGCTGAACTGAGTGCCATAGATCTTTGTTTCCTACAGTACCAAGAAAATTTCGTAGATTCGATACTGAAAATCCCTCCTGATGTGATCTTTCTGTCTGTTGGGCTTCCTACCCAATCAGCATCCGTGAAGCCATGCAACTTCACCTCATCTATCTGTCTGTACCATAAACCATACTCAGATGTGCCCCTGAGATATCTCAAGACATGCTTTCCCACCTTCCAAAAGAGCTTGGTAGGCTTAACCATTACTTGTGAAAGCTGGTTCACCACATAGCATATGTCTGGTCTCGTATTGACTAAATACATGAGCAAACCCACCAACTGTCGATAAACAGTGGCATCCACTACCTCTGCCGATGTAGCATCCTCTTTCTTCCATTTTCCTAGAAGAGGAGTGTCGATAGGCTTGCAGCCTTGCATGTGAAACTTCTCCAGTATCTCCCGGGCATACTTTCCTTGAGACACAAACAGTTCACCTTCCCACTGCCATATTTCCAATCCGAGGAAATAATGAAGGAGGCCCAAATCCTTCATCTCAAACTCCTTTGCAAGATATGCCTTGCAAGAGTGTATCAACTGCTCATCACCTGTTAGTATCAAATAATCAACATAAAGTATAATGATCAAAAGCTTACCCTCAACCATAATCTGGTACAGGTTTTCATCTGCCTCACTCTTGGTGAAGCCAAGTCCAGTGAAATAGCTGTCGATCCGAGTGTACCAAGCACGGGGTGCTTGTTTCAACCCATACAACACTCTTTTGAGCCTGCACACATGCAAATTGCTGCTGAGGATCTCAAATCCTTTAGGCTACTCAATGTACACCTCTTCCTCAATGATCCCATTAAGGAACGCAGTCTTCACATCCATCTGATGAATGTGCAAACCCATCTGCGCTAAGAGAGTAAGGATGGTCAGTATCGAATACTACCATGTGACAGGTGCAAAGGTTTCTTCATAGTCAATCCCCTCAATCTGTGAGAAGCCCCAGGCAAAAAATCTTGCCGTATACTTCTCGACGCTCCCATCAGCAGCTTGCTTTACCTTGTAGATCCATCTTGGTCCTACAACTGATTTTCCCATTGGCCCTGGAAAAATCTCCCAAGCACTGTTTCTGACAATGGAGTCATACTCCTCCACCATGGCATCTACCCATGTGGGCTCTTGCGCTAATTTTTCAAAAGAAGATGGCTCTATCACAATACACTTGCTCATAAGAGCCATGTATCGAGTATATCGGTTAGGTGATTGTCTTTGTCTGTGCTGTGATGTAGGAACTCCTACATTCTGTGCCACATCCACCTTCAGTCTCTTAGCTTCTGTGGTACGCTTCCTGCCTTGTCTGATGTTTGGTTCTACATGAGTGGACTCCTCCACTCCATGAATCTCCTCCTGTGGCTGATCCACGTCCAGAGGATCATCCTTGGGGACAAGAAGTTCCTCCTCCACATGCAAGTGTAGCTCCTTCTCAAGTGACAAATTCATGGCTTTCACCTCATTGAATTTTATATCCCATCGCATAACAGTCATTCGACTATTTGGAAAATACACACGATAGTTATGGGGTGTTTCTGTGTACCCCAAAAGTATCCTAACTTTTGCAGTCGGCTCCAACTTCTTCCTGGCATCCTTCGTCACGTGAATGTAAACAAGTGAGCCAAAAATATTCAAATGAGAAATATCAAGCTTCTTACCAGTAAAATCTTCCTCGGTTGTACTCATGCCAAGTACTCTATGAGGACAACGGTTTTTCACATAAACCGCAGTGGTTCATGCTTCTACCGACAAGTCCATTGTTAGGCCCTGATTATGCAACATCGCTTGTGTAGCACCCACGATCATTTTTTTCTTTCTCTCTACGACCCCATTCTGCTGTGGGTTATGAGGCACTATGAGTTCTCTTCGAATTCCTTCTTTGCTACAGAAGTCTTTGAATTCACCCGAGATGTATTCACCACCATTATCGCTCCGTAGAGCTTTCACTTGCTTCCCCGACTCCTTCTCCACCAATGTCTTGAACTCACAGAGCTTTGAGAATGTTTCACTCTTCTTATACATGAATAAGATCTAGCATCTACGAGAATAGTCATCAACAAAAATGACATAATACCTGTGTTTTTCTATTGAAGCAATCGAGAATGGTCCACACACGTCTGTGTGAATTCTCTCCAGGATCACAGAAGCATGGTTCTCCTTCTCATGAAAGGTGTCTTCACAAAATTACCCATTGTACATCCTTTGCACTAATATGACTGCACAAGAGTACCCTTGGGAAGTCTAATAGAAATTTTCTGCAAAATTTTCAAAACACCATGGTGAAGATGGCCCAATCTCTTGTGCCATAATTCGCCTTCATCGTAGCTCACCACTTCTTCTACTTTGCCTACCATTGTAGCGCAACCATCTACCTCCAACTTGTAGATATTATTAATTCGAATCCCTATCTTCTTGGTTTGACCCATTGTTTTATGTCGAAGGAAAGATTTTCCGTTACTAAAAAAAATATCATAACCCCTGTCTTCCAGCATTGCGACCGAGACCAAGTTCTTTTTTAGACCAGGAACATGCATGAAATTCTTCAACAAGAATGGTTTACCAGACTCCCTCTCAAAGGTAATGGTCCCAATGCCAGTCGCACTATACTGACCATCATCGCCCATCTCTATATGCATCTGGAGGTCCTTCTCCTCCAAGTCACTAAACAACTCTTTGTCTCCCGTCATATGGAAAGACGCACCACTGTCAAGATACCACACCAGTCCCATGTAGCTTGAAACCAAGAATGCGATCAAGGAAAAATATAGCTCAAATTGCAAGGCTAAGGCCTCTCCAGCTGCAGATCAAGTAGCCTTCTTATTCTTCTTCTTCTGTGGACAGTTAGTGGAAAAATGTCCATGCTCGTGACAGTGAAAACACTTCACTTTGGACAAATCCTGCTTCTTGCCTTTAGCATCGGATTTTGAAGGATTTTTCTTTCCCTTCCCTTTCCTTTCTTTGGCATCCAAAGAGAAATTATCTTCATCTTCATTCTTTGATGAAGATCCATCCTTGGTACCTTGCCTTATCTCCTCCTACATAAGATCCGATCAAAGTTGCTCCCATCCCGGCAGTTTCTCTCGTCCATTGACAGAGTCTTCATAGCTATGCCAACACCTCGGAAGCCCAAGGAGAGCCAAGCTCACCAAGTCTTCTTCATCAACAGTAACCCCCACACTTCCCAGTTCATCCTTGCAGTGGACAAAATTTGTGAGGTATTTTTGAATACTGTCGCCTTTCTCCATTTTTACTTTTTTGAGCTTGTCTTTAAGCGCCAACTTCCTCTGGTCACTTCTGCTTTGGAACAAGTCTGTCAAAGCCTTCCACATTAAGAATGGAGTGGCTTTCCAGTAAAGGCTAGACACAATGTGGTCCTTCACACCTTCCAACACAATCCTCCTTGTCTTTCTATTCTTCTTTTGCCATGCATCAAGTAATGTAGCATCGCTAGATCCCGGTTTAGGAACATTGCTATCGATGAACTCCTTCAGCCCATTATCCTCCAGCACCACCTCCATCCTATCCTTCTAGGCTATGTAATTTGAGCTCCCATCAATGGCATACTCCAATCTAAATCTGTTAAAAGAAATTTCAATGTATACTCGATTTCTGCACCAATAATCTTCTGTATCAAATTCGAATCGTCCACCAGCACAAACTCACTTCACAATTGCAATCTTCAATAAAAAATGCTCCAATACCATGTAGAAATTCTATAACACAACTATGATATCATGTAGAAATTATATGCACTAAGCATGCATATGTCCAAGATCCACCCGATCTCACACTATTTAACTTTATGCAAGATACTGAATCTATTCCACTTGTTAATATTTTGCGGAAAAATTAATTGCACGCACATGTGAAGCATAAACAAAAATGATCAATCGCACATAACACAGTTTTTAACCAGGAAAGCCTAAAGTTGAAAACCCCAACTATATCTTATGTAACATGGAGATCATATGATAATCTCATACAAGCATACAAAGCTTATCACAAGCTCTCAGTGTGGTACAATCATCATACACTAATCAGGCCCAATCTTGCAAATCCATGCACTGATCTATGCCACCTGCTAGCCTACCTCCACTGCACCATCTCTGCTGAAGAATAGCTCTGAATGAATTCGAATTACTCCATCCTTGACTGCGCAATCCTCATTGGCATCTCCACTAAGTGTGTGATGCAATCAATGCATCACTATAGTCACAACAGATAGTCTATCTTGCCCTTTCACCTATCTGTCCACTGGTCTCCATTGAAACTGCCATGCACTGTAGTTAACTGCCGTATTTTTCAGTTGATTAATGAGTTATTATTTGTGAATTAAGTAACTAATTAATTCACTCCACTCTCACTAGTGTATCAATTAGTTAGACTAGATACAACTAGCTCAACTGAGTCTAACTGTGTTAAACTCAATACAACTCCATAACTACTTCTTCCAACTCTGTCATAACTCTGCCACTTGATTTCTAACTGATTCCTCCATGCAATAGCTCCAATAAACCCTCAGGAATAGCGTAATTCCTTCTGTGAATTACTGTGCCACATCTGTGCACTGAACTGACATGCTCCAAGAGAATAAGTTGTTGTTTAGAGTCTGATTATTATTAAGAGCTAATAATAATTAACATGCATCTATTTTTAGATTGACGATCTATAAATATAATTCACCCAATATTCTAAAAATATAATTTCATCTATTTTTCCAACTTGATCAACCATCCACAAATAGCATCCTGCAACTTCTGAAATATGATGATCATGTCTAAAAATAGACATAGTCTAAAAATAGACTTGCGCCAAAAATAGCCCGTGGGCCCACTTAGTGAAGGCGACTCTTTTCACTATGTTCATCATCTTGTTGAATCTCAACAATTTGGTGTGATAATCAAAGTACGCAAAATTTTTGTAGAGATCCAGTGGAGCGGTAATGGACCAAACACATCGAGATTGACATGCACTTCATCAGAGAACACATTCATGATGGGATCATTGATCTTTTAGTATTGTCCTAGCTCCAAGCAGAATATTGATATCTTCACCAAGACTTTCATTGAGAAAAAGTTTCGCTTCTTACAAGATCGTCTCGGGGTGAAGGACACGACTGCCTAGCAGTTGCCTTTTTTATACTTTTACATTATATTTTTAGGGGGGTTTTTCTTCCCACTGGGTTTTCCCTCTTTCCTTCTTTTAATGCAATGTATATGGGTACTTGAAATGGTCGTGTTGTCGAGACTCATTCATTTTTCATCGCACTCACCGAAGTTGTTCTTAAGGGGGGTGTTGGTGTACATGCACCTACATTAGCTGTAGTTCAACTATAGAGATTGCATGCAATGTGCACTTGTCTTTAGCTAGTTAAATTTAGTGCTTTATATGCACATAGTTAGCATTAATTAGCTTTAGTTCAACTCTATATATTGCATGTGATGTGCACTTGTTTTTAGCTAGTTAACTCGAGTGCTTACATGTGATGTGCACTTGGCTTAGTTATTTAACTCCATTTCTTGCATGTGGTGCATGTACACATTAGCAGAACATAAATCACACTTCACTTCAGTTAGCTTTAACTATCCATAGTTATTGCATGTACAACTAAGCTTAACTTAGTTTCATTTATGTATTGATTCTAAAACTAATATTGATGAATTAATTGCATTATTTTCTCTATTCTTTCTCACTCCTTCGTTCTCTCGCAAGTTTGTTCATTGTTTTGAAAATCTATATCTATGTGTCTCAAAATCTCACAACATCCTTATCCATGGAAAATTCACTCAATCAAACAACACACACAACACAGTCATTTTTATGCTGATCTCCCAATTCCTCTTGTATCACATGAAATGTTTCCATCTGAAGCACTTGGCGTTGATCCTCCTCTACCCTAAGAAGAGGGATTGTTGTTGTATCAATATCTGCCCACCCAAATTCAGCAAATTTCTTCAAAATCCCACAACCTTGTGGATCTAAGGCCTTACATATCCCATTAAAAATGCGGCGTGCAGCAGGATCCTAAGAACTCTGATATCAAACAGGGATCACAAATCACAAATATATATTGAGTTTAGATAAATACTGGGGTATTGAATTTTAGATAATAAAGAATCCATTCATATGAGTACATGTTATTTCAAATTTGTTAATAATGGAAATGTTGAAATTTCTTGATAATCGAAATCAAATTTATGGGAAACACCATCCCTCAGCCCAAATCCTAGAGTTGTTGCCATTTGTTTCAGAGGTGTTCTAATAGCCTAGATGCTCCAAAGCCATAGAAATATGGCAAACACAATTGTTTCAGTTAGCAACCAAAATTTCCACTACAATTTCACCTTTATTCGGTTATTTCTAAATTCCACTACATGTAACAATTTGGCTTAGTCCCTCCATTCCACACATTATTATTCCATTTCAAATTTTTGTTTCAAAATTTTTGAGCAGGATTTCTCTCTTTGAAATATTGAGCGCCCAGTGTACATGTACCTACATTAACTATCGGAGCGGTCTTTTCCACCATTTGAATTAATTGTGTCAACAACTGATGTGACGCAGGAATAAGAACGATGGAGTCGCTGGAAAATAAAAATTCATGCAGCATGGATGGATGGTGGATGGTCGCATGGCTGGATGGATGGCCATATTGTACTGTCAGAATCTGTTAGTAAGCTATTAAATATCCTATAGCTTATGAAATATTGCTTGCCTTCAACTTGCATGTGAACAACATGGTTGCTGGTGTACATTTTAATATCCTTTTTGTGTGAATTGACCTATGTGTGAACATAATCCATGCATTGACAGACCTGGTGCCAAAGGTTGGAATTTGACATGCATTTTTCTCGTCAAAAGGAATTTTCCCCTTATTTTACAGTTGAAAATTTTATGGGAAAACAAAATTTGATAATAACTTTTTTTTAGGAAAACATCCTTTTCAAACTACTATCTCAAGCTATGGAAGGATGCTCACGTGGGCACATTCCCTCTCGCATGGAAGTCACCTCTATCAGCAAATTTGTTTTAAATCCATAACTTTCCCTATTATCCATTGTATCCCATTAATACGACAAAATTAAAACATCAATAAATAAAGAAGTGGACATGTTGATTTCTTACTTTGAAAAGATACATTTTATTGTCAGTGTTCCATGTAATTTCAAATCAATATTTAATAAGTAATTTGTACGTTATGGTTATTTGTTTTTCTTATAATAAATGTGTTAAATTATTTGACATAATTGTGTTATTGAAGAGTAATTTTTTAATCAAAACTTTATTTTTGATTGAATAATTTATTATCAAAACATCGCCAATGAATGAGAAATTTTTAAGCATAATATTTCATGACTAGCAACATAAAAGCTGAAAACATCAAAAAAAAATTATTTAACGGCTGAAGAAGATTTCAAATTCTAACCCTCGTGATATGTTATTAGTTGATCCTTCCTGAAGTTGACACAAAATTGCAAAGAGCAAGCTACATTGTGGAGCATTGTGTATGACCTACGTCGTGGGGCTTTTCCTTGAATCCATATCGATAGGTGTATAAAAGGGTCATAACTTGCTACTGGTTTGATTGCAGTAATAATTATAACTTTTTTAATGTCATTAATTATCAGAACGTTGCTATGAAGGTTAGTTCAGGACATGTATTTAGTGAATAAGCACATGGGAAATATTTTTTTCTTGATTGTTCTTCCAATCGTCTTTATGCATTTAATATTTCCTAAAATTTGTTTCATGAGTGAAAATATACTATTCTAGAGTTAAATTGAATTATAAATCTCATGATTGAGTTATAACCTCAATCAATCGTAGAGGAGTCATTGGAAAGAAACTTATGGTTGCATCCTCACATATAAAAGGGACCCTGATGTGTACTTCATCAAAAGAATATTTTTTTTATATTTTATGAATTGATATCTAATATGAAGTCACGAGAATAAGATTATCATTTTTTCATAAAAATATGCATTGGTTCACAAAAATGGAGAAGGAAAGCATTCTGGAATCAAAGCATGGGTGAGAGTAAACATTTAAAAAGACAAAAGTTTATTAAAAAATATTGGATACTCTTAAAAATATAAATTTTATATACAAGGCGATTTATGAATATGGTTAAGTAAAGTGGTGGAGTCAAGTTCAATTTTTAATGATGCTATGAAAGGAAATTTTAAAAAAAAATTAGTGTAATTTTTTATGTACATGGAAGAAAGACAACTTTTATCATATTTTCTAAAAGAAGTGTTGTCTCTACAAGAAACATCCTCCAAAATTTTATCTACAGTTGAAATTTGGACCCTACTATGGATCTGGTGATCATTCATTCAATATTCACTTTATGATTGGTTTATTCTTTGTTAAGTGTTTGAGTCTTCTTCTTAAATTTTACATGTATAAGTCACTTGCTCACACGTGCTCAGTCCAAAATGAGTTCATTAGCACATTCCTTTACGCAAGCTTGAACAAGAATAAAAAATTCCATGAAGATAGTTCTTTTGCAACATTCAACCTATGTTGATAGTCAGTGTGCCCGTTCATTAACAGTCTCTCACTTTTGGTTGCGATTGTATTTCTATTTCATTGAGTTTTTCCAACTGTCAGTTTTGCACACCTTCAATTTAATAAGTGTCACTTCCATGTTTAAAACTATATTTTTCTTGTTTTGACTTGAATAAGTGTCTTTTTGATGTTATATCCACTCTGGAATGTGTCGCTTTCAATTTCATGCGCATTCAGGAAGTGTCATTTGCATTTTTATCTTACTATCGCACATTAGAGGAAATTTCAGCCTAAAAGTGGCTTCCTAAGGAAAAATAACAAAATAATAGTTAAAATAATAAAATAATACTTATGAATTTTGGAGGGAAAAGAAGAAAAATACTTTTTAAATTGTATTTTTGGACTATCTCCCTACATGTTTACTCAAATTTCAGGTGTGGAAATCTATTGGATGCAGAATTAAATTCCACATCCAACAAGTACCCATTATGCATACTTTTGAGGAGACCCACATTGATAAAAAATGTATATAGATTAAAAAATTGTGTTGAAGACGCTTTTTAAATGTCTCTGTATTTTTTATGAATGTGGGTCTTCTCAAAAGTATGCATAATGGGTACTTTTTGGATGTGTAATTTAATTCCACATCCAACGCGTGTCTACAATTGACATTTGAGTAAACCTATAGGAAGATAAGCCAAAAATACCATTAATTTTTTTTTCTTTTCCCTCCAAAATATTTACATGTACCTCTTTTTAAATTTAAAGGATTTTGATTGTTTTACACATTATGACAGGGAAATTACATAAAATTTTCATGGGCACTTTTAGGACGAAATTTCCTCTAATGAGTGTCATATTTTAGGCATGGGGAGTGTCACACATTGTAAAATAAAATTTGTGGTTCATTGTAAGAGGAAAATTTGGTACCAATGGGTCATATATATTATTTATATATGTATTAAACTCATTCCCAAAGTATTATACATTGTCATACTAGTGTTTTCATTGTCGTCACATAGTGTCTTAAGTGTCATACCTAATCAAAGGGAGTCAATTTGATATTCTTAAAGGGTGTTTCAAATGAATTATCCTACACTACTATGTCCTATTCATCATAAGGAAATACATGAGACATACTCCCCAAGTATCGAGCACTTTCATACAAGTTTCGTTACTATCGTTGCAGATTGTACCTTAAGTGTTGCACTTGGAGGAGGTTGTTGTATTCTCGACGAATTTAGGGGATCATGCAGTTCTTTTGTAATAAGTGTTCAATGTTTTTTTGTCACTTTTTTTGAGTGTGCCTGATCATTCATGAGTTCAATCCTAGTCTCACTTCTACCTTACTAACCCTGCACTTGGCCAAATCCTGAAAATATTTCTTCTTGACCAACTTTACCCAAATGAGCCCCCTTGAACTGCACATCGTGTAGTAGAAAGTATCAATCTTGATTTGAAAATGAGTTGGATAACTTGTTATGATTTTCAAGAACCTCCCACTCAGTTAAACGAATAAAAGATCTAGCTTATACTTGACTTTTGCAGAAATTATTAATTGAAACAGGTGTATGATGTTTTAATGTTTAAGTGTCTTAAGTAAATTTGTTATTGCTGAAATTAAACATGTGTAATAGCAATATAATGCAGCAAATAAACATCCACGCAGAATAGAAAAAATTTTCTAGGAGTTCACCCACATATTGTGGGCTACGTCTCCTTGAGATTTTGTCATCTTGACTTGGCTCTTTGGGATTATGGTAAAGTTTATTTTACAAGTTCCACACTTAACTCCAACGGATACTATACTGATCCAAAGGTCTTAGAATACCATCTATATCCCTGTCATGGCTGTCATCACTCTGCAAAAAACTTTAGGCTCCCTTAAACTCGATTGCTTTTGTAGGTGCATTGAGCTACATTGAGTTTCTCCTTGGCACTAACTTCTTCATAATTATGTTTTTGTCCCTAAAATCACACCTACTATCTCTAGCACACATCAGACACCAAATATCAACGGATAATTTTCTCAAAACAAGAACTACATCCCCAAACTAGGCCTTCCTCCACGGTTTGCCCAAAACTTCCCTTCGGCTTATCAAGATCTAGAAGTCATCAAATGGATTTTAAAATCCCTTCATTACTATTGACTATTGGATTGTTAAAACAAACCAAGTCCATCAAAGGTGAATCTGAATAGGTTGGATGCCACTCCAACAACTAGGAGATCATATAGGCAAACACAACTGCAAGCAAGATATAGGGAGAATTATTTTATAACTAGAATTTTAAATGTTGTTGAACCCTCTAGTTATAAAGAAACGAGTCAATATAATGAATGGAGGGAAGCCATGGAAGAGGAACATAAATCAATTCCTAAAAACAAAACTTGGGAGTTAGTTGAATTATCTGAGGGCAAACAAACCATAGGTTGCAAATGGCTATACATGCCCAAATTTAAAGCAGATGGGGGCATAAATAAATACAAAGTTAGGCTGGTTGCATAAGGGTATTCACAAATATAAGGTATAGACTATGAGGAAACCTTCGCCCCTGTAGCTAAACTTAATACAATCATAATTTCATTTCTTTAACTACTAAACATTACTGGATGATGCACTAGCTATATGTTAAATCTTCTTTCTTAAATGGGGAGTTGAAAGAGGAATTTTATTTAGAGAAACCTAAGGGGTTTTTCAAACAAGGAAAAGAAATTTTAGTGTGTAGATTAAAGAAGGCTTTATATGGACTAAAACGTGCTCGAAGATCATGGTACGATAAAATTGATTCATTCTTCTTACAACACAACTATAATAGAAGCAAAAATGACCCCAATCTCTATACTGTGCTTGATGAAAAGGGGCGAATTGTTTTGATTTATTTATATGTATATGATCTCATCATTATAGGAAATAAACTCAACGAAGAAATCAAACAACTAATGTCACAAATGTTTGAGATGAAAGACCTCGGTGAGCTTCGCTACTGTTTGGGTCTAGAAATCTCGAGGGATTTAGGGCAGACGTTTCTAGCACAGAGTATGTAAGGAGTCTTCTGAAATTTTTTAAGATGGATCGGTGTAAGGCTGCAATAGTACTGTTACAGCAGAATACTAAACTTCAGAGTGATGACGGTTCAAAGGAGGAATACGCAACATTGTACACGCATTTGGTCGGGATTTTAATCCAATTGACTACAACTAGACGATATTTTTCTTATGTAGTCAGTGCATTGAGCCAATTTGAGTCCAAGCCACTTGAGAGCCATTGGATTATAGCAAAAGGCGTCTTAAGGTATCTACAAGGAACCTTAGAGTATGTCATTTTTTATATTGATTCTTGTGATGTCAAATTGACAGGTTTTCCAGACACCGATTGGGCTGGAAATGTAGATGACAAGAGATCCATAACAGACTATGTATTTAGCATTGGGTCTGGGGTTATTGCATGGAGTAGTAAAAATCAGAAGACAGTTTCTTTATCTTCAACGGAAGTAGAGTACCAAGCAATGTGTGCAGCAACTTGTAAGGTAGGTTAGTTGAGGCGACTTCTCCAAGATGAAGGAGAAAAACAAAAAGTTTCAACAATTATCAGATGTGATAACTAGAGCTCCATTAAACTTGCAAACAATCAATTGTTCAATAAAAACACTAAGCACATTGATACACAGTTCCACTTTGTCATGGAAAAAGTTCAGTCAAAAGAAATTCATGTTGAATATTGTAATACTTGTGATAATGATGCCAATATTTGTCACATATAATCAAACTTCATAAAAAAAAAATTAACCTTCTTAACTTTGTCATATAGTAAATATAAAAATCTATGCAATATAAGGAATGATTGCAAATATGATATAACATAGGTGCTAATATTATTCATACTGTAACATATTGACTTTGGAATTTCAATAGTCCTTATATATTAATTAACAGTAATTATCAGAAAATAATTAACAAACCACTATGGGTTTATTACACCTCCGCCTTACTTGCCATCTCATTGTTAATGCAGTCACAGCTATATTGTGCTAGGCATTTATACATCTTGATTTCTACATGGATTTCTTTGTGACACCTGTGCGATATACACATCCTGTGAAGATCACGATGTAACAAAACTCGATCCACACCATTGATTGTTTTATTGGTTCGATGACTTTGGGTTGAGGCAGGAACTCGGCCTAGGCAATCCTGCCAAGCCTTAGTTCTTCGCATTTGGCTTACTCTGCATGTCAATCTCTTTGGTGTGAAGTGTTGGTTAACTGGGGTTTTTCCGCCACTATGGCCAATTCTCTGTTTCAATGGATGATTTGGTTTCCCATGGCAACGCCGAGCCCGACTCAGAATTTGGAGGAGGCTCACATCTTATAAACTGGCTTGAAATTGAAGATTTTCTCCAGGCTCTGCTTCATTCGGTATTCGATTTATTTATGCCTTCAGATTATTAATTCCTTCACTGTATTACTTGTTTCATTGAAACCCTCTGTTTGTCGTTTTTATCAATTAGCTTATGGTTTAGCTGCTAAGACGATTATGGCTCATTTATCCCCTTTCTTCTCTGTGATACAGGGTTACAAGGGTAGTGGCAACCATATTTTCTTCGACGCTCTTCTCAGGTAAGCGGTTCGAATGCAGGGTTTACATTCTTATCAAATTCAAACTATGTTAACCATAATACATATATTTTCACTTAAATTATTTTTTCTTCTCTGTTTCATTTTGGCAGGTAAGGTTTCAAAGCTTCATAGAATTTTTCTTCTGTGGGAAGTTTGAGTTAACAAGGTTTGGCTTCTACTTACTCTGCTCCGGACTTCTCCAGGTATGCCTCGAGGTTTTTGCTGTTGTACTCGAGTGGTCCTTAAGATGATTTTTGCATACAAGTTTTCTTTTTTTGGTCTCAGAAGCCCGAACAATCCCCTTCAGGATTTACTGTTCCTCACAGGAAAATTACTGTAATATCTATTAATGGAAATTATATGGAACATTCCACCTTGGAACTGTAAAATTTGTTAAAGGATTTTTCGTTTCGCTCTGAATATTTCGATTTGAATTGATTTTAACAGTTTGAACGTTCTGGGTTTATCCTGAATGCTTTAACATCAATGGAATTGTTGTGTTAGAACTCGGTTTTCTTCCTTAAAATTATAATTTCGTTTTATATAAACTATGTACAATCCTTCGAATTTGCCCATGTTTGTCGATGCGTTTTCTAGGTTGTCTATTATGATTTCAAGGCCAAATACGAATTACTTCCTCAGCTGTTTGCTATGGTTTATATTTACGGAATTTCTCATGCAAACTTTACTTGATTAAACCCTAGCATAACGCTGCTATTACATGCATATAATGTTTAGTCTGAATATGTTTATTCCTGTATTAGAATACTGTATAGATTTCTACATTGATTCTCCCAGGTGACGGACCACCATTTTTCCAATGTCCGAGTATTTTTCTAATTTATATAGAAGAAAGACAACTAGGTTTTGAGACCTGGTTGTTTACCCTAACCCTTACCTGACAGTATTCCTCTGTTATTACTGGTTTCTACCATTGTACAGTTAAATATAACAGTATTGCAACTTTGAAATGATTGAAAACATTACTATTTTATCTTTCCCATTCACTAGCAGGAATTATTGACATAGTATAACAAATATGTGAAATGATAAGGGTTTGTACCATAAATGTTTTTCATTCTGCAATATATAGAACCCTGATTCTCTTAATATTGATCTGTTTCTTCTTAGTAGGTCGAATTACATTGAAAAGCACACATAATCTGAAAATTTATGCATAGCTTCACTTTTCTATTTTTTAGTAATTATTTTCCTGTTTCATGAAATACTGCTAAATGTTTTCTAGAATTCCTGCATTTTTTTATAACAGTACTTTTAGGAAAGAAATAGCACAACAAATAGTTCTTAAAGTAATTTCTCTTCTAAGAGTGAAAAATAAAGTTACTAATATTTAAACAATTGAAAATACAACAACTTTTGCACTACTGTAGATACCATTCTGATAACAGTATTTCTAAACAGCAGGGAAAATTTTAAGGATGAAAAATTATCTCGAAGTTTAAAACATTGGCGAATGTCATTTATCCGTAATATGAAAACTATAAGATATTTATTGATATATTTGTAAAATTATTCAAATTTATAATGATTTTATATATAGCCTTTATATAATGTTGGCGATTTTTAAGGTAAAATAATTTTATATTGTAGAATTTGTGCAAATTATTTTTAGAAAACAAAGAAAATTGGCGAATTTGTTTTTTGGAAAAACTATGGAAAATTATCCCACCTGCAAATATTAGCCCCTAAAATTTTCCATGCTAAACAATATAAATCACATAAATAAATCAGATTTAGCTCTGCATGTATACTTATCTGGATGTAAATTATTCAGCTGTGGTCCTCCCAACCATCAAGTGAGGCTATTACGTCATCCTTGCCCCCGTGCTCCAAACTGAATGGTTCATGTTAACAGTGGAATATTATTTCTGCTGTGACCTCAGGACACGCAGTCCAGTCAAAACCAGAAGTTTCGGGAAATTTTTTAGTGTAACTCCACTGGTTAATACCAGCTCAAGAATTTCTCACCCTTTCCTTTTTCCAATCACAGAACCCCTACTCCTCTCTAGAATCGATATGTTATCCTAGAGGAGTAGGTAACTATTTCTAACTGTTCCCCAACCTCTTTTCAGTTCTTGGAAACATTCACCATCAACTTTTTTACTTTTCTTATCCAGTTATTTTTCATAAAAGCTTTTTTTATTAAAATAACATTAATTGTCTCAGTTTTTTCATTAACATAACAATAAAATTACTTAACTTGTAATTCAGCTAGTTAGCAGTAATGTAGCTATCACAACTTCCCCCCTTGGAAGTAACACCATCCTCGGTGTTTCACTTTAGCTTTGAAAAGAGTTCTGGGTAAGCCTTCTATATGAACCCTTCATCCTCCCAAGTAGCTTCATCCTGGTTGAAGTGCTTCCATTGCACTTTCACCTGGGTGATAGCTCGCTTTTGGAGCATGATTTCCCTTTGGTCAAGTATGCGTTGCGGCTCAACCAAGAATTCTCCGTCCGGTTCTACTTCAAACAATAAACAATTTCCAGGTCAATTTCTCGCAAAGGAAATCATATTACAAGTTAGGATTTCACTACTACCCTGCCTCTATATGCTACCAATGAATTACATGCTTCGAATCATGTACATAACGCTTCAATAGGGACACATGAAGTACATTGTGTACTTGGATATGGCTGGGTAATGCTAGCCGATAGGCTACAGGTCCTACCCTCTCCAAAATCTGGGAGCCAATTTGGCACAAGAGGCCCACTGCAAGGTACTCCTTTTTGGCTTGATTCTTACATACACATGGTCTCCTACTGGGAACTCATGATAAGACCTTTTCTTATCTGCATAGATCTTCTGTTGATCTTCTGCAGCATTTAGATTTTGTCTTATTTTCCTCACCTCTGCTTCCATTTCCACAAGCATTTCGGGTCCCAACATTAGCTTTGTCTTAGGGCTGCTCCAATTTATGGGCGTGTGGCACTGCCTCCCGTATAGGGCCTCAAAAGGACTCATTTTTAGAGATTCCTGATAACCGTTGTTGTAAGCAAATTCAACAAGGTGCAAGTAATCTTCCCACTTAGCTGGCTGCTTCATCACATACATGCGCAGCATGTCTTCCAGAACTTGGTTCACTCGCTCCATTTGACCATCGGTCTGGGGGTGATAAGAAGTACTAAAGTTTATCTGCGTTCCCAATCCTGAAAACAAGGTTTTCCAAAAAGCAGAAGTAAAATTAACATCTCAATCTGAAATGACAGTCTTTGGAATTCCATGTAATCTAAAAATTTCCTTCATGAAAATGTAAGTTATTTGTACAGTCTTGTAAGTAGGCTATACGGGTATAAAATGTGCAGATTTAGTCAATCTATCCACCACAACCATTATGGAATCATTTTGTCTTTTTGTTCACGGTAAGCTTGTGATGAAGTCTAGGGATATAACCTCCCACTTCCATTCAGGTATGGGTATGGGCTGCAACAATCCTGCAGGATGTTGATGCTCTACCTTCACCCGCTCAAATTCCAAACACTTACTTACGTATTCAGAAATGTTCTTTCGCATGCCAGGCCAGAAAAATACCTTTCTAATTGTGGTCAACATCTTCTAGTAACCCAGATGACCTGCATAATTGCTGCGATGATATTCATTCATTATCAGCTCTTTCAGGTCCAAATGATTAGGCACATATACTTTACCTTTGAAGGTTAACATTTGATCTTCATTTATTCCATACTCAGATGTGCCTCCATGCTTTTTTCTTTCTTCCATTTGATGCCACAAAAGCTGGTACTCGGGATCTTCTTGTGCTTCTTTCTTTACTTGCTCTAAAAATCTATTTTCCAGCTGTTGTAATATAGCTCATATATACCATGTAATTTTCTACTTAATGCATCAGCTACTCGATTTACTTTCCCTTTGAAATTTTGAATATCCATGTCAAACTCACTCAAGAAAGAATTCCATCTTGCCTGTCTTGAGTTCAAATCTGCTTACTTGAAGTAGCTCGTCAAGCTGCTATGATATTTTTTTAATCCAAATTTTTTTCCTAGCAAGTAGTGTCTCCATACTCGGAGTGCATGAACTACTACTGTCAATTCCAAATCATATGCAAAGTATCTTTTCTCATGATCCTTCAACTTTCTAGATTCATAAGCTATCACTTTGCCTTCCTGAGACAGGACTGCCCCAACGCCTTCTTTACTTGCATCCATACATACTTCAAATTATTTGCTGCCCAGTCAGCCACCCTTAACACAGGAGTTCTAGTCAAGATTTTTTTTAGCCTTTCAAAACTGATTTGGCACTATGTGGTCCATTTGAAAACTTTTCCTTTCTTCTGCAAGGAATTAATAGGGAAAGAAATTTTGGAAAATCCTTCAATAAATCTTCGATAGTATCCATCTAGCCCCATAAAGGATCTAATATCTTCCACGTTCTGGGGTACCCTCCATTCCATAATTATTTTGATCTTTTTAGGATCAACAGCAATTACCTCTGCAGAAATAACGTGTCCTAAATATTGGATTTCTGATTTAAATAAATCACACTTTCTAAAATTTGCATACAGCTAATGTTTCCTTAGTAATTCCAACACAATCCTGCAATTTTCTCTATGCTCTTCCTGATTTTTGGAATAGATCAAGATATCATCAATAAAAATAAGTACAAAATTATCTAGGAAAGGATGGAAGACCCCATGCATTAACCTCATAAAGGTTGTTGGTGCATTTGTTAACCCAAAGGGTAGCACTACAAATTCGTAGTGGCCATACCTTGTACGAAATGTTCTCTTGCGAATGTCTTCCTCCTTGATTCAAATCTGGTGGTACCGAGATCTCCAATCGATCTTGGAAAACACCGTGGCCCCTTTCACTTGATCGAACAGATCATTAATCCTTGGTAAAGGGTATTTATTCTTAAATGTTAATTTGTTGAGCTGCCTATAATCCATGCACATATGCATGGTCCCATATTTCTTTTTCACGAACAGAACTGGTGCTCCCCAAGGTGACACACTTGGGCGAATATAACCCTTGTCCAGCAGTTCCTGTAACTGTATCTTCATCTCAATTAATTTTGGCACACTCATTCTATAAGGAGCTCTTGAAACAGGAGAAACTCCAGGCATTAATTCTATAATAAAGTCATTGTCTCTTTTTTGTGGTAATCCAGGTATATTTTCTGGAAAAACGTCCAGGAATTCTTGCACCACCGGTATACTATCCATTTTAGGTGATTTCCCCTTAGAATTTGCATACCCCACCTGAATAGCATATAACTGGCACCCCTTCCTTATACATTTATTCATTTGGGATGCTATTATTGGGCGTAGCTGTAATGGTTTTCGGATTCCTTGAATTTCCTTCCAGGTTCTGTCACACATTCTATAACAAATAAATTTTTCCTTACAGTCCACTAGGGTCCAAGTTTTTTCCAGCCAATCCATACCTAATAAAACATCATAGGATCCTAATGGAAAAATATTCAAATCTACTTGCAACTGCTGATTCGAAATTTCTATAATACAGTTTGGAATTTTAGCAGTCACTTTACGCTTTGCCCCAGTGGCTAATTGCACTAGCCAAGAACTTTTAAATTTCTGATCTTTCAATTTACAAAATTCTACCACTCTGGGACTAATGTAGCTCAGACTTGCGCCTAGATCTACTAAAATAGAAACAGACTGTGTTATTATTTTACCTTCCAGCTCAATCATCGTTGGCTGATAATCCGCTTTCCAGTCCTCCAATGCCACATTAATACGGGGAATGTTTGGTGCTACATCACCCACAATAGAAGCTTCCTGCAATTTTGCTACAACATCATTTCTTTCTCGCTGTGGGCAGTTTTTGTAGTAATGCGCTTCACCATACCCCAGCATTGTAAAGGTGGTTTCATCACCTTCCCTTGCTTAGGCTTGCTAGATGCTTCTGTAGGATTTTCGTCTACTAGCCATCTTGTCCTCTGATGATTTCTGCCAAACTGTTTTATACCAGGATTTCATGCGGAATTCTTAAAATTGCCACTTTTGGCACCCTTGAAACTCGAATTACCTTTTTTTACTTTCTTTGGCTGCTAAGTCTTTCCAACCTCCCCTTTCCCCTTAGACTGTTGGTAGCACATTTGAGCTTTACGAATGGATTCATCCATAGTCCGAGGATTTACAAATTCTATTTTTTCTTTCATGTGTGTTGGCAGACTGCTCAGAAGTCTCTGCACCTTAGCCTTCTCCTCTCGAAGATATAAAACATAGCATAATTGGGAGGTAAACTTAGTAATGTATTCATCCATGATCATCTTTCCCAGCTACAGATCATGAAATTCTTTAGCTTTTTCATCATAAAATCTTTCAGTCAGGTACTTGTCCTTGAAGTATTGCTGGAATGATTCCCAGGTGACGTCTTCTTCTTCAATACTATGTACATTTTTCAGTTCCTCCCACCATAGAGTGGCTTTCTCTCTTAGCTGGTATATTGCTAATCTGGCCTTCAGGTTGCTGTTATATTCATACACCTAAAAATACTTATTCATATTTATTTACCATGCCTCTGCCACCTCCTCAGCCTCACCATAAAATGTTGGTGGTTTTATTTTACAAAATTCTCCTTGAAGTTCTATTTTCTACCTCTTGACTTCTTGCGGATCAGACAAGTTGCCAAATTCTGCCTCATTAAAATTTTTATTCTTACTCCGCTGAGAGGGGCTCCATTCCACCCTTTATGTAGTGTTATTTCCCGTTTGCTGCTCATTTTCTTCTTGCACACCTCTATCAGTACCGGGATGTTCCACCTCCTGGTTTTGTTTATCTGACAAAATTTTTAAAATCTTTTCCTGGTCTTGCAGTAATCACCCATTATCTTTTCAAACGCACACCATTTCCTCCTCCAGCTATTGAACAGTATTTAATAGGAAACTGGTTTGGTGTTGTTGTTCTTCTAACAGCCTACTAGTTTTCTGATGTTGTTCGACACTTAGCTAGACCCACATCTCTGGGTTCGTCACTGGTTGTACTTGGGTTTCCCTAGTGTCTTGAGGGGGCTGCAACAGGGTTCCCCTTCTCATAATGTTTCTGCTAGATGGCTAAATTCTATCTTTCTCTCTCTGTGCATCATTTACACACACCTTCATCATTAGTTGACCCTTAGGGTCCTAGCGTATGAACGCTGCTCTGATACCACTTGTCACATATAATCAAACATCATAAAAAAAAATTAATCTTATTAACTTTGTCATATAGTAAATATACAAATCTATCCGATATAAGGAATGATTGCAAATCTGATATAACAGAGGTGCTAATATTATTCGTACTCTAACATATTAACTTTGGAATTTCAATAGTCCTTATATATTAATTAACAGTAATTATCAGAAAATAATTAACAAACCACTATGGGGTTATTACACCTCCACCTTACTTTTCATCTCATTGTTAATGCAGTCACAACTATATTGTACTGGGCATTTATACATCTTGATTTCTACTTGGATTTCTTTGTGACAACTGTGCGATATACACAGCCTGTGAAGATCACGATTGAACAAAACTCGATCCACGCTGTTGATTGTTTTATTAGTTCGATGACTTTGGGTTGAGACGGAAACTGGGCCTAGGCAATCCCACCAAGCCTTAGTTCTTGGCATTTGGCTTACTCTGCATGTCAATCTCTTTGGTGCGAAGTGCTGGTTCACTGGGATTTTTCTGCCATTATGGCTGATTCTCTGTTTCAATGGACGATTTGGTTGCCCATGGCAATGCCGAGCCCGAATCAGAATTTGGAGGAGACTCACATCTTATAAACTGGCCTACCATTGAAGATTTTCTCCAAGATCTGCTTCGTTCGGTCTCTGATTAAGTTATGCCTTTTGGTTATTAATTCTTTCACTGTATTACTTGTTTCGTTGAAACCCTCTATTTGTCGTTTTTCTCAATTAGCTTATGGTTTAGCTGCTAAGACGATTATGGATCGTTTATCCCTTTTCTTCTCTGTGATACAGGGTTATGAGGGTAATGGCAACCATATTTTCTTCGACGCTTTTCTCAAGTATGATGTTCGAATGTAGGGTTTACATTATTATCAAATTCAAACTATGTTAACCATAATACATATCTGTTCAGTTAAATTCTTTTTGCTTATCCGTTTCATTTTGGCAGGTAAGGTTTCAAAGCTTCATAGAAATTTTCTTCTACGGGAAGTTTCAGTTAACAAGGTTCGGCTTCTACCTACTCTGCTCCGGACTTCTCCAAGTATGCCTCGAGGGTTTTATGGTTGTACTCGAGCGGTCCTTAAGATGGTTTATGCATACAAGTTTTCTTGTTTTGTTCTCGGAAGCCAGAACAATCCCCTTCAGTATTTACTGTTCTTCATGGGAACATTACTGTAATATCTATTAATGGAAATTATACGGAACATTCCACGTTGGAACTGTAAATTTTGTTAAAGGATTTTTCATTTTTCTTTGAAGATTTTGGTTCGAATTGATTTCCACAGTTTGAATGTTCTGGGTTTATCTTGAATGCTTTAACATCAATGGAACTGTTGTGTTAGAACTCAATTTTCTTCCTTAAAATTATAATTTCGTTTGATATAAACTATGTACAATCCTTAGAATTTTACCGTGTTTGTCGATGCGTTTTCTGGGTTGTCTATTATGATTTCAAGGCCAAATACGAATTACTTCCTTAGTTGTTTTCTATGGTTTATATTTACGGAATTTCTCATGCAAACTTTACTTGATTAAACCCTAGCATAACGCTGTTATTACATGCATATAATGTTTATTCTGAATATGTTTATTCCTGTATGAGAATATTGTATAGATTTCTACATTTATTCTCCCAGGTGAGCAGACCACCATTTTTCCAATGTCCGAGTATTTTTCTAATTTATATAGAAGAGAGACAACTAGGTTTTGGGACTGGGTTGTTTACCCTAACCCTTACCTAATAGTCTTCCTCTATTATTACTGGTTTCTACCATTGTACAGTTAAATATAATAATATTGCAACTTTGAAATGATTGTAAACATTACTATTTTATCTTTCCCATTCACTAGCCGGAATTATTGACATAGTATAACAAATATGTGAAATTATAAGGGTTTGTACCATAAATGTTTTTCATTCTACAATATATAGAACCTTGATTCTCTTAAGATTGATTTGTCTCTTCTTAGTAGGTCGAATTACTTTGAAAAGTACACATAATCTGAAAATTTATGCATAGCTTCATTTTTCTATTTTTTGGTAATTATTTTCCTGTTTCATGAAATACTGCTAAATGTTTTCTAGAATTCCTGCATTCTTTTATAACAATACTTTTAGGAAAGAAATATCACAACAAATAGTTCTTAAAGTAATTTGTCTTCTAATTGTGAAAAATAAATTTACTAATATTTAAACAATTGAAAATACAACTACTTTTGCACTACTGTACATACCATACCATTCTGATAACAGTATTTCTAAACAGTGTAAATCACATAAAACTATCAGATTTAGCTCTGCATGTATACTTATATGGATGTAAATTCTTCAGTTGTGGTCCTCCCAACCATCAAGTGAGGCTATTATGTTCTTCTTTCCCCGTGGTCCAAACTGAATGGTTTGGGTTAACAGTGGAATATTCTTTCTACTGTGACCTAGGACACCCAGTCCAGTCAGAACCAAAAGTTTTAGGAAATTTCTGAGTGTAACTCCATTGGTTAATACTAGCTCAAAAATTTCTCACTCTTTCCTTTTTCCAATCAGAGAACCCCTACTCCTCTCTGGAATCAGTCCTTTATCCTAGAGGAGTAGGTAACTATTTCTAATTGTTCCCCAACCTCTTTTAAGTTCTTGGAAACATTTGCCATCAGCATTTTTATTTTTCTTATAGCAATAATGTAGTTGTCACAATATTTTTACTAAGACTCTTGGTAAAATTAAATTTGAAATGTTTAGGGAAATTTTAAGAATATTTGTGAACCCTTTCTCCATAAAAGGCGAGTGTTGAAGATAATGGAGAAACTTAACTAGAGAGAGTCGATTCACCATGACCTAAGATTAGGTTCTTGCTCCTATTTCTTAGGTATTGGTTCTAACTTCCCTATTTTCATGTAACCTATATATTGTTTGATTTGTAATAAAAATGTAGAGAGACATGCATACACACCTCCTAGTGTAGTCTCTTAGAGTAGAGCTAACCAATAATCCTTTCATTAATTTAATCTACCATTTTTATCAAGGGTTTGAGATATTTTAACTTTTTCTAAGGGCTTCGTTAGCGGAGTAATTGTCTAAATGGTCTAAAGTGGATGGAATCAGATAAAAGAAAATTTTCAAAAATCTCACAATAGCAGTGTTTGAATCATATTTTTGATAGTGGAAATGGATTCAAGACCATCAAAAACCTTTTGGGCACCCAAAATCTTGAAATTTGACAGCTGTAAGTGAATATACAAAAATCCCTGCAGGTCTTTATCAAAATCTTGCAAGATTTTCCATGATTTTCAGGGAAAATTTGGAGGCTCCTTAGACTAAGACATTGCTAAATCATGAGTTATTGATATATATGACTTGCAAGTTAAATATAGTTTTTATGTTAATGACAACAAAAAAAAACCTCACTTATATTACACTAACCAATTACCAATTCAGTCTGATTTAAAAAAAAACACACACAAAAAAGGAAAATCTCTATCAGCTATATGTCACGTTTATCATTGATATATCACGTTTATTATTCAATGGATAAGATTGTCGACATTAAATTGAATTAAACACTTCATGTAACTAAAAGACATTTTAATATTCAGCGGTTGTTTGTTTTTTAATGACTAATTATTTAACGTATGAGACACTTTCGATACCTGCCCAGATGGAGCTAGTGGATAGTTAGGAGCATTAAACCAGATAAGTGTTGAACAGATAATAAAAATCTACAAACTCTTATGATTTGTGTGTTAAAAGATTTTATCGACTACAACTATATACCTTACAATTTTTTTCTTGTTGGGTATCACCTTGAGCTATTTCAATTGCGATATGATACAGTTAAAACAGCCATTGTCAGTTTTGCAACACAGTTTATATTTTTGCTATCTTAAGTGTGGATATGAAATCTTTTAAAATTTTATGTTGGATATAAAAGTGGTACCAGAGATGACATGAGTTCGTTTCGAAGCGCATTAACATCAATGTAAGCGAATAACTGGTTGCAGCACAGAATATTAAAAAAAAAATCGTATTTGGTGTAGGAAACTTATTGGTATGCAGAAAAATAATTATAACAATCACTTGAGGTGGAGATAAGCAATTATAACGATGGGGGGACGAATCATGAGATCTTTAATTAATTTAAGCGCTCGAAATATGATACGGAATTGACCACAGGGGTAGAGATTTTTACGGGTTCAGAGTGAAGAGACAAGATGCCATCGTCACTAACGCGTTTAATTATGTGTTAGCAGGTATGGAGCATATCATAGAGTGGCAATAGCCGACAGGCATGTAATACCTCAGCACAAGCAGGTGGCCATAAACAAATGCTCTCCCAAATTATAAGAAGTAGAGGTCTTCATTTGTTTTCCAAGTGCTAATATATCGATTCATTCATTTCTGAGGCCTTGTGGATTTGAGAAAAATGAGTAAGTTGTCCAGCGTTTTAGTTAGTAGGAAGATATTGGCTTCTGTACCCACATCTTTTCCACCGGATCAAGAACAGAGGGAACGGTCTAGTTTTTACCAGAATAATGACACCGTGGACTACAATCCAGTAATCATTATCTCGTTTCTGCTATCTTTTCTCACCCTCGCGCTCAGCCTCACCTGGTTGCTTAGATGCCGTCAGCGCTGCAGAGGGCAGACGATGCTCGACTCATCGGATGGGGTGACCGGCACTGGACTGCCGAAAGCGGTCTTGAAAGCACTGCCCGTTATAGACTACACCGCTTCCTCAAACCCATGGGCCGCGCCCACAGATTGCCCGATCTGCTTGGCCGAATTTGCGGAAGGAGAAAAAATGAGAGTTCTACCGAAGTGCAATCATGCTTTTCACGTGGAATGTATCGATAATTGGCTCCGCTCGCATTCTTCATGCCCTATCTGTAGACATTGCCTGAATCTCCAAGGCGGCAAGAAGAAACCGGGAGGCCATGGAATTGTTCAGGCGACCGAATCAAACGACAGAGTGGATATCGTCATAGCGGCCACAGATTTATCTCAGGCAGGGGAAATGGTTTCTCCACACACTGAAACGTTTCAAAGAACTCCAAACCAGCCCGACCATACGACTCCTTCAGTGTTACTTAGTCCACCTTAGTTTTCGAAGGGTTAGGGCAATTGAGAGTGGAGATTCATTTTAACTGTAGTGTGAAAGCTAAAGCTATGTGCAAGTATGTTCGTCACTAGTGTTTTTCTTTAAATAAAAATCAAATAATCACATGGTTGCCACGCTACTGAATGAAGTTTTATTAGCCAAGTATGATATAATAAAAGAGAAAAAGAATATTTGATACATATTTAATTAGTTTTCTCAAAAATATGATTTAAATACTGAAAAAGTATACATTATTTTTTCACATTAAATTAAATTTACATTTTGAAAAATTTTAAGATCTATAGTTAAAATAACTCTATACTAATTAATATACAAACTTAATCCACAAATACATTCGTGTAAAGTGTAATAAAATTTCTATTGGATGGTTATCCTGTGTTTCTTTATTGCATTTTCTTAACATCCATGCAATTTGTGCTGCTGTAATTTCAAGATATATCGTGATAGATGTAAGATGGGAACCTAAATTTTCTTACCCTTCTTTGAATGTTATGTACTACGTAATAGATTTAGTGTTCTTTTCATAGATGGGCAGTGATTTTCACAAACAGCTTCTTATGTTCCAAATGAAAGTGTTTTTTCCATCAAATTCCTGTTATGCAAACGTTTCCTGTTCCGTTAAAATGTCCGCCCTGCGCTTCCGAACGGTGGAGATTGAAATAAAGCTTTGAAGTTCCAGTCATGAAATGATGTCCATGAGATGATAATGACAAGCCGACTTGGAATTCTTTGCATGAAGATTGAAATAAATAATGTTTATTTGATGAAGACTAATGTCAAACTAAAGATTATTAGCATAATTTTATTTTAATTGTGTATAGATATATGTTATATTTTTATTTTTCTAATGAAATTTTAAATGTTTAATTATTTTGCGTCTTTAAATTTATGTATATTTATTTTGTACTTAATATAAATATGAAATTACTATGAGAATTATTAATTATAGTAAAATAATAAATGATAAGCAATTATAGTAAAATAATAAATGATAAGCATCAAATAAAAAATGAAAAATAACATTTAAAAATGTTTAAAATAATACTAACTGAGATATATAACCATATTTACAAATATAATCAAACAAATTTAAAAATTACTAAAAAAAATTTAAAAATAATTACAAAAATTTGATACCTTGAATTTCTAAAATAACCCAAAAAAATAAAACCATTTGAAATACCATTATTTTATTATTTAAAATGACCAAATTCATAATAGAATACGAGACGGTTTTTTAAAAGGTGGTTTTAATTGTATATTAATACATTATAAAAGAATGTTTCTAAATATCGTATTTAGATTTTTTTCGTATTCGTAGAAGCTTTATAAATGATTTAGATTAAATTAAGAGTGATATTATAAAAACACCTAAAAGAGAACCTGAAATGAAATGATAATAATATGATTAACATGAGGTATGTATCTTGGTGAGATGATCTAATTTTAGAGATCTCTTGCGTTTGTTGTTTCCAATAATAGTTCGAAAAGTCTTTCTATAAATTTTGGTTCATATTGTTTTTACATTTTGAAGTAATTGGACCGTCCACAAAACCTTGGTATATAAATTTTGGTTCATATTGTTTTTACATTTTGAAGTAATTGGACCGTCCACAAAACCTTGGTATTTTATTGGATTGAGAAAATTTTCAACCGAGTTCCAGATGTGATTCATTTGAAACTTGATGAGTATAAGTCTCAATGTGCCAATTTCAGAAATTTCATGATCATTTACTAAGTTGTTATAGTAATGCATCATTTATCTTTGAGAGAGAAATTTAATTGGGTCATTGTAAAAGGGCTTATAGGATATGATGCATTGTGAGACAAATTGAAGCACTCGGAGAGTGAGATGTCCCTGCAAATTGATGCAGGGCTTATAGGATTTGAAAGTATGCTGCAGTATGTCCCAGTTTGTGGGAGGCAGTTTGTGGGAGGCAAAAAAAGTGATATTTCTCCTAGGAGGAAAGAATCTCTTTCGACAACTTCTGAATTTGTTTAATTCATATTCAGGAGTGTAAGAGCGTTTTTGCACTGAATGTTTCTTTATTTCATTCTCTGTTATTTGAGGTTCATGCTTGTTTTTGTTTAATTCATTGTAGGTCATGTTTTTTCTCGCATCAACTTCTAGAGGAATCCTTTGAGCTGCTTCATTATCCTTTACAGCTTTTACAAAAATGATATTATGGTTATCTTCTATCTTGGATTTGCTGCTTTCTCCTTTGTAACATATCCCAACATTTATGAGAGGAGATCTTTGAGCATTTAGAATTTTATCCAATTGTTCATAGCTTGTCATTCGTGGAGTATTCATTGATAATTCCTTTGGGCACTTTCTAATTTCTTTCTCGGGCATACTACTTCTTCTTCCAATTTCTCTTGCTTCTGAATTTTATCCTTAATTTGCCTTAGTAGAGTGGCTTCCACCTTCTTAGCTTCTTCAAGTTCTACCTTCAACTGAATGAGATCTTCTGAATTTGGTTCTTCTTTTACATATTTGAGGAGAATTTATTTCTATTTTCTGCACTTTTGTTTAAGTCTGTCTATTTCCTCTAGCAAACTTCTTAGCTCCCCCTCAAGATCTATCTCACCTTATTTCTCATCTTCTAGAAAAAATCCTTCAGACTCTTCCTTGGCCATCAACACAAATTTCAAGTTTTATTCTTCATTTGAGGATTCATCTGAGTTTTAAGATGCACTACTGTCTTGCTGAGCATAAAATGATTTTCTATTGAATCTCTTCCCTTTCTGCTAGTTATTTGTTTTGGTTTTCTCTGTCTCTTGTGTCTGATTCTTTGTTTTGTTATGAGGACACTTTGATGCATAGTGCCCAACTCTTCCACAGTTAAAGCATTTAAATGGTAGTTTACCTTTATACTTTCCTGAGCCTCTATCCAATATTTTGACAAATTTGGCCTCTTCTTCATGAGAGTAGGAGCATGTATATTCCTTTTCTTATTTTCTCTTCTCTGTCTTAAAGGCTGCCTCCCTCTTATTTTACTTCTTCTGTGAAAGTCTCATCTCATAGGATGTTAAGTTTCCAAGTAATTGGTTCATGGTCAAATTTTCCCATTCAGTTTTTTCTTCTATGGCAAAAACCTTGGGGTTCAACCTGGATGGTAATGACCTCAATATATTTTCTACAATTACACATTCTTTAATGGTTTCTCCTAGAGCTTTCATGTTATTCACAATTTCTGCAACCCTTAAGAAGAGGCTAGCAACATCTTCTTCTTCATTCGTTTTTATATTTTCAAACTAGGCTCTATAGACTTGCAATTTGGCAGCCTTCACCTTTTTATCTCCCTCATGAATACTTTCTAATGTATCCCATACTTCTTTGGAAGTCTTGTTGTGCATTAATTTGATAAATTCTGCCTCACACAGACCTTTTAAGAGTGCATTCATGGCTTTTGCATTGGCTATAAAATCTTGTTTGGTTTCTTTCTCTATGTCAAAATCCTTTGGGGTATATCCTAATTCCATAGCATCCCAAACTTCTATTCCTAGAGACATAATGTATGTCCTCATTCTTATTTTCCAGAAGGCATAATTTGTGCCAGTAAACCAAGGGGCTTTATTTGTTGAGCAACCTTCTAGACTATCCATCTTGGCGACCAAGGATCTCCTTCCCGTTCTTAAACTAAAATAGAAGGAACTTGGCTCTAATACCAACTTTTGGACCCTTAGTTAAACTAAGAGGGGGTGGGTGAATCAGTTTAACAGGTTCATGGTCTTTTAAAACTTTCTTTTACACTTAATTACATCTTCATTTCATGCTCAACTTAATATATAATGAAATAAAAATATTAATATGTGTATAGCAATATTAAGCAGATAAATTACAGAACATTAACACATAATCATCATTCACATGGAAAACTGAAGTAAGTGGAAACCCATAAGGGAGAAAACCACATCTTATTATTGTTGTGATGCAAAGGCAAGCTCCAACTCCCTCTCACCGTTGAATTTCTGTAGGCTCCAACCTACAAGAGGCTGCCACCTCTATTGTTCAAGCTACAACTTGCAAGGAATCTCCAAATCCTGTTTATTTTCTGTAGGCTATAACCCACAGGAGGCTCCTACCTTAGCCAGTTACAACTAGACATCTATCAAGCTACAACTTGATATGTAAGTGCCATCTTCCTCACACAACTATGAAAACACATGTTGGTTTACCTGGATATCAGCTCTATTCTATTCCTTCTTCACTTTCGTCCTCCAACTTTCATATCTGTCTTATCTCATCTCTGGATCTTTACAGCTTCTCCTTTTGCTGCTTCTTCTTCTTCCACTCTATTCCCTTATGCTACTCACTCTCTAACCTTATGTTGCTCACTCTCTAACCCCCTTAAGAAAATTACTATAACATCATTTATAGAGATCCCCTTCACCCACTGATTTCCTCACTCAGCATATTCCGAATGTTACAACAATATATAAAATAATTACAGTATCAAAATGGAGTTTTTCTTTGCCTAGGGAGACTTGCCTTTGCATCACAAACAATATAAAGTTAATAATACGTTTACAGTTACTATCACATATTTACTCAGCCCTTTCAGCTTCTTCATTCGTTGTGCATTTGTCTTTTCTGCTGCTGTAAGAGTCATTTCGGTTCTAGCTATTGCATTCATCACAGTTATACATAATTGTCATTTTGGCCTAACTCGACCCAGCTGTTGTGTTTTCAACAATGCCACCATCTTCTCCTTTTTCTCGACTCTGCCTCTTTTTCTCGTGCCCACAGCATTCAACCTTCACCGCTCTTCTAAACACTTGATTCTGCCCTTTTCTCTGTGTCAGGTCCTTACTCAAGCCTTTCTACCTGCGTTCATACTTTCTTCCATTATCAAGACGTAACTTTTTTACCTTCTACACGTAGTTTTAGGTCTTATTCTACCCGAGTCGTTCTACCGCATTTAGCATTTTTTTCATAAGTCGTCGTTACTGCATCAACCACTGTTCTGCACAAGTGTCAGGTCTTACTCGAGTCTATTCTTGCGTTCAGGATTTCCTTTTTATTTTACGTTATAATCCTCCTTTGCTCTCTGATACGATTTAACAAAGGGAAATCCCATACTCCCAGACTTGAAATGCTTTAGGCTTTAGCGTTGACCTGCATCGCGTCCACTTCATTATCGCACTTTGGACTTCGGCGTTGCAACGTGATTCTTGAGTGCTTATCCTCTTGAGCTTGCGAACTACGATCTCTGATTGGGTCCCACAGCCAGACGTCAATTCCTTTAGATTTTAGCTTTGAACTATATCACGTCCACCCCTTATTGCATGTCGGAAGATTTAGCTCATAGAAATAACAAGATTCCTCTTATCAAATGCGATATGCGATCGCATCGCATCACAAAAAACTCATCATGTGAACTCTTAAGTACATACCATAAACTCTATAGTGTGCGCTCATGCGCAATGTTGACACGTGGTCTCCCCTCGTCGCATCGCACATTCTAGTCTTTACCGCATCGCAAACAATATAACATTCCTTGCGATATCTTTGAAGTAACCTCCTATTTCTTGCATTATGTGATGTTGCATAGGGTCGACACGTGTCCCTCCATTTCACATCACAGAATATTTAACTTAACTAGCTGTCCCCTTATTACTATCCTTTACGTGATGTGATGTGCGGTATGCGGGCGAGGTCCACGTCATCATTTTCACGTCACCCTGCCATGTCACTACCACATCATCATCATGTCATATTTACGTCACTGCCACATCATCTTTCGTACTTCGCAGTTCACAACTTATAACTGTTTGAATTAGTGGTAAATTCCATTTCGTGCGATGTGCGATATTGCACTGTACCGCCGCTATGATCATGATCGTTGATTTGCCCAGATCTACAATCCTTGCTGCTGATGCACTTCCGATTGGTTTCTACCTCGTTAATCTTGAGATGAATATTATCCATTCATTGCTTTCCTTCCCTTCTGTGATATAATCCCGATCGTCAATTCCTTCTTAGAAATTCTTCTAAGTGTTATGTCTTTCTATTCAATTTCTGTTTATTTATATTGTCCCGCTCTGTAACTTTGGTTTATATCGATTAAGGCCTTCTCTTCCTGCAGAGCCCTCTCTGTTTCTCAGCTCTTGTCTCTTCCTTCTTCTACTATGTGTAAGATCTCTGGTCCTAGCCATTGCTTGCAAATCCTATTGCCTTATGTTGTGTGCTAAAGCAATTCGCTGCCTCTCTACTTCATTAGCTACTTCTATTACCTTGTTGCCTTAAGTATTCATGCTAAAGCTTCTCCACACTGCTCCTTTTCCTCTTTGCTACACATTTCCTGATCTTCTCCTTTTCCTTATAACTGTTTCTTCTCTGCTCCTTTGCCATCACTGGTAATTCTGGTGTTACTCCTTTGTGCTCCTTTGCCATCAATGACAATATTTCCAACATATTGTTTAACATAGCTCTCACGCATGAAATAATTATGCTTAGGAAAAATGGATGCACTAACAATTGGTCTATAAACAATATCAACAACCTCGTTATAAATACCTTCCTTATACCTTATTACCAAGTGGAATTTTTGAATAAATCCCATCAATATCAAGTTCCTCGCTTGCTATGCAAGAATTGCAATGCTCAATGATCTGTGTGAATGATTGTTTCCTTACACATGAAGTAATGTTTCCATTTTTTCACACTTTTCACCATTGCATACAATTCCTTTTCATATTTAGAATAGTTAATCACTACAAGATTAATTTTTTTTGAATTAGAATAGATGAGCTTACCATGTTTCATCAACACTGCGCCCATGGAATTGTCACTTGCATTAGTTTGTATCTCAAATGATTGTATTAAGTCAGAAAGTGAAAGTACAATTGTTGAATTGATATTTTTCTTCAATGCATCAAATAATATTTGTTGTTTTCCTCCCCACTAAAAAACATGCTTCACCCTTGTCAATGCATGCAATGGAGTCGCAATGGAAGAAAAATTGAAAATAAAATTTCTCCAATTTTTGGGGTTCCCCCAAAAAGTTTCTAACCTCCGTCACTGTCTTGGTTTTGGCCAATACAAATTGACTTCAACCTTTAAGGGATGTATTTTCAACTCACCTCCTCCAACAATATGATCAAAGTAGACTAAATATTTTTTTCCAAATTCACCTTTCAACATCTTTAAAAACATCTATTCCTTATTTAAGACATCTAATGCTTGCTTGACATGCATGGCATGTTCTTCACGAGACTTGTTTAAAATTAATATGTCATCTAAGTAGACTATCACAAAATAATCTATAAAAGACCTTAAAAAATCATTCATTACCTGCATGAATGTAGCAGGAGCATTACAAATCCCAAAATGCATAACCAACCACTCAAAGAAACCTTGCTTTATTTTGAAGGTTTTTTTCCACATGTCTCCTTCAGCGATCCTAATATGATGATATCCACTCCTTAATCTAAACTTAGCGAAATAAACATCTTTCAGTTGATCAAGTAAATTATCGGTTTTGGGAAAAGGGTAAGGGTTATTTACCATTATATTTTTTAATGCACGGAAGTCCACACATATGCCCCATGTACCATCCTTCTTGGGCACTATGACAATAGGTGACCCGCATGGAAATATACTTGGCCAAATGATCCCCTTGTCCAATAACTCTTGGATTTGTTTCTTAATTTATGCATTTTCCATCACTGACATCGTGTACATTCCAATGTTAGAAAGACTACAATCTTGCTGTAGTTGGATTTCAAGTTGGAGTTCTTTTTTAGGAGGCAATCTCATAGGCTCCTTAAACATCTCATCATATTGGTTAACAACCTCAACCAAATAATATTTCAAACTTGTATCACATCATTGAAAGGATTCATTCTTAGCATCATTCTTGGGTTTAATCATAAAAAGTACAAAATTAGTTCTATAGTTAACAAGCCTATTCATTTTTCCAACATTCACAAGTGAAAGATATATTCTATTGTGATGTACTCTAACAATGTACTTAGTACCATCTTTAAACAAATGAGACCTTTTTTCATGGCGATGAAATATATCTCTCTTTTCATAAATATATGGGCTTCCAAAAACAGTACCACATATGTCTAATATCACTACATCAAGTTCTACCTCATCAATGAATTTTGCAGTAATGACAAATTTTAGTTTGCATTTTCTAGTTACTTACAATCTTGCATTGTCATACACAGAATGTAAAGGGTAAGGTTTAGGATGAGGAATGTTTTCCTAATTCAATTTATTGACAATTTTTTTCAGAAATGAGATTTTCTTATCAGCCACTATCAAATAAAGTGTCTATTTTGTTATATTTTGAGATAACTCTAATATGGTGAAGCTCTATTCTTCCCTTTTCATTTTTATTTTCATTCAGGTTATTTGAAGAACTAGTACTTGCAATGGATTCCTTACCTTTCAATCCCATGGTTGTATTCTTTGTTTCATCTCCCATATCAGATCCTAAATCTTGTTGTGTAGTTTTATCTATCTTTTGTTTTCCTTCTTTATTAATTTTTTTGGGTCTCCTATCAGGATAAATTTTCCAACAATTTTCTTCATCGTTTCCTTATTTTGAACAATGTTTGCATGTGATTCTTTCTCCCTCTTTCTTGATGGAAGCATTTTTCTTCCCATTTCCTTTAAATTTACCCTTTCCTTTGCCTGCCTCATGTTATGTGGAAAAATCCCTCTTGCAAACAAGATTGATCTCCCTATATTCCTACAGGAAAAATTGAAACAAACATAAAAATATTTTCTACCTTTCCTTAGATTATAACTAAAACCTCAAACATGTAGTATGTGAAGGATCAATTACTATTAACTAATTTCTTGTGTAAGTCCTCTCAACACATTCCACATCCATATTTTCCTCAATTCCCTAGAGGATTTCCAAATTATTCCTATAGTTTCTCCATGACGCTCGAAAAGAGATCTGCATAGACAAAAACATTCAAAGGGATCAAAGCATATCGCATATAAAAGAAAAGGTAAATGAAATCCATGATTTTTCATACAACATATAACTAAATTAATAATATGTCATAAACCACGCGAGTGATTAAGGAATCTCACAAAAAACAACAAAAATAGATGCAATTAGGAAAGAACAATTACTTTGTATTAAATAAAAAGGGAAAACAAGCTTAAAACTTGGTTGCCTTGATGTCACAAGCCTCTTTCAATGGTCAACTTTCCTTCCTTTGATGATAAGCTCTTAAGACCAAAAATCAGCAGCATGAGTTTACAAATCCAAGTCTCTCCCATTCCTTTAGTCAAATTCTCAATTTATAGGATTTATGAGGAGGTTTCTAATTCCTCTTCTCAAGGGCCATGATGGTTAAGAGGATGAGATTAGTTCCATTTACCAAGGTATTAGGTGCATGTATGTAGTGGTTCAACATTTATAATTTGGATAATATTCCTCTACCAAAGCTTCTAGAGCTTACTTTTTTATTTTTACCTACGTGAACACAACTGTGTAGTTTATAGTGGAAGAAACTATGCAAATCTACATAGTTTACAGTGGAAAAAATTGTGCATGCATGAGTTTTGTTTAGGAAAACTACACAGGTGCTCAAAAATGGTTTTTAAACAGTGTAACCCAACATTCCTTTTGTCCCTAGTATTTTTTTACTTCAATCTTCATAGGGGATTCACTTGAGACACGTCATTGGATGGAAAAGGGTCCAAGTAAACAGTCACGGTGACAAAATTTAATGTAACAGGTTGCCCCCTAAAGTGAAAAACCATAAAATATGTTTGATGGCTGAAGTGCTTTATCATGTCGAAGGTTCAGATTAGAGACCAATTGGTTGAGGACCTTAAACAAACAATCAAGGATTATGATATCATGATTTCATATAAACATCACTGATGTAGGCATTCCCATGCTCATAATACAAGTATCTCAAAGAATCAATATGGAAATACATCTGAAGATCCATGTCAATAAAATACACAGTATGGACACAATCATCAATGGATGTATGTTTACAATCATGAATATTTAATAACTCCACACAACCTCGATGGATGAAACTTGATCCAGGGTCTTGATATCCATTTCCCGATCCATACTATGATTCTAACCATGAGAGTGAATGTCTCGAAGTAAAACATGGTATAAACCACTTGATTACTCATCAATAATGTGAATTGTTAACAAGTGTGAGAGAAACCACCAATAATTACAATGTCTCTCAAGGTACTCCAGTACAATCTATGAAGTGTGGTTAGGTGACCTAAATTTAACCAATCATAGAATCTTTCGATTGAAGGTGAATGATGAGAACCTGTCATCGAAGGTGAGAAACCTCCATTTAATGCATAGAGGCCTTACGGTACTGAAAAATGTTTGTAGATCAACTTCCTTGATATTGAGCTAAAGTCGGTAAGAAGTCATATGTAATAGGGGGTTCTACAACATGAAACTCATGTCAATTTCTGAAGAAAAATATGGAGTGATTTAGGATCGACTCAGGGATGATCGACATAGTTAAATGTTATGACTTGCAAGGTAATTGTTACTGAGGGTGGACTTCTCTTGAACATATTGGTGACACAGAAATTAGACTTGGCATCATTTTAGTCAACAATAATACCCAAAACCAACTCTATACTTTCAAATGAGGTTCTATGGACTGTGATACCAATGTATTTCCCAACCTGGAGACAAATGTGATGGAGTGTCATTTTCAAGAGCACCATACTGCCTTTAACAAAATATTAAAAGTAATGTTTCTTCAAAATTCCCCCCCACCATTACTAGAAAGTACCTCTTTATTTTTACACAATATTGGGGAGGATAACATATGCTTGTCCTATAATCTCATCCTTCATATGAGTCCTTCAGAGTATTTGTAATGAACCCTCGGAAGGATTGCTTCAGTCTCACCATGTGTAACGAGTCCTACACTGCTTAAATTTTACGAGTCTAGTGAAGGGGTAACTCGATGTCATTTTCATGTTTTAAACAGTTTGAAAAGAAATAAAAAATAAAACTCATGATGTTCTTTCAATGTAAAATTTTAACAAGCCTAGAGAAAGTGAATCTCGTTGTTTCTCAATTTTAGGGAGTCGGGAGAAAAACGTAAGAAAACTCCATCATGTTCTTTTTTGAAAATTTAGTCCCTCAAGCCTAAAAAAGGATAAAATAATGCATGAGAGAACTCTAGTGACCATGATTACCCAACGCATACTTTTTTTGTAAAGATCTAGTTCAATCCAAAAAAGATATAAGCTTATCCTGAATAGACGATTGTTCATTTACTTTGATGGGTTTGAATATTCAAGTACTTGATGATATTTTAATGTTTAGGGAGTCTAAAAAGGGATTAAAAGATAACTCCAGAGTTACTCTTTTTCATAAGTTTTAATGAGTTCGAAAAGGTGATAAAAGTGTACTCATCACCGACTTTAAATTCAATTAACGATTAGGAAAAGACAGAAAGAATTCAAATTTTTCATGTGTTTTACTAGCATCAAAGATAGCAAAAGAAGCTCGAGATTTCCATGAGTTTAATGAGTCTTGAAAATAAAAACTGAAATAGACTCGAGATAGGTTTCATTCTTATACAAAATTGAAATAGAGGAAAACTATGCTTGAGAGTGATTTAATTTTTACAGAACCTTGAAACATAGAAAAAACTATGTTTAAGATAAGTTTTCATGCCCCCAAAAAAATGAGTTAATTGTAGGAACATGGCCCCGAAACTTCGTTCCATTCACCTAAGAAGAGTACTTGTTACTAATAGTTGGATGCAATGAAGGTTCATTTACGAAATTAGGTGAAAGACTCAATTAGGGTAGGATTTGTTTCATTATTTTACTGAGGTTGACACAGTAAAAGAACTATCCTCAGGAAACATTATTTCATTTTTTAATGAGCTTGGCATAATAAAGGGAACTATTATCATGGAACCTTATTTCATTTTTTAATGACCTTGACAGAAAAAAAATGGAACTATGCTCATAAGAACTTTTTTCATTTTTTAACCAGGTTGACACAGTAAAGAACTATTCTCATAAGGAGTTTTTTTATTTTTAACAAGGTTGACATAGTAAAAGAACCATCCTGACAAGAAAAGGAAATATGATGATAAGGACTTGTTTCAATTTTTAACGAGGTTGACACAGTAAAGAAATATCCTCATAAGGATATGTTTCATCTTTTAGCAAAGTTGACACATTAAAAGAACCATCCTCATGGTGATCTGTTTCATTTTTTAATAAGCTTGACACAAGACAAATAACTATGCTCATAGTGACCTGATTCATTTTTTAACGAGGGTGACACAATAAAAAAACCATTCTCATGAAGAGTTATTTCCTTTTTAATGAGCTTGACACAGTAAAAGAACCATCCTCATAAGAGTTATTTCATTTTTTAACTAGGTTGACACAGTAAAAGAACCATCCTCTTGAAGAGTTTTTTCATTTATTAACAAGGTTGATCTTGTGGAGTCTTTAGGGTGCTTTGATCATCAATACTTCAATGTGTTCCTTGTTCTTTAATACTTCTTTTGGCACCCTTATTTGCGTGATATTATTCATGCATACTTTACATGTTGTTCCTTAAATAGTTGTAACTATAATCACTTATGGAAAGTGAACATCAGCCTGAAAATACCCTATTTTAACATGTTTCATATATATTTTATGTTCATGACTTAATAGTGTGCTTGGGAGGAGTAAGGATATCTTCTGGGCACACTATGAAAGGATGAAGGCCTAAAGAGAAGAAGCTTCGAGCCTTTGGAATGTGTCGATGCCCTAGGTCGAGAGAGGCACTCAAATGATGGTGAACGGTGCATGCTCGAAGGACGAAGGAGGAGGCTTCAGGCTTCCCAAGTGTGTTATGCGCTCAAGGGAGACAAGGAGGACACATGGCACAGAGTTGAAGGCTGAAGGGAGAATATTTAGGGCTTCAGAGTGCACTCATGTGGTAAGGAAGGAGAAGGAGGGCATATGATGCCTTGTTGAACGATGAAGGATGAAAATATGGGGCTTCAGAGTCCTCTCATGCACTCAAAAATTTGAGGAGGGCACATGGTGCATTGTTGAAGTTTGAAGAGGTAAAACGTCAGATCTTAAGGGTGCACTCAAGGAGGGCACAATCCTTCGAGTCAAAGAAGTGCACTCAAAGTATGGCTTGGTTCTTAAAGGGCGCAATTCAGAACAAGAAAGGGGAAATATGCCTTAGGAGAGAACTATGTCCTCTTGGAGGGCATGGGGTAGACTTCCAAACAATAAAGGATTCCCGATCAAGGCTTAAGAGTAAGGTCATCGGCTCCTAGCCTTAACACGTCCAATTTGCAACCAAAATTTGTCAAATTCTGGAAGATAGAACAAGGGGAAAACATAATGAGCTTAGACACAAAATCATGTGTGACACATACAATCTCATTAATAATACTTTGATCAAAATGAAGAATGATAAATAGACATCAAAACGACACTTTACACACATTTCACAAGTGTAACAAACAAAGTGTGTGTGACTCCGACCAAAATTGTCATTTTACAACAACAAAGGTGTTATGACCATGAAATTCACAAAATATGTTCCAATGAATATGATGACACATAAGGGTGATCAACACCACTTGAAACACATAGAATTACATGAAGTGAAACTTGACGACCAAGGTGACACTACATTTGAAAGTGAACTAGGCTCAAAAATTTGAATGTAGTGAAATTTTGGAGGGTGTTGTAGCAGCGAGAACAAAATATCCTAATCCAATGTTCCATCCTTAAGCTCTAATCCAAAAAAATTTAGGACATCAAGTACCTCAGAGATGAATTTTATAAATATGACCTTAAAATATAAACATTGATACCAATAACCCATTTAATTACATGATGACCCATGGATTTCCAACTCCTTGGAACTCCCCTGTAATGCATCTCATCCAAAAAAAACAAGAGGGAGTTGGCCATGACTTGGCTATAATTTCATCCACAACCTTACACATTCACATCTCTAGACAAGAAGTGGAAAATGAATTGAGGGACAATGGATAAGTAGAATTTAAGAGGAACCATCATACTAATAGCCATTGATATTTAATTTGACTACTTTCATTGGGGGTGCTAAGGAAAACTTTAAACATATATAATATTGTTATTTAATTTCACAAGGAATTTAGAATAATCTCTTCGATATTATGAGATAATAGTCTTAATACTTTGGATGTTCCTCCCTTGGTGATATTTCTAGTGATGATACTTTACCTAATCATTGTGGGAAAATTATATATCAGGATTGGTGAGAGAGTGGAGGTGTAAAACACTATAAGACTCAGACTATTCCATTCATACATATTTTGGACTCTACATTAATGAGTGAGAAGAAATAATCTCATATTCATTGAGTACATTAGATAATTACTGATTCTTGAGAGTCTCCATTTCTATTTTCTTGTTTGTACATTATATTATCCCCATCTTCTAGTCAATGAAGAGTTTCAAAAGACAACTTAATATCACCTATTCATTTTGTAACACCAATAATGTTTAGGCTAATCTTGGGAAATCAAAATTCATGACCTCTAACATCACTAAAATGTAGGAAAGGAATGTGTTTCATACTTATAAAGGTCAGAGTGTTGAGATGATAGTCTTAGCATGCATGTGTTTGAAGTTTTGCTTTTGCACACCATCATTTAGCTTGATTTCCATATTATAAGATAAATTGATTAAGAGATATGCATCGTTCATCACTCTTAAAAAATATATTTCCAATTAAGTTTTAGAACATTGGATTGAATTTCTATCTCTTTCACTCATTGGTTACACCTAAATTGTCTCATGGGTGTGTCATTTTAGAACCTTACATTTGAGGATTACATTGAAATATGACATTTGGAGTTGTTTAGCCAACTACTAGTACTAGAGGATTTATTGGTACAAGAGATCATAACCCGAGAAATATCAACACAAATACATGAAAATGAATCCAATTTATATATTTTTTCTCTTCTTCTTTTTTACATGTAATAATGTTTTTACCAAATTTTACTGTTACTAATATCATAATTATTAACCTATTACCTTTTAACCTGCAACTAGAAGTTTTCTACTATGATAGTGGTTTTGGTATTTTTCCTATTAGAGTTGTTCAACCGAGTAGTGGAATTATAATGCTAACAAAACTTTATAAATTAAATAATTGGTTAATATTCATGTCCAACAAAATAAGATAAAAAATTATCCAGCAGTTGCCATCTAATTTTTTTTTGACTTATTTAAACTAGTTACTTTGCAAAAACGGTTTATTTTTGTCCACCTGTCTTGCATGGATTCTTGATGTACACATTTTCAATAACAATACCACTTCAATGGCCTTTCATACCAACAAGATCCTACCACTCCCTTCACTCTAACAATGGAATTTGCAAGCCTTTGTCCATATTCTCCAAATTTGGAAAAAAATAGTTCAATATGTGCAATTTGAGGGCTGTATAAAAACAAAGGCTTAGGGAAATTGAAGAAGTTGTGATAGTTTCATATAAATATGAAAGATTTTTCCAATAAAACAAACCATATTTGTAATGTGAATAATTTATAATGTAGACACAACATACACTACATATGTTTTGAACAAAAAAGATTGCATAACTTTTGAAACCAAAAAAACTTTGGGAAATTTTCGAATGGTTTGTGATATTTTTATTTTTTGTTTTTCTTGATATTAAATTTACATAATTTATTTATTAATTTTTTAGAAAAAGTATTCCAAAATACACAAAATTTAGATGATGATGATGATGATGATGATGACCTAAGACCAATGTTGTCTATCAGACCTCCTGACAGGAGAAAGAATCTAAGTTTGATTCTTCAAAATCTTGTTTCTATGGTCAAAGACAAGGGTAATAAGTGCTCCAAGATCACTATAGGTGGGCTAGATTAATAGGTCAAGAAAAATCGAAGTACTACAAATGTTAGGGAATTCAGAGTGAATGTGAGTAAGAGTAGGATAGTCTAAAAGGAAGTGCTTTTCATCTTAAGTGGGCTACCTTAATAGGTCAATAAAATTGGAAGTGCTGCACATGTTAGGGAATTGAGAGCAAATGTGAGTAAGAGTAGGACACTCTAAAATAAAGTTCTTTTCATCTTCCACCTACTTAGAATCCTAAATATGACACATTCTATCATTCGAAGGGGTATTGGGAATAGACCACCACCACTCTGAAGCTCATGGGAATTAGTTCTTATCATAGCAATCTTTCTTATTGCTGGACAACACACAGAGATAATTTTGATTATCAAGGGTGGGATTGATCACTTCCTTATAGTATCTTAGCTTCCTTTTACCCTCCATCTCCTAGTCCTCCCACAAATTGTCCTTAAAATAATAGTATTTTTGATATTATTTGTCCTTCCCATACTAAGCTCCTCCTTAATTCCCCAATGGTTGAGCCTAGACAAACTTCTTCTTATATATCAGATATCTGAACATAGTCATGATTTCAATGGGGACAAACCATATTCAATCAAGAGAATAGGATTGAGACTATTTCTCTTCATCTTAAAATTTTAAGTTAAATTTTAAGTTATGAATTGCTTTTGAATCATCTCAATCATTCTATATATATATATATGCTTATAAAAAACAAAAAATTTTAATGAACAACATAACCCAACCTATAATAAAAATATGCAATATTATTCACCCCATATCGATCTTTTTTATGTATAATATAAGAATTGAACTGAATTTTCAAATTTTGAAACTCTTTAACCTGGTTCATATTTTTTTTATGTATAATATATGAATAGAACTGAATTTTGAAATTCTTTAACCCGGTTCAACCAAATTCTGTAACTACAATTTAAACTAACATTTCACCGACCTACATTGAGTACATTGAGTGCTTCTTTCTAATAACATTTAGTTACTCCCTGCCTGGCTGAAATCCATTGCATAATATTCTCGCAATATAAATGCTATGAAATGTTAGAATTTAAAGAAACTACATGTGTATCAAGACCAGGTTTACAGACATTCTCAAATATTTTATACTCAAATCCGATCAAGAACATGTTTTAAGAGATTATAAAATATTTGTCTCTAGTACCACCGTAGGAATTCTGAAGAATTATATGCCTCACTAACTAATCATTGCTATCCCAAAATATATACAGTGCAAATATAAATCATTGCTATCCCAAAATATATACAGTGCAAATATAAATCATTGCTATCCCAAAATATATACAGTGCAAATATAACCATGAATGCAAAAACTTTGTCCTCTACTTGGTTCATCAACAAAAGTATAACTATGGTTTGGACAATTGCACTTATGAAAAAGGTCCTCCAAAATCAATTCCGTACTTCTTTGACAGAAAAGATATGGCTGTAATATGTGAAGTCTCTATAACAACCAAAAATACCTTAGTTTGGACAGGTGAACCTGATAAACGGTCTTCCAAAAACAATTCTGTAAATTTTTTTTATACCAAGATATGGTTCTGTAATTTTTTTTTTATATATATACTAAGATATGGTTGTATAAACGATATTGGGACGAAACACTCAAACGAGGCTTTCTTGTTGGATGCAAATCTTCCATTTGGATTTGGATTTGATGCACCAGGTGAAAGCAGGAGGGCTTTTTGTTTGTTCTGTTTAACCCTGAAAGCCAAATGGCATCCTTGCTTGAATTATTTCAGTGTTGCAACATCCTTGCATTCCTTTCCAAGATTGATAATCTTTGAAAATCCCAGAGATTTTGAATCCAAAGGCTTTGTTATTGATTGTTCGAAATTGACAGGAATGGAAGCAATATTATATCAATTAGCACATTTGTCGCTGTTTAAAACTTGACCCTGCCATGCTTTGAATTGCTGCAACGAACCTGGATTTGTAGAGTAAAGCTGACACCATGGAAATGACGATGATACACAGTTCTAACAAAAAGAAGAAGAATCTCTCCTTAATGCACCAGAAAGCCGCATTAAATTTCTAAATAGTCCTCCCATCCCGTCCCGTTTTCAAGCAGAAAATCTCTCACTAACCGTCCCTCGCCCTTTTCATTTCGATCTTGTTTTTGGCGCCACTAAAACTGTAGTTGGAGTGGTGTACACGGCAGGTAGAGTCAAGCAGGTCCCTCCGCCCGTCCACTGATATGCCATGCAAATGCCCAGGCATGGTGAAAGGGCCACCATAGCGGCATTAAATGCCCTAGGCTGGTTATGTGTTGCCGTGAAGTGTATGGTTTAAAATATATTTAAATTTAATTTTATATGATGTGGTTGTTTATACAAGTGGCAGATGAGATCATGAGTTAATCAAGGGAACTAGGCCTTCTACTTCCGACTCGGCAACCTCATCTGCACCTGCACATCAACATGGGATTCCAGCACTCAGAATTTTATCGTGACTGAGTGTCTGATAGCGTTGGAAAAAGATTTAAAAAACATTATAGGGTTTACTGTTGTCACTCACCAACGTCATATGCGTATTAAGGTGTGATTCCAGCTCTCAGAAACGTCATCGTTACTGGCTGGCTGATTGCACTGGAAAAGATTTGAAATAACATTGGTATTCACCGTGGATTAGCATAAGGACAAAGTATAATGGCTTGCATTCATTTATTTCTTTTTTAGTTTGGTTTATCTTAGACGTTGTTCAACAAAATTGTGATTCGATTTTATGTTATTTAATACACATTTTTAAATATATAAATAACTTTAATACCTTTAAAATATGTAGTGGTCCAATTATAGAAATTTCTGCCATTGTAAACATCCCTACCAAATTGAAAGGTTTAAACCAATCAATTGGGTTGAGGTAAGCAAATCGATTTCCTTGGGTGGATGTAAGCAAATGTTACAGTAGCAGCCAGAATCATAATTAAATTAATCATCAGTTATATTTAAGCGGTGAAAATTTGATCCAGAGTTGAGGATAATACAGATTTTTGAGAGTAGAGAGTGACCGAGTGTACCATAAGAAACATTGAATCCTCATACACGCCATTAAGAATATGTAGACAATCACTATCAGACATGTCCTACGGTAGCATAAGGCTCTAGAAAGTTATAAAAAGGGACGAAGTCTTCAGTTTCAGTTTATCCATTTGTTAGGTTTTCAGGATTTGGGCAATATGAATGAGTTGCACATTTTGGATTTTTCATTCTCTACTGGCAGGAAGATATTGGCTTCTGTCCCCACACCCTCTCCACCGACCCAAGAACAGTCTACTTCTTACCAAAATGAGGATACTCTTGGCTCTGATCTAGTAATCATTATCCCGGTTTTGCTGTGTGTTTTCATACTCGTGCCCGGCCTCAGATCTTTGTTCAGATGCCTTCTGGGCTCCAGGGAGCAGACGGTGCTCGACTCATCAGATAGGGTAGCCGACACTGGATTGCTGAACGAGGTCTTGATAGCACTGCCTGTTATTGTTTATACGGCGAGTTCAGGGCTACGGCCCGCGTCAACAGATTGTGCGATCTGCTTGGCCGAATTTGTGGAAGGAGAAAATATGAGAGTTATGCCAAAGTGCAGTCATGGATTCCACGTGGAATGCATCGATAATTGGCTCGTCTCGCATTCTTCCTGCCCTATGTGTAGACATTCCCTGAAGCTTCAAAGTGGAGACAAGAAGCCAGGGGGCTCGGCAATTGTTCAATCGACCGAATCAAACAACACCATGAATATGGTCACAGAGTCCACGAATTCATCTCAAGAAAGTGGAGTGGATTCTCGACAAATTGAAACGTTCCCAAGAACCCCAGACGAGGCCGCCCTTATGGCCACTTCAAGGTTACCTAGCCCTCCTGCTTTTACGGAATGCCCTGAATGATGCATATACGAGTTCAGTTGAAAATTTCTTTCATGGAAGAAGATGTAAGGGAAATTTCTATTGCACTCTTATCTTGTGTTTCTCTATTGCAATTTCTCAACATACAGAAATTTGTGGTGCTCTCGATTCAGTTATCATATATCTTGCTGTACATATTTCTGTAGTTGTAAGATGGACACCTTTTTTTTCGCTTCTGTGTAATGTCAGAGCTGGGCAGTGACTTTCACATGCAGTTTTATGGTTTTAAATGGAAATTCTTTCGGGTTTAGTTTAACATTTTCCATTTAGATCTGCTGCATGCCCGCGCTTCTGAAAGATAGCAATGGACAGGAATTAACAATAATCAACAATGGACTGGAGCCACCATTGCATTCTCTGAAGGCTCCAAACACGGTTGCAACTTCAAATTTCAAATTTATCAGGTGTGATATTATATTTTACAAAAGAATAATATGGTTATTTGTTTAGATGTGTAATTTCTTTTGTCTTTCTATTTGTTATATATTTTGGAAAGGTTGGTTAGCTTTACATTTTAATAAAATTTGTTTAAAATTTAGTAGATATTTATTGGAATTACAAGTTTAATGAGTTGTGAATTTTCTAAGATCATTTTAGTCAGTTATGGTTTTCCAAGGTATTGAGAAGTTGTGATATTTTATATAGCTAAAAATTAATATAATTGTTTATTTACATTTTTATTCTTTTAATTTAAATTTTTTTCTATTTATTATATATTTTTATAAATTTATTTTAATTTTGGATTTAATATCTTTTTTTTAAAGAAATTAAGTTTTCAAAATATAAATTTATTTATGTATGTAAAATTTGAAAAAATATTTGTATCTCCAAATATTTAATTTTCCTCCAAACTTGATAAAGCTGATCTAAACTTAATAAATCTAAAAGTTAAAAGAATATATATTCATTTTTAATCATATTTATCTAAATTTTTCATATATATATATAAAGTTTTCATATGTTATTCCCCACTGGGGGTGCATAGATTTGACGTCACTCGGAAAGTGTACAAGGCCAATGGAGGATACAAGACACTTGGCCAAGCAATTAACATATCAACACACTCACACTCAAATCAATATGATTTTGACACCGGAATTTGTTAGAACTTGTTGGAGAATTTAATTTTAACCACCTTTTAGGGACTATCCAAGTGTCTCAATTTAGTTTTAATTAGTCCACTTTATTAAAGTTTCACTCCATTTATTTATTCCTGATGTTTCTAATGTAATTTTATTTAAGTAATTTGTAATACTCACCAGAGCAATGCTCTTCTCCACTTTTCTTCAGTTTTCAATTCTTATCATAGTATCAGAACTAATTTGCATAAGACCACTAAGAGAATAGCCAAGAGAGCTAAATTGGAATAGTAGAGAAAAGAAACAAGCCTAAATAAGACTCTTTGAGAGCGCAACAGAAATTTGAAGATGCCTCCTCCGAAAATACAGCAAGAGAACGAAGAAACCAGTTACTACTAAGTCAGTGAACCGCAGGCCAAGTGAATTGAAGAAAAGTCAGCTCAAAATTGGTTTCTAAAGTCCATTGCAACGAAAGGCGTTAGTAAACGTTCTTTAACAATAGCGATTGCGTTACGGCTATGTAGCAAAGCAAGTGCACAAAAATGATGTGCAAATGATTCATGAAGGTACTCCGTATTCAAAGTTGCTTTGTTTTTTTAATGGAATGAAAACTCTTTTTTAAAAGAAGTCAGGAGCACATTTAAAAAAAATCAAAAGTCTTTTTAAAAGATGATGAGATCCCATTTAAAAAAAAATGAAAAGTCGACGATCAACGCGCATAATTAAGGAACAGATCCCATTTAGAAAAAATGAAAAGTCTTTTTAAAAGATTATCAGCACGCATAATTGAGGAAGAAACGCTCCGATCAGCCTAAAGCCAGTGCAGCAAGAAAGTGTCGGTCAGTGCGGATGCCAACAAGATAGTCGCGTTGATCGAGGTAAAGCTTACGCCATTCCGATCCCAGCGCAGCAGAAGTATGATGGATCCGCGCCGGTGTGAGCTTGTTTCAGAAAGCGGAACTTCGAAAAGAACGCCGAAAATCTCGGTGATTTCTGTGTTAACGAAGTTTTAAAATTTTCAAGCCAGGGAAATCTCGGTCTCTTGTCGCAGCTCCCCGATTGCTCACTGTTATGTTTTCTCCCCTCGCATGACTTCTTGGCTCTGCAAACCCCTCCATAACACAGTTCGACATGAGAAGCTCGTTGCAGAACCATTAGAAGAGCTGCTGTCTAGTAGCAGAGTGGGCAGTGTTAATACAACTTACGGCGATTTCAACCACATGCAGGCCCGTGAAGGTACAAAGAGACCCGTTTCCATTTTTTAGTCGTGAATCTCATTGGAATATATGTGAAGAAATTTGTTTTCCATAAGCCATTTTGGGATATGTGTAGGCGCAAGCGATTATAATATTCGAAGAGTATGGCTCATATAAAGTTTTTTTTTTGAAAAGTCGATTCATTCATAAAAGGGAGCATCATATTGTTTTATTCTTAAAAAAAAACCTTTCTTTTTTTAAAATAAAAGAGGGGTTTTATCATTTATGGAATGAGTTTTTTAAAAATGTTTTTTTTTTCAAAGTTTTTTTATAAAAATAAATAAATTAAATTTGTTATAAAGAGAGGGCTTTATAGTGTGGTTTAAAAATGGTTCATGCAATGAAAGGCCTATGAAATTGATTGTGGGCATTGCAATATTTTAAAAAAAAGGGTTTGCGAGAAGGTTTTTTTTTTTAAGCGAAGTAGAGATGTTACTTGTTGAGTCGTAGTGAGCCAACAATCAAAAATGGGAAAAGCCAAGAGGCTAAAACTACGAAAGGAGATGTTTGAGATCTTTTTATATTTGTAAGTGAAGAAGAAAAAATATGGCTTTGCATTAAAATGCAAAAAAGAATCTGTGGATGACAACATTCTCCTTGTGATTTCATATGCCAAGACAGTCAGGAGGCATGGGATACCCCTGAGAGGTGTTTTGGTGCAAGGGGGGCATTGAAGTTGAAGATGAGGGTGGATCTATAGCAGTAGATCTACAACGAGATGAAAAGACTCAGCCACAAGTGGATGATGTTTGTGAAGAAATTGCATAAGAAGCAAAGAAGCAGCCCGAAGATGCTTCTGAACCCCATTGTACACAACTACAAGTGGACGAAGATTTGATGAATCCAACAACAAAGCTTGCTGGTGAAAATTTGATGAATTCAACAACTAAGCTTGCTAATGATGAGTTGATGATTCGAGCAACAGGGCTTGCTGATTATGATATGGTGAAACCAGCAACACAGTTTGCTGATGATGATATGGTGATTCCAGAAACAGAACTTGTTGATGAGAGTAAAAATACTATGGTAAATGCAGTGACTAATATTGTTTATGTAAATTTTGATAAAGAATTTTTGGCTAATGATGATTGGTTGAAGATGATACAACAAAAACATCATATTAGCATCATGATATTTGGTGAGATAACCCCACTTGAGTCGGTGGAAGACAACATGTTTGCAGCAACACGAGTTAGTGAAGAAGCAACAAAGAAAGAGATAGAGATAAAGACAGAGATAGAAATAGACGTAAAGACAGATGCAAAGAAAGAAGTCTGCAAAGGGAAAATAGAAACAAAGATAGAGATAGAAGCAGAGAAGGAAGCGTAATAGAAGAAATTTTTCTTAGCAGAGGAGAAGGAACAAAACCAATGTGGTTTTGGAGATTTTTTTACACTTACAATTTCTTTTCAATGTGCACGTAAACAGATCGATTATGAAGAAGTGTTAAAGTTTCTTGAAACATGGCTTGGAACACCATGTCTAGATGAGATCTATACAGAAGATGTAGATACGAATGTTGAGGACAGCATGCATGACGCACACGTCAATGAAAATTTCAGGTATTAGAGTTTTGAAGAGATGAAATATTATTTTCGTCTTATGTTGCAATAGATTGATGATGAAAAGCGAACTACAGAAGAGAATATGTGGCAGCAACCCACATACAAGTCATATCTTGAAGAAGTCCAAGACATGCTTACGTAGCCTGGAACAATAGAAGACTTGCACCAACAATTGAAGAAACAAATGTTTAAAGAATACAACAAGAAGAAAATGCTTAAACAATTTAGAGGCTATAGAATCCGGAAGAAGAGAAGAAGAAAAATAAAACTAGTTGAAGTAAATTTTTTAAATTGTAAGCCTCGCTGAGACATAGAGCAATGGGTATCTTAATTAAATTTTTGTGTGGTTGTAATTAAGGGGGTGTGTTGGAGAATCCAATTCCAAATACCTGCTTGGTGTTGAAACCGTCCATCCAAGTGTCCCAGTTCAGTTTCATTTAGTCCAATTTAGTAGAGTTTCACTTCAGTTATTTCTTGGCGATGTTTACAATGTAATCTTATTTAAGTAATTCGTAATACTCAGAAGAGAAATCCTCTGGTCCACTTCTTTTCAGTTTTCAATTGTTGTCAAAACTGTGGGAGATTGTACTCTATAGTTCGCCTCACTCACAATAATATGATCGATGTTCATAATATTTCATCACATGCTCAAGTCATGTAGGACAAGGATGGTGTCAGGCTGAGTGGACATCCCTCTCCATGCCCTCTTATAACTTTGCCAATATTTGGAGCTCAAAAGGTGTCTATGACTATAGTGAGTATGGTGGTGTTTACAAGTAGAAGTAATGTATTTCATGATAATTCTCTCCTCCTAATCAACAATTAGAAAATTCACAATATTTCTCTGGGTATCTCGACGATAAAATAAATTCATTGTAGTGGGCATTGTGCTCAAACCTCATACGCCTCCTCAAATCATAGTGTGGTCATAGTATTTACAGTAACATTCTCGCCTCAAAGTCTTTATCTAAACATCCAGTCAACCCCTTATATTTGTAATCGTTTGCAGTTACTTTTTATTAGGGGGATTTTGAGGTTTAAAATGTGCCTCCTAAGGAAATTGTAAAATGATAGTGGAAATAATCAAATAAGATTTGATTACATCATCAAATTTTAGAGTGAAAAAAGGAAAAACTACTTTTTCAACTCGTATTTTCAACTTATCTCCCAAATTTTTTACTCAAATTTCAAGCGGGAGTACTCGTTGTATGAAAATTTCAATTCCTCATCCAAGGAGTACCCATGTTGCATACTTTCGATGGATCCTGCTACACAAAAAATGAAAAATACATGAAAAATGTGATTGCAATAACGTTTTTTCATGTATTTATCCATTTTTGTTTAACGGGGTCCGTCAAAAGTATGCAACATGAGTACTCCTTGGATGAGTAATTAAATTTTCCATTCAATGAGTTCCCACTCGAAATTTGAGTAAAAAAATTGGGAGATAAGTTGAAAATACGAGTTGAAAAATTAGTTTTATTATTTTATTATTTTTTAATCTTTTTACCCTTTTACTTAAAAAATGTTAAATCATCCCCATTGGTTGACATCATCATCTTTTATCCTATCGGTTCTTATAAAGTTTATTTTATTTGTACATTTTTCTTAGGAGGCCCATTTTAGACCTCAAAATTCCCCTAACATTAGAATAAAATTCAGGAAATTTGGTAATGGAGTATCGGGTATGACCACATGGCCTTGGCTCATGAATACTGATTGAATAATGTGGGATTCTCCTTCTTACTCACCACAAAGCCTAATTAGTTAGTGAACCTCCTCCAAGGTTGTAAATTCAACTAATATTTACCGCATCAGTCTATTCTACCCCCGAAGGAATTCTCATCAACATTGGTAGATAAAAGCATATTTGGTTACATTCCTTCTCATAGAAGCCTGAAAATTTTGGCCACCACTTGCATGCATTACATTGGAGCACTCAATTACTAGATCAAGGGTGTCGATGGAAGGTTCAACTGAAGACTTCATGACTCAGATGTGACATCCATCTCCTCACATGGAGTTCTAGTGCCTAAGAAAAAAGGTCAAATGGGGACAACACTTGTAAGGTTTCTCTCCGTAGGAAGGTGAGCCAAAATCAAATCATAAACTCCTCTCAAGTTCCTATCATATATGTGGTCCAATGTTTCACTAAGATCTATACTTTGTAGTAGACAATTCATGGAAGTTCCCTCTCAATTTTTTTGAATTCTGGCTAGCCCATAAAACAGAAGCCATCCATTTTCAAATCATTATTTTTGTACCTCTAGCCCGAAATGTCACAATTTTTTTTCTAGATAGACTCGTCACCAAAACTTGTCTAATGATAAGAAGTTTAGCATTTTCTATTGGGTCGGTTTCTTAATAGGGAAACCCGTAACACCAAAAAAACTCTTTGGATGTTTTGGGCACTGTAATATAAAGCCAAACCTTTACATAAAAAGAAAAGTTTTTATATGTTATCATTAAATTAAAGTATGAAATTATAATAGTTGGAAATATAAATATTTTTAAAATGGATCTTAATTTTTTTTTCTTCAAGGGAAGTCATTCTCTTTCTCAGTAAGAGGTCTAAAGTTAGGGTCAATAGAACCATATTCATAGGAGCATAGCCATTATAAAAATATTTCTAGTTATTGTGTCACTTTTACAGGATTGAAAGTGGGTGAGGGAGACAACAACTTTTTTTCCCAACCACTAAACATCACCCTAATTGACAAAATGGATCTTAATTTACTACTTATATACATTTATTTCATCATTTTTATTTCTATTTATATATTTAGAAATATGAAGTTTATCAATATTAATCATCATTATTTGAATTTTTTCAAATGTGATAGATATATTATGACTTTTAAAAAGTATATGTAATAGACGAAATATGTCCATGGTATTTACTGTGGTATTTTCCCATTGTATCAGCCAATGGTATTTTCCTTCTGGTCTCGAGGGAAAATAATATATTAAGGTCTATAGAGAGTCCACCAAGCCTATAAAAGGGGATAGAAGCTAGGAATTCGGAATCATTCGGGTGTATCTATCTTATTGTGTTTTTCTTGAGAACTTAGAGATGCCAAATCCAGTTTGATCGGAGGGAGGAGAATCTGGTGGGTGTTATTTTGTCTGGAGGATCCATCCAGGGTCCACTATTGTGCTTCAATATTTTGTTTTCTGTTTTAATGAGCAACGAGACATGCCACTACATGGGCTCCAATATTTTTGTATGGGCATGTAATCATTTCTTCAGTTGATAATAATATAAATAAAGGTTGTATCTCCAAATATAGTTGTGTTCAGTGTTTTGATTGCAATTTTTTTAGCTAGAACACCTAGGTGTGCCTGATATGTTGATTATTTTTTTGTTCAGGATAGTGGAATGGTATCATATCAGTGGTATTAGAGGTGTGCATCCTTCCAGCTTGAAATTTTGATTCAAGGAACTTCATTGAGATTTATTCTCACTCTAGTTGGCATCTCCATCTCCATATTCGGTGATATTCACTATCACCATAGTTGGTTTTATTTGAATGAATGGGACATTTTTTTTTTACTGTAGAAAAAGGAAAACATTACCTTTTCCAAATTACTTATTGAAAGTTGTCATATTTTATCGGGGTTTGTTGTGCCATATCTTTCCACTCAAGTTTAATACGTCGAGATCGAAATATTCTGAAAAATTTTAGACCTGTCCATTCAAAACTGACTAGGGTAGGGTGAAGAGAGAAGCCATCTGCACCACGTTGAATGCCATGACTAGATATCGAAGGTTGATATCTCATTATTCTATGTGAAAATTTGATAGACCATATCCAACAACTTGCTAGATTTCAAGGGTGCCAATCGTAGAGCTCGGAATAGAGAGTCAAAGTGTCGGCCCATCAACTCTACGAATTAGGGAAAGTTTTTTGTGGAGAGGTGGTCAATTAGATTGAAAAAGGGTTGAACAATAAACAGATCTCAACAAGAGATCGTTGTTGAATTTTGAGAGGCCATAAGCTATAAAGGGATAAAAAAATGAGGCTTCATTCATAAGAAATATCGATGCCTCCATTTCATTGAGTTGAAGGCAAGAAAAATTATCTACGGAGCCACGTCTCTATGCTATATGGGCTTTCAGTTTGAAATGATTTTAGTTGGGTATGTGTTGGATCTCATCCCTGAACATCTGAAGATATCTCATGACCTTATACAGCTTCTCATATACCACTGTAGGAACTTCAAATGCATATACTATGTATTCTGTGTGGGTGTCGAGAGAGTGTAGATTCTGCAAATCTTATTTGGCTCAACATTACATGGAAAAATATAATATGGGACTATAGAAGGAGGCCAATTGTATTCCAAAGAAAAGGGAATGCATGAAATGAATAGAAATGTATGTGAGAGAAAATCATAGAAGCGTGGAAGGAAATCACACAACAAGTGTTGAAATTCATGATCCTTGAGGCACGAGCCTTAATTTAAAGCATAAAAGGTAGATGCTTGTTATTTTTTTTCAAGAAGATCACTCCCTTGCGCAAAGGGATAATGAATCCTATATACATTGGAATAGCTTGTTAAATATCATACAACGGAGGTAGTGACAGTCATTACAACATCTGTCAAGGTTATTTCACTTCAGTGATGCCGTCAAGATGTCTTGGCTGTGACTTGATTTATTTTTGAACTCTTCTAACAAATGGGTTTATAATAGGAATTATTTTCTAGAGTTTTAAATAGAACTATTGCCACTCATTTATCATTTCAAAGTGTAAAAAAATATGTGACATGATTTATTTGATAAAAGGGAAAACACAAGCATTATTCTCATTTCTGCACTGATTTACGCATAATTTGTTCGAGGTCATGGGCTAAGAGGCCATTCAGTTATTGAGCTTTCACTCAATTGATTTTCCAGCTAAAGCTAAGGATATGTACAAACTATGCTCTTCTTGTAAACAAAATAATGTTAAAATTCTATAACAACCCAAAATTTACATTGATTCTTTTAGAAAAAATTACCTCGCTACAACATTGAAAGGTATCATTTTTTTTGGATTGAAAGAAGGGAAGATATTTAATGAATTTAGGTCTCAAGGTTTCCAATCCATTTTTTATGGTTATATATGTATGCATCTGCACACACAATTTTTTTCATACTATACAATACAAGCAATTATAAATTGCAAGTGACCAACGATTAAGTATCATAAATGAGTTTGAGATATTTGCACAAAAAGCATCCATGTTCAATATGCGGTTTTTTGTTTGGGAGAGAGTCAGCATAAAATTTTGTGTGTGTTTATCTATAAATACACATTGTATATGAATCATGCAAGATCAGGTCCATACGTAACGCAACTTCGAATAGTGTAATTAACGAGTGATCCATTAGTTTACCCAGCAGCATACGAGTGAACACAAACATCAAAGGAAGAACCAAAGGCTTCTCAGGAAAAGACATCAAAGACTCATCTGTGAGAATTCATCTCTTAGAGTACCGAAAAATCTTTTACTATTATATTTAAATGGTATCACTACATAAGAGATCCAAATTAAGGTTATTAGTGCAAGAGAATAATTTATTATTATGTCAGCAAAGTTTTATTATCTCTGATCAAAGGAGGCCAATCATTTTTAGTGAAGAAAGTCGAGGATAGAGAAGAAAGAGTAATTATTGAGATCCATTGATTCCAAACCAAAATATCATCATTTTAACTTTGGAAACGCCATAGGACTCAGTGCAATGATACATTTGTCTATTCTCTTGGCTACAATACTTTTGTGGATCACATATGGAAACAACATATAATTCAGAAGAAAGAGCAGAACAATAGGCCTTTCTCTCAAAAGGTCCATGTTATTCTTTAGCAGCCAAAGGATACTCGAAAGGAAGATGTAAAAAACAAGTATCTCTTTGAATTTGGATCCAAATTGTAGTATACAAAATCAAATATGTACTCTTGGAGTTGGACACATTAGATATGGCTTTTTCCCAGATAAAGCAATCAGATTGGAAAAGATGAGGTTGGGCCTTGAAGCCATCAATGCTTTCCTTGATATGTTCTTGGAACATCCTTGTGAAGAGTTCATGCTCATATTTACTTCTTGTCTCAGCACGGTCACAACTCTAACATCACCACTACTGTCCTACAATAATGATCTCATGATAGATGTACTACAACTGCTAGTAGAATCCTTTCAGGGGTTGAAGAAAATCATGCTTCCTACCTTTCATAAGCAATAAAAAATTTTAAAATTCATGGATGAGTTCAACTTTGGAACATTTATGTTGAACTTGGAATGCGACGACTTATTCTTTCAGTTACTATAAAGATTTTACACCAACATTACATCATATCATCCAGATTGTGTCAAAACAAGCATGAAAATATTATGTCCCTATTCTTAGAAGGATATGTTGACATTTTCAAGATACTAAGATCTAAATTGTTGATCATTTGAAGGAATGAACCATAGGGATCACCAACTTCCTATGATCTAGTCAAGAAGTTGGTCAGGAAAAACATAAAATTGCTCAGAAGGGTGCTAAACTAGGAAGGAGTTGAGAAGGATTGATGGAGGAACCAAGAAAAAAATATATAGCGAGAATTAACTAAGGATTAGAGGACTATTATTTATCTTCAAGGGAACTTGGACCCTTAACCATGCATGTTGAGGTGATAAGGAGGAAACAAGGGCATAACAGTTAGAGACTTCTTCAGATTATGGGGATGCATCCATAGTTGGGTTCAATGGTTTTGAAATAGAACGTATGAAGGATCCAAGAAATCAGGTACAGATGGTGAGCAACAACACCATGCTTTCCAAAGAAACTTGCAGGAAAAGCCGATGATGACTAGTCAACTTGACAAAGAACATGATGCAAGGAAGGAGGTAATTCCTCCTGATGATGTGGTAGTTGAGTCTATAGATATTCTAGAGAGAATCCATCAAGAGTATGGGAAATCAAGTATATATAAAATACCACCAATATATGCATTGTTGACAACTAGAGAGGGTTCACAACTTATCCCCACATGTGGAGAAGGCCAAGAAGAATACAATAAAGGAGAATCAAATGAGGAGCCAGTAGTAATAAACCTATATGATGAACATGATGATGCACAGAAACATGAAAATATAATATGCATGATGAGCGATTTCTGGAGGGCCAGTTAAAGGTTCAAGTTGAAGTTGTGGTTTTGGGGCATCCGGCTCCGACACATAGAGAGACATTAAACAGTGTACTAGAATTACTAGAAGAGGAATTTCGGGAAAATATCATGCATTTGAAGACATATCTTATGATGTCGAAGAAGAGAGTCTAGACATCTCGAGAAAATGTTTGACAAGAGAATAGAAAAATTGAGGAGTTCATAGGGGTATGTGCCGAATCAAAAACCAATTTTTCTAGTGTTTAGGAATGACTCAAGTCCCTCACAAGGAAGAAAGAGGAGTACAATTGGGAGATCCAGAGAAGCCCTCTATAACAATACATTATAAGGATTGCAACACTACCAACCCAAATTTATAAATTGGGAAGAGCAGGGCACAATTCCACAAATGCATCATGTTGGGTGACCAAGTGGAGAAGCATCAACATAGTAGATTTGCAAAAAATCATCCTTCCCAAGGACTGGATTGGAGAGATATTACGACTTGGTGCTCTATTTATGGGTCGAATTCTAGGAGGATACTCACAACCAAGGGCATATTTCAGCTTCATCCCGTTGGCATGGGAAGTGATGGAGCGTTGAGATGGTACCATAACCCACACGTACCAGGACTTAGGCGGCATTGGGATCCACAATAATCCATTGGGGCTAGGATTGGTCAGTGTATTTTTTCGGATCCATGTATCTAAGGATCGATTCAGTATATTTTAGCATGGAGGTATGTAATAACACACTTTATTGTATGGGATCCTGGTACCAATACTTCTATTGAGGATAACAATGAATTTATTGACGACAAGAAATATTTGGGCATGAGTATTTGTAATATTCCCTTTCTCGATCTCGTCAAAATGGTTGAAATATGTCCATGATATGCAATTTGTTTCGAATCCAGTTGAATCTATTGAAGGAAGGATTGGTCGGAGGATTTTTTTGGATCCATGTATCAAAGGTTACATATAGGATATTTTAGCATGGAGGTATGTAATAACGCATTGAATTGTATGTGATCCTAGTATCAATGCTTATGTTGTGGATGACAGTGAATTTCTTGAGGGCAAGAAATATTTGGGCAGGAGTATTTGTAATATTCCCTTTCTCTATATGGTCAAAATGGATGAAATATGTCCATGGTATTTACTATTTTATTTTACCATGGTATCAACCCATCGTATTTTCCTTTGGTTTTCGAAGGAAAACAATACAATAAGGTCTCTAGAGATTCCATCAATCCTATAAAAAGGGATAAGAGCTAGGCATTCAGAATCATTTGGGTTTATCTATATTATTGTGTTTTTCTTAAGAAATTGGTGTGGCCAACTCCAGATTGATCCCAAGGACGAAATCCCCATGGGTTTTTTTTTTCTAGCGGATCCATCTAGGGTCCATGATTGTGATTCAGTATTTTGTTTTTTGTTTTAATGAACAGTCAGGCATGGCACTGCAGGGGCTCCTATTTTTAGCTAGAACACCTATATGTGCCAGATATATTGATTATTTTGTTGTTCGATATATCACAGTATATTTTAACCTTATTAATAAAATAAAATTACAATATAAAAATTGAATTGAATGGATTAAATATTTGTATTGATCTCTCTCTCTCTCTATATATATATATATATAATTAAACAATTATGGGACTACCCAGTAGAAAAAATTTATACCGCTATTTTTAGAATTCAACCTAGTAGAGGATGTATCCAGATATTTGAACCTAGCTAGAAACACAATATGTGTGTCTACTGCATGAGCGCAACTCCTTCGAAATGACATAAAATTATATTACTCACCTATTTTATTCTAATTTTCTTAGTTTGGAACTTGGCTCTTTGTTACTCCTCTCTCTCACCTTTTTCTCTATCATATTTACCCAACCTTAATTAAGAATATTATAAATAATATATATATCTATATATACATATATATATATATATATATATCTATCTATCTATAACTAAAGCGGGTAAATTTTATTCATAAAGGGGTTTGGTTGGGCCAAAGCCTAATCAACCATCATTACATAGCATTACAAGGCAACTTGACATCTTCCTATTTAAAAAGATTTCATGGGTTATGGGATGCTTGTATGGAGTGGGCTTTAATCGTTAATGCTAAGATCTCTTGGAGAGAGGAGGCATCCTTTGTTTTCCATAGAGTCCACTTCAATATTCGAGCTTCTCAGAATGTGGAAGAATTGGAAGGAAGTGAAGTCGAGCAGATCTCTAATCTTCACAGAGACTTATTGAGGACGACGTTGTTGAACTGATCCTCTGCGTTGAGCTTTTCAATAAGAATTTCCGAATCTCTGAATGCTTGAAAAACTTTGATGCCTCTATCGCGAACAATATGGCAGGCTTTCATGAGACCAAGTATTTTTTCCTGATTGTTTGTGCGTTGACCATGTCCCCAGCAAAAGCTATCTTTTCTTGAACCATTTGGAGAGTAGATGACGCCGCCTACACCCGCTGCCCCGGGATTTCCCTTGGATGCACCGTCAAAGAAGATTATTGTTTTACTTTGTTTCCTCCACCATTCCTGAAAGCTGTCATCCGGTTCTCTTAATCTCCAATTTGGGTTGGATAGCGGCGGGGGGGGGGGACTAGAGGTTTTTCATTAGGTTGGGGGCCAAGGGAATTCACCCGGTTGTTTTCAGTGGGAAGGAGAGGAATGTCAAATTTGTGAGATTGTTGGAACACAGATTCAAGAATGAAAGATTTAGCTTTTGCAGCTACCTCTGATGGTTGACATGAAGTGTCATTGAAAGTCTGTTCATTTCGGGCAAGCCAAATTTTCCAGCACACAAATTTGGGGATGGAGAGCCAAACTCAATGCCATAGAGATTTGTTGGGGATGTTGTGAGGATAACTTTGGAACCATGAAGTGAAGAGCTCAGCCATAGAGCTTTGCTGGCGAGGACTAACCTGCAAACCGAGGAGAGTAATTTCCCAAACCTCCTTTGCGAAGAGGCAATCAATGAATAGATGAGTAGTAGTCTCACTGGCATTTTTGCACAACATGCATCTATAAGGTCCAACTATGTTTCTTTTTTCCAAGTTATTGCCAATCAACACCTTGTTGTGCATGAGATTCCAAAAGAAAAAAATTACTTTGGGGAGCCCGGATGGGTCCCAAACCTCCTTCCATATCTTAGGGGATCGAATCCTGTCTTTTTATGGTTGTAGTGCAGTATATCCTTAGGTGGTAGTCTAAGTTTCGGAGCTTCCCCATCCGCATTTGTCTCGGGTATCTTTGAGGACAAGCACAACATCGATGAGGAGATTTCATAGTGTTGAATGATGTTGGCACAGATGCTCTGACACGATTGGGAGGGTCCAAGCTTGCTAATTTCCTTTGTTGTCCCATTCAAATATGTCGCACAGTTTGCGGATACCTGCGTTGAGGAGCCAACAACACCATTCATTGATTTCGTCATGGTTGCTGAGAGGAGTGCAGACCATGATGTGATCTTCCCACAGGTAAATTTTCTTGCCGTTACGTGGAATTCGGTAGAGGTTGTCTTTGAATAGGCTTATACTCTTTCGACAGAGGTTCCAGGTCTTTGTGCTAGGGGGTGGGTTACCAACTGACAAGAGTCTGAGTGGGACACGCTGCGCATACTTGGATCTGAGCGTTTCACTGACTGGGTGTGTAGGATCAGCGTACAATTTCCAAAGGAGCTTTTAGCCCAGAGCTAGATTGGAAAGGGAGGGATCTCTGATCTAGAGGCCTCTGACTTCAGTAGGTCACTTCACAAGGTCCCAACTTAACATATGGATTTTGCGTTGATTTCCTTTTTGTCCCTACCAGAGGAAATCTCTCATGAGACTAGAGATTTCATCCGTTACGTTTTTTGGAGCAAGTAAGAAGGAAGCTTGATAGATGTGAAGGGAAGGGCAGACAACATGGTTTTGATAAGGATTGTTTTCCCTCCCTTGGTTAGCTAGTAACCACCCTAGGAGACTATATTTTCTTTAATCTCGCTAATTATTCCCTACCACAGGGATATTTTGTTGAAAACATATGTAAGAGGCAGGCCAAGATATTTTATGTTGTCCCATTGGGCGAAGCCCTCGAAGCCAAGGATTTAGATGGGAAGGGCAGACAACATGGTTTTGATAAGGATTTTTTTCCCTCCCTTGGTTAGCTGGTAACCTCCCTAGAGACTATATTTTCTTTAATCTCACTAATTATTCCCTACCATAGGGATCTTTTGTTGACACCATATGTGAGAGGCAGGCCAAGGTATTTTATGTTGTCCCATTGGGTGAAGCCCTCAAAGCTAAGGATCTAAGCGATGCTGTTGAGTTTTTACTGATCCACGTTCCAGCCATAGAAAGATATTTTCTTGTCATTTATCAGAGCTCTGGAGGCTCCGCAATAGTGTTTTAGAGCAGAGTCAAAGGATTTAGCTATTCTAGATGAGGCACCACCAAGAAGAAGGGAATCATCTCTGAAAAGAGCATAATTTATAGGCTTCAAGCTATTTGAGGTTCAAATTCAGGGAAGGGCACCAAAATTCATTTCAGCTACAATTTTCCTACTGAGGGAGTCTGCCATCAGGATGTACAAGAAAGGGGAGAGGGGGCCTCCTTGCCTCAGGCCTCGCTGAGCTTGGAAGTAAGATGTAGGGCACCCATTTACCAGAAAGGAAATCCAATGTTTTTTTATTTAGGCTTTGATTAGGTTGACAAACTGAGAGGAGAAGCCAAAGGATCGAAGGAATTTGAAGAGGAAGGAGAGGTTGACCATGTCAAAGGCATTGGCCATATCGAGTTTGATCAGCATCCCCTTCTCTTTCTGCTACTTTCTATAGTGAATTGCTTCTTGCACTTGGATAACATTGTCCAGGATACACTACAAGAAAAAACCACATTGGTGAGGGTCATGCTTGTGACGGACCTTTAAGGTCCATCACCAATGTCACATATGGTGACGGTCCTTAAAAAACCGTCACTGTAAGTGTATATAGTGATGGTCCTTTATGGTCTGTCACCAAAGACATTTTCAATGACACTTTTGGTGAGGGTCGTTAAAGGCCCATCACTAATTCTCCCTTTGGTGACACTTCTAGTGACGAACTTTTAATGACCCTCACCAATGCTCTTTTTGTTACTTTTGGTGACGGTCAAAAAATGTCCGTCATCATTGATAATTAAAAAACCGTCATTGTAAGTGTATATAGTGATGGTCCTTTATGGTCCGTCACCAAAGACATTTTCAATGACACTTTTGGTGAGGGTCATTAAAGTCTCATCACTAATTCTCTCTTGGGTGAAACTTCTAGTGACGAACTTTTAATGATCCTCACCAATGCTCTTTTTGTTACTTTTGGTGACGGTAAAAAAATGTTTGTCATCATTGATCATTCCAATGAGATTTTGATGACGCTATGTGCCTGTTAATATAGTTTTTGTCAAAAGATAACAATTTAATGCCATTATTGTGGAGTATTTTTTATAATATGTCCAAGGCCATAGTGGTTAGGGTCAGTCAATTTTTTAAGAAGTAATTAGTGTGTATTATTTCCCTCAAGTAATGACTAGTCAAATAGAGATTTCCTATGAGTCAACACATGATTCATATCTATTATGTTTATTATCTAGAAAATTCCCTTTAGATAAATTTCCACTATTGTGTGTAGGAAATATATTATTTAATACATAATCAAGCTCTGACAATTCTATTAATGAGAAAGAACTAACACTCCTCAACAATCTGGGCACACCTTAAATTAATGCTTTGGCACACACTAACATTTCTTAGCACCCCACATGTCTTGGAACATCTTTGTTCCTAGAACATCTTGTGATGACACTGGCGCCCAAGCACATGGTGGCATGCACTAGCACAACATGGAACTCTCCTAGCATGTGTTGGCATGCTGCATATAGTCTCTAGCATGCCCTGGAACACCTTGGTTGAATGCATTGACATACATTAGCACTTGGCACACAATGCCACTTGACATGTACCCAAATAGAATATTTGGATTCCTTGCGAAAATCTACCCAAATGGAAGAAAAAAAAACCGGTCGAATCAGAGCTTGGATGAGGGAGATATCATTGATTTAAAATTAAATTTTTTTTAGAAACTTTTTGTAATGTCAGGACAATTACAATGTGCACGAGTCAAGAACCTATATGCATGCAAAGCTTTGAGGAGAAAGGCAGAAGTTATAGACTTGGTGGTTTAGAGGGAGCATACATTACCTCTCAACATGCATCCTCATGAGAAGCAGTCTCAGAAGGTTGCGGAGTAGCTGCCACAATTGGAGAAGTAGAGAGGATACCGAGTGGAAACGTCCACTCAAGCAGAGACCTCCATGAGGGGGGAATTTCGAGCCAGATGGGAAGAGGGAGCAGCCATACCTCGAGGTGTAAGGTGGGGTGATTTGTAGACATAATCCCAAGATAAGAAATTTGGGCAAGGTCCATTGAGATGGCGTGTCTCATGGATCAAACCTGGCTATGAGGAGACCACAGTACAACAGTAGTAGGAAGGATCAGTTAGATTGAGGTAGTCAGATGTCAGCAAGATAGAAATTAGAGTGAAAGATGTCAAATACTGGAGCAGAAATCAGAGTTAGCAATAGTTCAAAGGGCACGGATGTAGATGTCAGCAGTAGCACAGAGAATCCAATACTAGACAGGTGCAGTAGCTAGCAGCGGTCAAAAGAATCTGATGACAGATGCATTATACTGATTCAGTTGTTCGGAGGCTATTCAGTTTAAGGATTTGCAGGTGCAAACAACACTAGAGAAGTGTAGCATGCTGAAAATTCCAAAGGTACCAGATGGGGATAGATTGAATTCATTTCTTGTTGAGAGGGAGTGTTGAAATTTGCAACAAGAAATAGTGAAATTGGAAACTAGAAAGGACAAAAGAAAATGCACCCACACTGGTGAGGAATTTTGATGTACCAGGAGTGAGGAATGTGAGGCATCTAATTTATTTTTCTCTTAAATAAATTGTAATTTCATCTCATAACAACTTGTGTCAGTTAACCAAGTCATGATGATTGAGTTAGCTCAAGAAATTCAATTTAAGGTGATCGAGGTGGATATTGGTGGCCACCCACCTATTCCACTTGGGCCCCCGCCATTGTCTCTTTCAGTTTTTCAGTTTCCTTATTTATAGCACAATTTACTATTTTTGTCAATTTTTCGGGTCCTAAACTTGCAGAGCCATTTTGAGGCCCTAAACGACATTTTTTGGGCATGAAAGGTTTAGCTATTTCATAGAAATCGCATTAGCAGTTGTATTCCTCGGAGAGATCTTTCTAACGAGGTATCATGTGCGTCAAATGAAGATCATATGACCAAGTTACGACCTCGGGAAGTTGGCTGCCCAACTAACCCCAACGGGGCCATAAACCCTTGGTGTTACATCTCCTCGGGTTAGGGTTTTGGTTGTTTAGGGTTTTATTTTATTTTAAATAATAAAAAGGCCCCTGATCCTTATTGTAACGTAGTTTAGAGGAACATAACTATCAGTTGTATTTATAGAAAATTTCCCATGTGAAATTATAAAGTCATTAGGATGCCATGATGGATTGCGCAATCAAGGAAGGTTGATTTTCCTAATTAATATGGAGATAATTCCATAGGAATTGTGTGAGCAAGGCAGGCTGAAGGAAGGCTGAGAATTGGCTAAGTACTAGACCGATTTTGCCTAAATTAGGAGGAGACAATTGGCAGAGTGTTGGAGAATCTCAAGAGAGATTAAGCATTGTATTGTTTCGTGATTCCTTGACTTAATAAAAAATAGAGACAGAGGGTTTTGAGTAGTTGCTTCCCCAGATACATCTTGCGTTGTGCGATTGATAACTTGTTTCTCATACTTACATGTGATTCATGTGCGATCGTGTTTTGTTTCCACAAATTGTAGGAAGGATTCAGTATCTTGTTTTAGTACATTACAAGATCAGATTGAATCCCATTGGTTAGATTTTCTACATGAAATAGAAGAGATGGTTGATACCATCTTTCCTTGTGGTGGTTAGTAGGCCACAAGGTCTGTGATAAATACCAACATAAATGGAGGAGGGCTTGCACTGTAATTTAGAGCCATAACAGAAGTCGACGTAGGCGTAATATTAACTGAGTTAACCCTATTTTGAGGGTTGACATTGAAATCTGAAGTTCATGTCAAGATTCAGTCAAAGAAATGCCCATAATCTATGGATCCATATGAGTTAGGTCGAGTCCCTTATGGAGGAAAGAGTCGTGTTTTTTCTAAGGTTGGATATGGTTTTTTCTACAAAAATTAGAAGTACATAAGTATAATGCCCTAGTTAGGACAGTTTCCTAGCATGTTTAGTTCATAAGGTATGCCCTTAAGGTTGTGACAAATTTGTGTAGAAGAAGACGTGTTATGACCCTTAGAGCGAGGTTTATTTCTGCAATACAGACCGCAAATCTGGAAGATGGTTTGCAAATTCAGTATGTGTGGAGACAACAGATACTAAGGAGGGTGGAACCTAAGCAGAAGATTAAGCATGCAGAATAAATGTGCCATATGAATAATGGATTGATATGCAAAGGACTTGATTTTGGTGGATTGTCCATAGAGTTTTAGACAAAGATCTGAAGCAACCTATAAAAAAGTATCCATTGGATTGTTAGTGGTTTATTTGTGACCCTAGTTCAGTCATCAACAGATTTTTAGAAGGATGATAATAGGAGTAGTTCATATTTGTTCATAGATTTGACAAAAAAGATCAAATTATCGATACACAAGAACAATGACTTTGAGAGGACTCAAACCATTGTTAAGTGGCAGATTTGAAGAGCCTTGGATGAAGACAATATTGTGGGCCCGAGATCAGTAAAAAGAATTTATTGTGGTTGGGCAGATTGATGGTAGTCCAAGTACAGTTGGAGGGTTGTTAGGTGACTGTCATAGAAGAGCCCTAACTCTTGTTCTTGTGAAGGACAACAAGATTGGTAGAAAGGTAGGTGTGTGCTCCTTAGATCACCTATAACTCACTCACACGTCCTATCACAATCTCTTAATTGTTCATTTCAATGCATTATTTTCACCTAGTGCTCCCTTGTGTGTCTCTGGGACTACCTAACGCTTCCTAGCATGTGTTGGCACACCATGGCACCTAGCACATCTTGGCCACATGCCACTCTGGAACACTAGCATGAATTAATGCTACCTAGCATACAATGTCACTCCCTCCTCAGAATACCTGGAACTCGCTGACACTCCATGTCACACACTCTTATTCATTCATTTCCATGCATTTTTACGTAATGCTCCCTTGTGTTTCCCTGGAACTAGCTAACACTCAATACACATTGGCACTTGGCACATCTTGGTATGCTTCCCTAGCACTCTAGAATGCCTTGGAAATATCTAACATATCTTTTCAGTCCCTCCTTAGAAAACTTGGAACTCCATATAATTCCCTATAACTCACTGGCACATATTGGCTCTTGGCACTTAGCGGCACTTAAAAACTATTGGTATGTGTTTGGATGCCTTGGAATTCCTTGGCATGGTTAAAGATAAAATTTATTTGAGATCAATTATTCACAATTAAGAGAGAAGTAATAGAGGATGATTTGGCACTTAATACAAGCTAAAATATGGCCCTTGGCATGTATTGGCACTAGTGTTGGTATGCCTAGCATTCCCCTCTTGAAAAGGTAAGGTCTTGAATTACTAACCCTCATATGTGTTCACTTCTTTTCATTTCAACTTGGTATTCCCTTTTGTCACCTGAAACTCCTTGACACATGTTCGCATACCCTAACACATGGCACATTTCGTCATGCCTTAACACATGGCATGTCTTGGCATGCCTGGCATTTATCGACACTACCTGGCACGTATCAGCACACCCTGGAACTTGTTTAAATTCCATAGAATTCCCTAGCATGCCTTGTCACTCCCCCTTTGGCACGCTTGACACTCGCTGACACCCCCAACACACCCTCTTATTCATTCATTTTCACTCGATGATTTATGTTTGATGAGGTGCATGTCTAGAAATAGTTCCTTTAGGAGAATAAAAAAATGAACGCACCATTGGTAGAGGAAGATTGAGTTCAGTAACCTAAAGGAGTTGAGTTCATTGGTAGAGGAAGATTGAGGAGTTGCATAATGGAGGCCAGGAGGACCTTCCAGATGTGTTCAAGACATGTGGATTGAAAGGGATATGTGTGTCCACCATCAAAAAGTGGGTCAAGTGTTGTCTTGTTCAAGGTAGATTGGTTGTCAAAGGAGTAACATCAAGCCCTAGTTGTATTCCTTGTATCAGTGTGATTGTAAAGGGCCATGATCCCTGGTACGAGAGCTCTAGCCTATTCTATTATAGTTTGTAATTTAACGAAGAATGGTTTGAAAAATTTAAAATATTTCATCTGAACTAATTGATTCCCTCATGTTTGTAGATTTCTTTGTTCAAAGTAGATGTGTTGTGGCACATGAGTGTGTTTTCATCAAAGATTCTAAGACCAAACCCAGATTCTCATGTGTCGTGGAAATTCAACATATGTGTTGTTCACCTAAGAACTACATGTAACTCATCTTAGACTACTCATGTCCAATCTTAATTGGTCCCACTTAACAAGTTACCAAGACAAGGCTCATCACATCCAACTGTGGTCGTAAAACAATTAAGCAACATGGTTTACATCTTGACATGCCATAACACCTGACATGTCTTAAATTCCTTGGCATTATGTGGCATGTGTTAGCATCCCTACATTTCTTGACATGATTTTACACTCTCTAACACAGCCTAGCACTTCTTGACTCACCTTGGTAGTTTAACATACCTTGGCATTTCATAGCATATAACCTTGTCACTCCCTCCTTAACACACCTAGAACTCATTGAAACTCCATATCACCCACTCTTATTCATTTATTTGCATGCATTTTGATATAGTGCTACCTTGTGTTTACCTGACACTCCCTAACACTCCCTAGCACACATTGGCACACCCTAACACTTGGAACATCGTGGCATGCCTCCCTAGCACTCTATCATTCCTTGGAACTACCTACCATACCTTGTCTCTCTCTCCTTAGCACACTTATAGCTCATTGAAACTCCCAGTAAAAAACTCTTATTCATTCATTTCCATGCATTTTTAAATAGTGCTCCCTTGTCTTTCCATAAGATTCATTAACACTCCTTGACACGTGTTGGTACACCCTAGCACCTAAGACATTTTGGCATGTCGCCCTAGCCTCTAGCATGCCTTAACACTTCCTAGCATACCTTGTCACTCCCTCCTTAGCACATGTGGAACTCACTGACACTTCCAATCAAAAACTCTTATTTGTTAATTTCCATGCATTTTGATGTAGTGATCCCTTGTGTTTCCTTGCAACTCCCAGTTAACATTCCTTGCACGCGTTGGCACATCCTGACCACATGCCTCCCTAACACTCTAGCATTCGTTGGCATTGTTGCTAACACGTCTAAAATTATCTCTATTCTACTAGGGTCGGAATATATCTATTATAATAGAAGGACCAAGGGTCTTGTTTTATTACTACAAGCGTAGAACATGTCGAGATTAGGAAAATCTCAATTCTGAGCACAAATATGAATGTAAGCCAATATGATTGAGGTTATTGTAAGCTGAATTACGATACAAGCTAATAACAACCTGACTCTCCATGATGATGATCTAAGTTATATTTGATGAAAAATCAAGGAAGAAGCATAAATTTTAGAGTTTTTTTTTGTCTACTGAAGGAAGAATAACATAGACCAAGCCTCATAAATCCAAAAAAAATCTTACTTGATGGAGTTAACATAAGCACTAATATGAAATTTTGGAAAAGGTAACACATGAGACGTGGTATGTTGGGTCACCACTTTAGTGTGAGACACTTTGAATAGGAACCCCCTTTTGGGGGATTGTTGTGTCTCCCTTGCAGGTGCTTCCTCTCTATGCAATTTTGATGATTTTTCACCCGAGTTTCTTGCTAGTTTGGTTTTGTTAGTTGGAAATTAGTTGGAATGTTGTGAAGAGTCACAACCACATTTTTTCAATGGTGATGGAAATTGGTTGTGTGTGCAAAGAGTGTGACTCTATAATGAGCTAGAAGTTGGGTTCACCTCAAAATTGGTCATGGGTCAATTATAGGGTGGTTGATTGTTAGTTTTCTTGGTTTTCACACCTGGTAACACATGAGTATTATGTTGGATCAAGAACACCTTAGTGGGAGGAAATTTGAACGAAAACTTGTTTTGGGGATCGATGCGGCTCCCTCGTAGGGGCTTTTCCTTTGTATGGTTTCGAGGATGTTGGATCCATGGTGGATGGGTGGAATTGTTAGTTTGTGTGAAGGGTAATGCAGTATAAGATTAGTTTTTCAGACCCATTTGAAGATTGACTAAGGGCCATTTGTAGGGTGATCAACTCCTATTTTGAATATACTAGACCCAAGTCTCTTTGAATGGGGAACTTGATAGGGTGACTAACCTATCAGAGCAAGACCATGCGACACTGTCGATGAGTCAAGTTGTTTGGGAATGTAACCCTAATTGGGTGGTAAATTCAGTCCAAGGCTAAATATGGACAAGATATTGATAACGAACAAGTATTGTGAGGAAAAGATGAAAAGGACTTTGAAAAGAGAGTTATAGTGCTTGATTGTTGGCATTGGTATTTGTATGTAGAATTCTCAAAGGCCAATTCTCTAGAATAACGTTATCTATAATGTAATTTTTCTCGCTAAGAGGGTTTTGATGCAAATTTTAAAACACAACACATAAAGGGTAACACTATTCAAAGCCCAATTCTGCAATCTCTATGTTTGTTGCATTGGTTTCCATGTATTGAGGCTTTCCCCTAAAGAGATGTGAAACACAAACCTCGTTATATAAACTTGTAAACCCTTTCGCATAATATACACTGCAGTGAATCAATGTAGTCTATACAATGGGAAATTAATTAACTTTGTAAAGCATCCACCTAGTTTAGGCCGCATCTCCATTTTCGTATTCAATAAGGAGCTCTCTAGTAAGTACTTGAGCCCACATTAACGTGGAAGGGAAATATTCACAAGTGCTAACTCGTATTGCTAAAAATGGTCATATATAAAAGAAGCATTACAAAATAAAATATAAAGACTACAAACCATTTTTGAAATTCATCTATTTTTCTCTTATCTTCTAATCGAGAGAAGATAAATTCCTTCAAATAATGTAGACATGACTCTAACATTGAGTTACATATCCATACCTCTACGAGGATCATATGCCATACCTTTCAAGGTAGTTCTTCTAAGAACATACACTATGCTTTCCTAGATGATTCGGGACAAAGGACCAAAATAGTAATGTAGCCCAGTAGTTAATTTCCTAATCCAATTAGAGTTGGAAAATAAAGGAAATACAAATTTTCATCTCATTGTTCAAGAAACGTTGAATGTTAAAAAAGAGCTTTAAAAATCACCACCAAAAATATAAAATATATTCATGAAATGGTCTCTCGCACTCGTGTCTACATATTGAATTGTACACTACACCGGCTTGACATCATTAAAACCTAGACTAAATTAAAATTATTGTGGCTCGAAATGACATTTTTATTGTGGAGGAAATAGTATTTAGTTTTTTCTTAAGTTCTATTCTTTTTAAATATTTTTTTTGAAAGTAAAGTTCATCTTTAAATAACAAGCTGGTCATTTCTTTCTTTCGTTTTCCAAGTTTGGGATGCAATAGGACTGAACATTGAGTGTCCCAGTGGGTCCCTTATTGAAGATAGTTGCTCTAGCTACAACAAAAGTTGTAAGACATTGCTTTCTGAATATTTCAATGGTTATGGTGAGGACTTATGTATGAGAAATTAATTGTTTTTGTAATCATCTAAGACAGTATGAAACAATATTTTCTATGCTTTTCAAAATAATGAATGTCAAATGGTTATGGTTATTGTCTAGAAAAAGATAGTTTCATAGCACTTTTTTCTAGATTGTTTTCTTGTCACACAATTTGTCTAATCAAATCCACAATGAAATCATAGAAACATACATTTTAACAACATCCCTGCACAACAAGGAAAATTGTTAGTGTATTCCTTTTCCATCCACTATTAGGATGGGATCTAGTTCATATCTCCATCTCCTAAAGAAAATGATCAATGTAAGACTAGGGCATATTAATGTTTTTGTTGTACGAATGTGGAATATTGCGGGGAAAATCACACAAAAAAGACCCGCGTTTCATACCCTACCTGCACACTTCAAATATTCTTTGTCGCTCCAAGAAATGATTTATCTCAATTAGAACACACGTATTTAAACTCATTGAAGATTCACTCAAGAACTATACTCTCTACCCAACAATGTACTATCAATTGTTCTAATATCAAACTTAGTCTAGTACTTTGTGTAATTGTAAGTTCTTTGCTTTACAACACCACCTCTCTATCCCAAATAAAACGTCAAGCTTAGTAATGGGAGCTTAATACCCGAATATAGCTACATACCATATCCCTCTCTATCCACTTAGATAATACTTGAGTAGTATTTAACTACTCCAATTGCCATAATGCCTTAGTCACAAATTCATCTATCCCGAGATAGAAATTATACATTAACATAAAAAACAAAAGTCCTAAAAGCAATATTTCTTTTCCATTTTTTCCCAAGAGCCAATAAATGTGACTTTTTTTCCTCAACCACCTCTTCCCAATGCCACCTTCTACCTTTCCCAACGCATTTACAAGGATAACTTGCGAAATCCTAAATAAGCTTAGAGAAATTTAGGGTCATGGTTAAAAACAATCAAGTCGCTCGAAGAAATTTTGTAGGTTAAACCGAACACCCTCGGTAATTGAACCCTAATTTAACTCATCTACCATATTTGAAAGATTTTAGAAGATTATTTACCATTATTGAGTGTTGGATTTACTTCATAGACTCAAGCTTTAATGGAATGCTTCTAAATATGGCCTATTGTTGTCTAATGTCCTATTATATTCCACCCTAATAGGGGCTAGAAGGTCTCACTGTGCAGACACATATAATAACTCCCAATAAGTAACCGCAGAAATGTTAAATATTTGAGTGGGGATCACATTCATTATGATATTATTAGCATCCATTTAAACCACTATAACAAACATCATTATGAAGCTAAAAGCTAACATAGATCACCCAAATATAGTACTAAATACAAACACATAGGTAGAATAGTAATCCATTATACTAATAACATGCATAGTATTACGCAATCTCTAATGTAGAGTGAACACCAAAACTAATAACAAATGCAACCCCATTACAACTTCTCCTCTAATATTGAACATATATTTATGTATGTTATAGACTCTCGTGTATATAGTAGGAAACTAGAGTGACCTCAAAAAAACTCGAAATTATATAATAGAGAATTTACCAACTATAAGCCACTCACCACACAATAAATAGACTACAAAAAGTCTATTTCTTTAGAGAGATATGCAAAATTATCTAGAAAACTAGGCGTTAAAAAACATATGCGCGTACTCTCTTAACCCTTATATACTCAACCTTTACATATTTACTTCTATAATTTCATATTTTTTTTTAAATTGGAATTTTTCTCCGTACTCAAAACTTTGTAAAAAAATGATCCTCGCTCTCTACCACCCCTAAGTTGGATTCTATCCTTCATATATGTCTTCTTTTTGTGACAAACACGCATTGCATATCAAAATATCAAAATATTTCAAATATCCAATTTTTTCATTTCCCCTTTATCGTGAGAGTCAAAATATAAAAAACTTTCAAATATCATCATTTTCACCGCCGTTTGTCTAGTGTGAAAGAGAGGAGGAGTTGCCTCAATTGCGGTGATTTTTTCATCGTAACGAATCTCGAACAATATTCTCACTCGGGGCACTGCCCATCCGTAAATCCTCCACTTCTCTTCGCAACTCTGATACACTTCCGGACAAGCGCTTGAATTGCCGTAATCATGGTTATCCACTACGCTCACTCAGTAGGCCAAAGATTTGATCGAGGGTCTCCCAAGAAGTTCACAGGAAGGCAGCCAACGAAGAGGCCGAGGCATAATTCTTTTCAAGGTCTTCACACATTGACAGTAAAATTCCTTTTCACTCTTGAATCCTTGTCGTCTATTGAAAAAAATGTAATACTTAGGTGAGATGCCCCGATAGTGCTATTGTTCTTCAATTTTTTTCCAGAGAAATGTCAAACTCTCTTCTTCCCTTATGTGTTATTAGAGTTTACCCCGGGGTTTAATAGTTGGTGATACATTGATACAATATTTGAGAAAACGATACTCCCCTTTAACAACATTTACTCACATGCCCGAAATTGTCCCCGCATTCGTCCGTTCGTGTATAGTTGAGAACATCTAGACACAGGATGCCAATGTGAGCCGCATTCTCTGTCTTGATGATCGCAAATTGTGGCATGTAAAAGCAACTTTCACTAATTAAGACCTTGAGGGGCATAGATATCCCAATACATCTGACAACAATGCGCTTCCAATCGTGTAGTATGAATTATGTTCCGGTTTTTTCTGTAGATTGTAGAAGAAACTCCAATGCAAACTAAATAAAGAATGTAAAACATCTCGAAATCTGTCACCCTCTCCATAGAACCTATTCCCAATAGAACTTTGCTGATGGTGAGGCTCAATGAAGTACACAGGAAGACCTCAATTATCCCTAACCAAACTCTTTGCTATTTGAACAACCGACCATCAAACAGTATGAATCAACTCAAGCATGTCCGTAACCTTTTTAATTTTTTTACCCCGGGTCAGAATCCATGCAATCATATTTTGGAAGTATGATTTCCACAAGATGCCCCTTTTTCAGTAGTGCTTTGCCAAGCGCCAACAACATCTCCCAAGCTCTCCGACCCTTGGCAACAGAGCTATTTCGGCCGCAACATGCACCACGTGCAATCCGCGCCTTGTACTTGCTTTTTATGAGTTTTCGAAGGTCGAAATTATATCCTTCCTCGTTCTTATCCTCGCACTATGCATAAGCGTCCCGAATGCGTGATTCCCCGCGCCAAGCCATATCCCTCTTAATATTTTCGCATCATCAAAAGCCATCTTTCTCAAGCATCCACCATCTAGAGAAAGAAGTAGATTGTCTAAAAATCCCAAGGCAAGTCTTTCGAACAAGTCCATCTAAAAAATCAAGTTTGTTGTTTTTCATGCTTCACTGCTCAAGACTCTTTGAAATGCCTCGTACTTCTTCTGATATACATTTGAAGTCGTGCTTTTATATCATTGTCTCGATTCAAGTAGTCACTCTAGAATTTTAATCGTCTCATTTAAAAGTAAATTTTCTTCCTACAGTTCTGTCTAATAAACTTTTATCCACTTGAGCTGAGCCGCAGCTTCTTCTACCGTCAATCTTCTCCCCGAAGAGCTTGGTTTTTTTCTTTGTAATATCATCCGGCAAAAGCATTCTCTTCGCCGATTTATCTAGCTCGCTTGTGGCAAGGTTCGACCTTTCTCTCGTAAGACCCGGGCACTCGTATTTCACTTTTGCAAGGTCACTAGCATTTTTCCCCGCAACAATCACAAGCTTCGGGACCGTAATTGTTTTCAAGTACTTTCTCCAGCAGCTAACTCCGGTTTTTCTCCATCTCCTCGCAATATATTGATCCATTTTTTGCTGATTTCAATTAGTTTTTATTTTAAGACTTTTACCTCTTCCTTAAGTGACTCATTTTTCACCTCTCCATGCCTTTAGCTCACTCAAAGAATGGCAATAGGGACCGACTAACATGTTCGATAGTTGTTGTTAACCTTTAAATATTTCTTTTCCATCTTTTCCAAATGCTTTCTCTTTTCAGCAATCTCTGTCAAAATCTCAAAACTTCCATCCCTGCAAGAAGCTTTTCACGCTTTTATCTTTTCCCGTGCAGCATACTTTAGTTTTGCATCCGTTTCGCTAAGCGTGTCAGATAAGAGATCAATTTCTTGTAAAGATTCTTTCTCGCATGAACTCGATCAAGCTCTTTCAAAGCGCGGCATGTGCTTGGTTGAGTAGTAGAATATCTTTTCTCAGCATCCTTTATCATGCCGATCAAGTCGTCAACTTGGATCCCGTAACGCCTTTTTTGGTTATCATCTCCGCTCCTTTCGTCAACTGATGTCTTCTCCAACCTCATCCATATTTGATCGCTCCATGTACTTCTACATCTCCAAAGAGTTCCGTGTTACCATTGAATGTGCCAACTCGGATCATGTGTGATGTCATTTGGTGAAGCACTTGGAAGTTCAAGCTGTCTCTTTCCTGGCACACTTTTTGTATTGTCCCATGGGATGACCCATTCTAAGCTAGTCAACTTGGACTCTTCCGAGAAATCTTCCTTGTTTGTGCTCGCTTTTGATGGGGACCGTCAATCGACTATGATCGTAGTATTGTGATTAGTGACCTCCTAACTAAAGGCAACTCATCATCCCTAGAACTCGCCTCTATGTTCATAACCCCACATCCAAATGGTGTAACATAGGTAGTGCCATTTTATTCTCGTGCAGTAGCACAACAACGATTTGAGTCTCTGTCTATTCTCGTGTAGACAGCAACGATTTGAGTGTGTCCTATTCTTGTGGTAGACAACAACGATTTGAGGAACACGCGCCAAATCTCCGGTTTTTTGTGAGGTTAGGCGTAGTTCTCGTAATAGATGATGAAGTAATACTCACTCCATCACTCACGATGCCGATGAAATAGTCACACTGCATAATGGAGAGACTATCCTGATTTAAAATTCAATAATAGAAACTTGAACTAGGCCCTTTTTCTGTTGGTGTGAGAAAACATGTCGATGAACTAGGCATGCATAATGGAAATGTCCTCGATATAAAAATTTAATAATAGAAACTTGAACTAGGGTTTTTTCCTCGTTGTTGTCTCACAGTGTCATAAACTCGTGAAAAATACATAGTAGCAGTAAATCCTACTAATCTTTTCATGTATCAGATTTTCCATCCGCAGATGGGTTTCGTTGCTGGGTTAATATATGGGTTTTGTATTTTATAGATTGTAAGTTTTGTTTGTTCTGGGTTTCAAGGGATTCATGTTTTTTATTATTATCATAGGAAGAGTCGAATGTATTGAATCGAAGTCACATATCTTAGTCTTTTATGGGATCTCCGGAAAATCAATAGCTCGCCATATAGAATAAGATACTCACATAGTACAACATACTTAATTTGAATGGCAATGGACCCTCCTCACTGATTTCGATGATAAATTATCCTTTTTATTATCCACCTGCACAACACTTTGTAGAAGTGGAAGTAGCAACAATGTAGGCGAGAGTGAGAGAAGATGCATGTGTAGAACAAGACAGAGTTCACATTTAGATATATTTAGATATTGATGGAGAACAAGAATCGCCATATGTAAAGGAAGCATCTCTGATACAAAAGCTGATCTACAACCCCTAATTTATGTAGGAATGTGAATATATCAATTGAAAATATGTATCATATGCTCAATAACACTCCTCTCGAATCAGAAAATACTCGGAAGATGCAGCCCTAGTACCCGCAGTAGTGGGAATCCACCAAGGAAAAACGGAAAATGAATATTCAAATGTGTACATGAAAATGAGAGGGAGGAAGATTATGGATCTGTGGCATGGAGAAATGTATCCCGAGCAATGAATAGTCATATCCACCCAAGGATTTTAGGCTCTGCAAGCCTCGCGACACCCTGCCTCACACACCTCAGACTTCTAGCACCGTGTTCGAATCCCAAGCAGCCCCATCACATTACTCTTTAGCTTACCGCACCTCACCAAAAACAATTCTTCAAACACGCCATTTTTCTCGCTCCTCAAAACTGCATGCTCCTCAAGAACAAATTTTTATCAAATAAGTCGATTCCAGCATCGTTATTTAATCTTTTTCGTAAATCGGCAATGAAACCGGTAAGCAAAAGGGAGATAGCCAAGCTCGTAGGGTATGTCCATGATGCTTAGTTAGTGATATGGGAGCTAAGCACAAACGTGTCGTTGCTTAAATCAAGCGAAGTAGGCTCGCCTGTGCAAGCAGGTTTGGGCTTGTTCGAATTAGGAGAACAATCACGAACTGCCTTGCCGATGAAGGAACAGAATGTTGTGAAAAAAAATACTTTCCTGTATCATATATTGGGTATGATGGAGCTTTTGTTGGACATGATAAAGTTAGGATCGCAAAATATGTGTATTGATTCTCCGGACAACTCAAACACTGCTCCTTCAACTCCAAAGAAGAAGGTTATTGCCAAGTTCGAAACAAAATAGGGGACCCTATTCCATGATTTCCAAACTCAAAATACCAAGATGTTGATTTTTCATGATGCCTTAACGTAGAATAGCAAAGTAGTTACTTCGACATACCAAGCAACGACACACCATAAGCTTGCCAACAAAAGAGACCGAAACGAAGAAACAAATTAGTTAAACCAACAGTACATATAGGTCACGCAAAACATAATGTTGAACTGTAGTTTCCCTTCTATTATCTTCGTATGTGCTTCTGATAGCAAAACCCCTCGCGACTTTCAACAATAAACAATACTTCATTTTTATGATATTAACCCGAACGTATTCACTTAGTATTAGATGAATCGAGCAAGCTCATTAACAAGCTAATTTTCCCTCTATAACTAACATACTTCAAAAACAGAATGATATGTGCGTTGTTCCCTATGTTGAATTCTAAGTGGAGGCATTGTTGCTATTTTGGGTTTGTATAATCGTATTTCCCAGTATGAAATGTGGGAGTATTTCCTTCTAAGCATTTTTTATTTTGGACTAAAACCTCATTTAACTAGGTAGTTTTCAAGACATGCCCGGTTGTGAGATTGCTTAAACATTTTCAAAGACACACAAAATAGGGGTGTTATCTGGAAATTAAAAAATGGAATGGAATTCAAGTTGTGCAAGACCATGCCTGCATCGCCTATGAATAGTGTGTTTATTAATTGAAACTGGTTTCCTTTATACCAGCATAAAACCGTAGCAACATTTTTATATACTTTATTGTAGTTGGTGATGTTTGGAAGTATTTCCTTCCTGCACAAAAAAGGTGAATTGATCAGAAGTCCACAAGATCTAGTCTTCGTTAATGTAGTGTCACTATATTTACCTTTAAAATTTTATATACTAGCAATTGTACCGAAATGGTACTATAGAGGAAAAATCTAAAAATTTCTCTTCAACCAAAGTTAGACTCGAGAAGATCCGTCCTGCATGCATGATCAATATTTATTGCCTCCTTCCTTTCTATCTACTATGTTCTCCTTTTTTTCTGGAATACCTCTCGATTGTGGTTGTGGTTTCCTTAAATTTCCTCCATTGCTGCCCCCTCGAGGCATCGACAGTGATTTCGTAATATCCTCTATATATGGCTCATGTTCTTAAGGTTCTCGATATGACCAAGCCCTTTAATTTCGACTTCGTAGGGAATAGCAAGCCAGAGATTCTGTAAGCCCTAATCTTTGGAAGTGCTTTTTTGCGCTGATTAATCAATCAGGATAACATCTAATTTTCTTTTCGAGAGCCACAAAAAGTGTCTTTTCAAGGTTCCCCACAAGACCTCATGCTTGTTATTTGCAATACCCAAATGAAACACTCTAATCGTATCTCCAACACCTAAATTTTTTCAGGGAACAAGCCTCCCATGCAACATTTATCCAAACATGTAAGTTCCTTCCCATATCTCTATCAATAACTATCTTCAAGTATCTCATGCATTTTTCCAAACCCTGCAGCAAGTTTTCCCCATAATTGTATCAATCAATAACTACCTTCAACTCAAACGACCATTTACTCATATAGATTAGTAATTTGATAAACTTCCTCACGTTAAAAGACACTTCTAAAGGAAGTCATGTACGTGTTATTTTGTGTAAAGCAAAGGACCCATTACATAGGGAACGAATTTGTAATTTATGCATCCGTCTTAATCGTGAAGGTGAATAAAAGACCTTCAAATTCTCTCTATAGATTTTAATTTTATGAAACTTTAAATATAAATCATGTGAAAAAGGAGAAAATATATTTGAATTTACGTTAAATGCATGAATGATTTAGGGTATAAAGGTGGAGCATGCCTAATCTATATGCTATGCATTTTGATTGAACCTTTTGCGCTTATCAAAGAGATACTTATGCAATATATTATTTTATTTTTATTCCAATTTTTAATGAAACGTATTTGTTGATTTTTTTACCTAAATTAATTTATGAGGTTTCATTTTCAAAATAGGAAGATATTAAAGAGTTCATTAACTTTATGAAATTAAAAAAATTGGGGTGGTAAACACATCGTATAATATTACAAAAATATATATACAAATTAATTAATCAATAACTATCTTCAACTCGTACGACCATTTACTCATATAGATTTAGTAATTTGATAAACTTTTCTAAAAAGATAGCCCTCAGATAGTCATAAAATTCTCGTGTTATTTACTACTATTTCTCTAGTTATGCCCAGAGTTAAAGAGAGTTCCCTTTAGCTTAAGCTATGAACATTAGTTTTTGTGTTTATTTATGACTTTGCTTCTAGCTATGCCTAGTGTTATAGAGACATATATTCACAAGTCTTCCCCACTTAAAGGAGTCAGTATGCTTGTGCGCTTTTTATTTCATCCTACATAGCAATCGCTAGCTAGAAAATATTGGAGGTAGCAAGTTACACTTTCACATTGATCAAAAACACCATGCTCGCTTGGGGGTCTTGTCATGAGTTCAACTCGTCGAGTGATTGAGCTAAAGAGTGACTTAAGGGGAAATTACATCTACAACCAAACCAAACCATTATGAAAAATTATCTAATTCACAACTTCAAACCCAAACCATTAAGGGGAATTACCAATCCACAACTCCCAAACTGAACTATTAATGATATATATTATGAATCACGCGATGGTAGAGTATCCCATTAGCTAAATGTATAATGTGTTCAATTTCTAGCTTGTTGAGTTTTCAATATAAAATCATCGCAGGATGAACTCTTTTTCTCCGTATCAGTCCTGAAAACTATCAATTTTGATTATATTCGTACTTTTTCAAAGCAGCTAGTAGCCTAGAGTTAGGATTACCAGTATAACCTCAAAAATAGTAGCCATTATCGATTAGTGTGCTACCAAAGGATCGGCTATGCGATGATGTATCTATTAAGGAAAATGATGGATTCCAAAGAATGAACTCTGCTTTGCAACATCGAAGTCATGATAAGACACTTACAGTATGTATATGATGGTTTTCTTTCGATTCAGCTTCTTTGCTTATTTATGTTATGAGGTTTTCTTTGTAAACAGTAGTGAGTTGTGACCTCTATGAATTTTAAACCCATTTGAGCACAAGGCTAAAAAATTTAACATCTTTTAGGTTTTGAGAGAATAGAAACTTCCTTATCTCGCTAATTTTTTTATAAAATTATATGAAATTATTTTTATAAAATTATCATGAGATAAAGGGAAAAAAATTGTTAGATTAACCTGTGTCCTAGAGTTTAACTACTCAACATTCTTCGCTATCGCCATAGCCCTCGTACTTATGCAAACCTTGTTAGAAACAGAGACACCTTCCTTTTAATTTGGGATCAACATTGTTCTAAAATCTTCATATAAATTGTGTTGTCCCCGGTGATAAATTTTAATGCTCGATTCTCTCTGCTTGTAGTCGCTCATCACTTTCTCCTTTGTATCGTAATCGCCTCCACACGCATGACACGAAAGGTTGACTCGAACATCAAATAACTTGAAGTTATTTAAGATCGCATCAACCTCTCCTCCAAACTCGAAGAAAATTTGAAAGCTTCACTCCCTTTTACATCTAAGGCCTAGCTTCAGTAGAGACATTTACAAGCTTTCATGAAAAGTTGCATTATCTCCAAAGTTACGTAGCCGAGGAATGTCTACCCCCTCATTAGATACCGTGATTTGCCATTGAATGATGTCATCTAGCATATTTAGAATATTTCTCCATTTTTCCTTTCGACAGTGCATCATCCTTTATATAATCATCAAACTTAGAGTTTTATCTTTGATGCCCCGAAATGCTCGTAGAATTATTTCTCGAACCGTACTCAGCTCTTCTGGATCTCAAGTGATTTCTTGAACTCTTAAACTGATTCAATACCTGACTGTCAGCTGAAAGCTCTAGCTCTATCTTGCTTAGCAAAGATCGAGTTACCACCAATGAAAAAGTTTGAAGAAGGGCTCATGCAAAGGGTTCATATTTGATCTTCAATAGGTTGACGCGAGGATAATATGAGGATCCTCTTTCCCATATAATTTCGATCTTTTGAGATTTTGTAACTTCAAATCATAATTTCTATCCAATTTGTTTTTGCATGTTGAAACTTCACAAGTTCAACCAAAGGCATTGGAACGTTCATAATTGTTGTTTAGCATGAAATACCATAATTCAACTTTTTCAAAGTTGATGTTTCGTAGTACTCGAATTCTCTTAGAACTTCACTTTGACTTTTCTCAGAGTGAGGAGATGGTTCTTTCTTGACCTTGAATTGGATGTGCCTTTTTCCTCTCGCCATAAAATTATAAATCACTGATTCCCTATACCCTCACAAATTTCTTATGAAGAGATATAATGCCGCTACATATTCTAGTGTCACAAAGATGGGCCTTATATCATCATAATAAATTGTCACGACAGCAACCAGTTTTTCGCATGATGTCACTAAACTCGATTCTTGATGATTCAAAAGTTTTTTAGTAGTGTCTTTTGCATAGTTCGACCGGGCTAAAATATACATGTTCTACTTGTCATAGAGATGCTCGTATTTCACAACATCGTAAATTTCAGAAATTTTGTCCTTGAAGCAGTCACAAAGTAGCAGTATGATCCCATATGCTTTCTCCAAACAAGTGAAATAGTTCTCAAGTTTCCTGGGCTTCAACATGGTTTTCACCAAAGGTTCTTCGTACAATATAATTGTCTCAAGCAAAAGGGAGTTAGGATGGTAGTATATGTAGAAATTCATTTGTATGTGTCCATATTTGATGTCCATTTGCTGCACAACAACATTCCCTTGTTGCACTAAAGTGTCCAATACTACTAAAGTCCATAATGATGAAGACATTAGGTTGAAAAGTCATGGATGGACTTGGAGGTTCTTGATCAAAACCCACTCAAGGAATCTCTGAAATCAAATTCACATACTACTCGATAGGGTTCTGAAGTCTTCAAATCCATTTTTCTTTTGAACTTCTAGTGCCATTACATTCATGGCGTTCAAGTAGTCTAGCTACAATAGTGCCAAATCCAAACCAGGGTTACCACCAATGAAATGAAGAGGGCTCATGCGAAAGTGGTTCACATTTGATCTCTATCAAGAAAGTTGACGCTGATGATAGTATGAGGATCCTCTTTCCATATAATTTCCCATCCTTGAGATTTTGTAACTTCAAATCATAATGTCTCATCCAATTTTGTTTCTTGCATGTTGGAAACTCACAAGTTCAACCAAAGGTATTGGAACGTTCACAATTGTTGTCTCAGCATGAAATACCATAATCCCAACTTTTCAAAGTTGATGTTTCTAGTACTTTGAATTTCTTAGAAACTTCACTTTGACTTTTTCTTGTAGAGTGATATGTGTCTCTTTTGTATCCCTTAATTGGATATGCCATTTTTCCTCCTACTATAAAAATTATAAATCATGGATTCTATACCCCTCACAATGATTCTTATGAAGAGATATAATGTCGCTACATATTCTAGTGTCACGGACAGGGCCTTATATCATCATAATAAATTGTCATGAAGTAGCATCCCTTTGCGTGTTTTCATGATGCCAATTTCAAACTCGATTCTTGATGATTCAAAAAGTTTTCAGATGTCTTTGTATGGTTTAGATCACAAATATACATGTTCTACTTGTCATAGAGAGTGCTCTGAAAATCTTTCATCAAATGTAAATTTCGATTTTCACTAAGTTCAGCTCGACTTGTGAATTGATCGTAATCTTGGCTTTTATTCACAAATGATGATTTTGGTCCTTTCTATAGACTATGAAAACACTTAGTCTTTTGGTCCTCGTAGCATAGAGTAGATCGCGTACTTTTGATTCATTTTTGCAGCAAAGCTCATAGAGATGCCTTTACCTCCTTTATGTCACGTATAAGACTTGTTTTTGCATGTCTTTAAGTTCATCATTTGTACATTTAAATGCCTCGCAGACGATCCACCATAGGGTTTTGGTTTCTTTTTAACTTTAGATCTACAATACACTTCATCCTTCTGCTCCCACGTGTGCCACATATTTGCATTGATTGCCATAGATGATGGTCTTTTAGATGTCAAAGATGGATAGTCTCCCAAATGAGTCTGAAATGCCTTATATAGTAAAGTTAGATAGACCTTGTATCGCTTTCATGTTGGTGTCACCAACATGCCTTGAATCTTCAAATATTTATTGCTATAGTAAGCTTCTCGATACCTCATAGAAGTGTCACAGAACCTTTTTGTATTGATCTGAATGAAATGACTTTCGTATTCGTTTTTTCCCAAACAAACTTGCTTCAATCATTATGGCAATTTTGGACTTGTTCATACTCTCGTAATTAGCCTTTGAACCTAGTAGTAATAGCATGTCACGACGTATTTTGTTACTCAAACTATACAAATATCATGAATACACTTGGTCTTTTTGATTCGTAAAAGGAGCGCACTACCATGCCTCTGATTAGCCCATCGAAAAGCATTGTCACAATAGGTTGTCTTCTTTTTAAACTCGATTTCACATAAGCTCATTTGCTTTTTTTCTTTGAGTACTTTGTAGATTATAAAGATAATGAATCGTATGCTTATCATAGGAGAAGGAAGCCTCCGAAATTCACATTAGCACAGAAACTTACTTCATAAATCAACACAGAGACTTAAATATAAAATACGTTGTAAATATTTTGTTGACAATAGAGATATGAATTTCATCCTTGATTTAGCGTAGATAATGCCATAGAGTTTTTTGTATGTATTATAGGTCTCTTTTTCTAGCCATTAAGTATTTCGCCCTTCCTTTATTGATGAGCTCTGCTCACAAGAATATTGATGTCTTTCTCAACTTTGAATCACGCAGGTACCGTGTCTCTTTCAATTTGTATTTTGAAGGAAAGGATGTCACGGAATTTGTATGATACCGCTTTAAGGTGCCACAGGATAAGAAAATAAGCCAACAACTCGTTATCTTCAAACTCGCTTTTCCTTCAACTTAGCTCATACTACATGTCGAGAAATCGAAGATGCTTTTAGATTAGGTAGATTTTCCCTTAACTTGATAATTAATTGTGAATGTTTGTTGACTTCTTGTTACTTTGTGTTATCTTAGCTACGTCATGAAAATGTTTGAAGGAATGCCCTGAATTAGCTTATGAATTGTCCCCCGAGTGATCCCGTGGATAGAGTGTCGCCATGCTAAGAGATCAAATGAGGAAGTGCAACTAAAAACATAAAGCAGAGGAGAGGGAGTTCAAGAAAGAAAGACAAGAGGAAGACAAGTGGAAGCTATATAAATGGGTCAAGTAAGAGTAAGGGAGAAAATACTAAACCGTTTTCTTCAATCATATTTATTCTCGTGCTTGACACACCGATTTCATTCTACCTCTAGGTCAATACCCACACGTTGTTCTCAGTAAAGAGCCACGATTCAAAGAAAGGACTCGTGGAATACATATCTCTGTTACAACCTGTATAAGATAAAGACGTCCTATTCTCCTATTGGTTCTTCAATTCGACTTCTCCAAGGTGTCTCCTAAACCATTTTCCGCCCATGATGGTCGTACCTTATCTGTGTTCTCCCAAACTTCCTTCTACCATACATACCGTTATAATTTTGGCCTTTTGAAATTGAGCATGATTCGATGCTCATTCCGTTGCCTAGCACACTTTCTTCTCCAAGACTATTTTCTGTGCTTCCTTCCGTGTTTCTCTTCACGCAACTTCTCGAATTTTCAATTTCTCCATCATTGAATAGATTTTATCTTAATTATGAATCGGAAACCCCTGTGGTTCAAGCTTAACTCCATGCTTAATAACCACCCATGGCTTTAAGAAGTCCACACCAAACTACTTAGAAATTCAAACATCACAAGTTATCTACTTACACTTTCACTTATAATGTACCCAAAGTACTTTGAGATGCTATCTTTTACTCTTAAAATGTGGGAAAAAAAGATTATAACTTAACGGGGAGGTAGCACCTTCATTAAGAACTGATTATTTTATTAAACCTATCATTAAGGAGTGGAAAGATGGAACCTTAAAATTTTTGCTTTAGATGTTTCTTCCCACGTCATTCTTATTGTCGATTGTGAACTTCATCCATGCTTTTTGTTGAAGTTTTATCAGATTTTATCTCTTTATGATCATGTTTTATCCATGTCGGTTGACATCAGAACAATTTTTGGCATGCAAGTAAACTTTGACAAAGCAACCCTGAGTCATCCTGAAGTCAAAGTCTTTCTGCATATACATCAAAAAATGTTAGGACATGCTAGTGAAAAGTTGGAAACTACTAATTCACTATTGTTTGTTTTCTTTTCGTTTCTTTTTTTTTTATCACGAGAATCAATAATTAACTACCATCATTTTTCTTTCTATTTCTTTCTTTTTCCTTTTTTTTTTAGTATTAGGGGAATTTCTTTCTTTTTCCTTTATTTTTTATTTTTTATTTTTTGGGTATTAGGAGAATTCCTAAACTTACTGCCTGTCCCTGAGGAGGCCCAGGGTCATGTCTGAGGGACTGACCCTATACTCCTGAACCTAATGCATTATGCAACTGCCCACAGACATGCTAGGTGTGTTAACTGAGTTTCAAACCTGGGTGGGGCCTTGATATTGCTCAGCAAAAAATTTCTTCCTTGGACTAATCTGGGGGAGGTCCAGGATCAACCTTTGTGGCTGCCTTATCACACCAAGAGTATATCCAGCAACCTGTAAGCCAGATATAAGCTAGATATACCAGATCTTATGATTTAGCAAGAGCGGAGACTCTAGGAAATGGGGAGTCTACTCCTTGAGGTGAGATCATAGCAGGCCATATACTCAATGAGATTTGAACCGCGGTCTCGTTAGTTTCACCCAGTGAAACTTACTGTTAAACCACATATCACTGTATAATTAACTATTGTCTATTACTTGAAACATTTCTAAAACTTTAAAGTCCCTGGCTGATTGGATTGCTCTAACACTGAGCTGCTTGCCCTTTCATGATGTGGGTTAACTGAGTTTCGAACTTAGGAGGGGCTTCAATATTGGTTAGCAAACACTTTCCAATGCAAGTCGTCCACCGTTTGGCCTAGCACAATAGGCTAATTAACAATTTTCTGTTACTTGAAACATTTCTGAAACTTTTAAGTCCTTGGTTGGTTGGATTACTCAAACACCGAGCCACTTGGCCCATGCAAACACTTTCTAATGCAGGTTGTCCACCGTTTGGTCTAGCACAATAGGCTAATTAACAATGTCTGTTACTTGAAACATTTCTGAAAATTTTAAGCCCTTGGCTGGTGGGATTGCTCTAACACTGAGCCACTTGCCCCTTCATGAGGGACACCCTTAAGGGTTCAACATAGATGTGTGTATTCCTATTTCCAACACCCTCATCAGGCCACACTTTGGCTAAGGTCCCCTGGCTAACCTCAAGCAAAACTAGCTCTATCCCCGTTTTGAAAATTATACATACTAAGATTTACCCCAGATTTTCCCTTGGCCAGTGTGCTGCTGTACTACTGAGCTACATGCCCCTTCATTGTGGGCATCATTAATGGTTCAACCTAGATGTACAGATTGCTATCTCCAACAAAGAAAACACCTAATTTGGAAGTAAAGCATCAAAATTGAACGAAAGAGAATGTATAATGAACAAAGTTTTTATGCCAACATTCTACCATATTCCAAAGTTGTCATGTTTGACTTCTAAGTAATTTATATAGATTTTAATCATTGCTTTATGTTTAATTGAGTATAATTGCAACCCAATTCGTTTCATATTTAATCATCCCTGAATTAGGTGTGCTCATGCTCCTAAGTCATGACTTTTGGACCCGTGTGTGGAAGTGCTCATTGCTCTGTTTCCAAAGGTTTTGAAAGTGGTCATTTCAAAAGTCATCCCTGTTTCCAAATGTTGTCCTTACCCTGTTTCAGGCAACTAAGACTTCAAAATATTGTGCTCTTTGGTTGAATCGAAAATTTTATTTGCATATGAAAGACTGGGAATCCAAAAGGAAAAAAGTGGTTCCATTTAAAGATATGGCAACCTAAATTATCCAAATTCTTTTTATTACACTCCATCCATCTATTTCGTTGCAACATTCCTAGTCCTTTAGTATTCAATTATAACTCTATAAAATCAAGATGGCCATCCATATTCAAAGGCTTCTGCTTTTCTTTGCATTATCTTCTAATAAGGATTTTTATTTCCAAGTAATTCAACTACCAAAGGTAGTACATGTGAGTAGAGAAGTAATTCAACTACCAGCTATTCTCCTACATAGTACATGCTTTGATAGATTATAACAAAAGTCTTACCAATACAATAACATTGATTGTTGTATGTGGACATTTTTGTTCAGGATGGTCCATTACATAATCAAGATGAGGAGCTGGATCATGCAATTGCACTTTCTCTTTCTAAATAATTAACCAAACCAGATGGTATATGATGGCAATTTCATTTTTTTACAGTTACTTTCAGTTTAATTATATCATTTAGCTTGATGATTTTCATATATTCAACTAAATTTTTGTTGCTTAACAAGACTTTGTCATTTCCATGTTTTAGTGAAACTGTTTATGGTTTGATACTCTAATACAACCTTTATCAAGTTACATGCACCCTCATTAGAAAAAAAAAGAGAATTTTGCTTGCCATGACTATCTTTCTTTGTCATTGTTGACTTAAGAAAGTCTTTTAGCTAAGAAACTAGTTTCAAGGTTATGGCATAACTTGTCATATAAATTGAACATAAGTTATATCCAAAATGTTAACTTGTAAACTACTTCGCTGGTTTTAGGCTTTCCATTTAAAATCTACTTCAGTTTGAACTTTGAACGAGTTGTTCCATAGACTTGAATATTAAGAGATTTTGGTGTAAGGATTAAAAATTAGCCCGTAAGGCCTCTCAGTTATTCATTTATTTTATTTGAATATAACATTTACTATTAAATTAGAACCACTCGGCACAAATATGTCATAGATCAAGATCATATTTTATAGAGTTTCGTAGAATAAAAATAGGAGCAAGGACACTGAATTCTTTCAATCTTCCTGGTTCTTATTCCTTTGGTGTATCTTTTCACCTTTAGGGGCAATTGCTAGTTTAAAGTCTAATTCTTTAAAGGGTGCTAGCTCAATGGAAGAGCACCTGCTTTACAAGCAGGAGGTTGGTGGTTCGATTCCATCGTGCCCTGATATTCATATATAGGAAATGACGAAGATTAGTTTTTGGTGACGGATGCTCTTTTGACCATCACCAATGAGCTTATGGTGACATTTTTCGACCCTCACCAAAATATGAAATAGTGACGGTCAACAAACGCCACCATATATACGCATCAATAGTGACGACCATTAAAGGTCCGTCACCATAAATCGTTGTTGTTGATATGAAATGGTGAGGGACAATGTTTGTCATTATAGTCATTATTCGTGACGGACCTTGATGTCACCAATGAGTTTATGGTGACGGTCAATGAACGTCACCATATATATGCACCAATAGTGATGGCCATGAAAGGTCCATCACAAAAAGTCATTGCTATTCATATGAAATGGTGACGGTCACTGTCCGTCATTATAATCAATATTCGTGACGGACCTTGAATGTCACCACAACACATACTTTCGGCGACGCCACCTTTGGTGACGTTCAGTTTTTTGGTAACGGAGGCTATTGTCCGTCACCATTGCTCGTATGAAATGGTGACGGTCACTATCCGTCACTATAAATCATTATTGGTGACGGACCTTGAATGTCACCACAACACCTATACTTTCGGCGACGCCACCTTTGGTGACGTTCAATTTTTTGGTGACGGAGGCTATTGTCCGTCACCATTGCTCACATGAAATGGTGACGGTCACTATCCGTCACTATAAATCATTATTGGTGACGGACTTTGAATGTCACCACAACACCTATACTTTCGGCGACGCCACCTTTGGTGACGTTCAGTTTTTGGTGACGAAGGCTCTTTTGACCCTCACCAATGAGCTTATGGTGACCATTTTCGCCCCTCACCAATGTGATTTAATGACGGTTGAATGTCACCCCCAACACATACTTTGAGCGGCATACCTTTGGTAACGTTCGGTTTTTTATTAACGAGCTGTATCGTCACCATTGCTGCGATAACGATAGTGACGGTCACTATCCGTTACTATAAATCATTATTAGTGACGGACCTTGAATTTCACCACAAAGCCCCTCCTTTCGGCGTCACTTTTGGTGACGTTCGATTTAGTGACGAAGTTGTTATTCGTCACTACATTGCTCATATGAAATAGTGACGGTCACTATTCGTCACTATAAATCATTATTGGTGACGGACCTTGAATGTCACCACAACACCTATACTTTCGGCGACGCCACCTTTGGTGACGTTCAGTTTTTGGTGACGAAGGCTCTTTTGACCCTCACCAATGAGCTTATGGTGACCATTTTCGCCCCTCACCAATGTGATTTTTTCTTGTAGTGATATGCCTACATTTGATGAACCCCCCTTTAGGGCTGGAAATTAGTTTTCCCATCAGAGGTTTGATTCTATTTTCAAGGAGTTTGGCCAAAATTTTGTAGGAGACATTGCAAAGAGAAATGGGTCTGAATCTTCCAAAGGTTTGATGATTGACATCTTTTGGGATTAAGGCTAAGAAGGTTGAGTTAAGGCCTCCCACAACCTTTGCTTTGCTGAAGAAGCCTTTTGTCATTTTCATCAGATCAGTTTTGAGAATGCACCAACATATTTTGTAGAAGTGTACCGAAAATCCATCAGGACCAAGGGCCTTATCTAGTTCCATTGCCCAAATTAATTTGATAATTTCTTCTTCAGAAAAGGGTTTCATGAGAGCATGGTTTTCATCTTGATTGACAAGGTGAGGAATCTTTGAGAGGAGATCTTCAGTATCTTCTATGCTGCCTTCATTCCTAATACCATACAGATTTTTGAAGTGATTTTATGACACTAATTTAATTTGATCGAACCTTTTGTAGATATGTCCATCTGCATTTGTGATCTTAGTGATATTATTGAAAGAGAGACAGGCTTTTTATTGGTGGTGGAAGAAGGAAGTGTTATGATCTCTAGCCTTGAGCCAAAAACTTCAGGATTTGATTCTCCAGAATTATTCTTCCATTATGAAGGAGTGGTGGGTAGTGCTTTGGACTTCTACCTTTTTATTTAGGACCTCATGGGTGATATTGATGTCTTCCATACCCATTTGCAGAGTTTCCAATGACTGCACTGCTTCTATTCTCTAATTAGTTGGAGTTTTGGAAGGTTTCCTTATCCACTCTTTCAAGGCATTTTTTGTGGCTTTTAATTTTTTCTCCCACACAAAGCTTGGGGACCCATTAATTGGTTTCACCCCAGTGTACTTCTTTTTTGAATCCATAGGGGGCCGAACCTGAAGGGGATTGGGCCCAGGTATTCTTCGGGATCAATGAGGAGTTGTATGGGCTTGTGGTTCAAGTTGATTTTGGGGAGGATTTTGGTGGAGATAAGCAAGTTCTCCATCAGAATGGAACTTTGAACAAGAAATATATCCAACTGGGCAGATATGTGGTCAACCCCTATTTTATTATTGGACCAAGTATAGTGGCCTATCACCGGATTAAAATCGAGAAGGTCCCACTGCTGCATTATCTCTTCTACCAGCAGCAGCAATTGGTCTCTATTACTATTGCCTCCCCTTTTTTCTTTTTGTTTCATGACAATGTTGAGATATTTGGCCAAAATGATGTTGTTGGGGGAGGAAGATCTAGGAAGGTGGAGAGGGAGTTCCAGCACTCCCTTTTTTCAGAATAAAGGAAGAGAACATAAAGATTGAATAAGGGAATATTTAACTTACTTGCGAGGTGCTTAAGCTCAGTGAAGATCCAGTTCTGGGTCTCATGGGAGTTAAGCAAAAGGAAGTGTTCATCAGACCATAGAATTGCTACACCTCATGAAGATCTTGTCGATCTTACTGCTTGGCCTACATTTTTCTTCCATTTTGGCTTGCTTATTTCAAGAAGGACTTGCCCTTCGATTTTAGTCTCTTGGAGCATGAGGATATCTGGGGGGTCTATTTTCGATAGATCTTTGACAACTTCGATTTTTGGTTGGTTCCGCAAGCCTGTGCAGTTCCAAGAGACTATCTACAATATTTACCAGGAGAGAGGTTTGGGAGACCTCCCTTGGGAGGCCTTACTCTAGTATTTCTCCCAACTGACATTTTTATTGTGGATTGTCTTCCTTGAATTTTTTTCCGTTCTGCCACTTCTTCCCTAACTTCTTTGTGAGATTTCCTTCCTGCCCTCTTCGCGGGTCTCTCATGGGTCTCATCCTTTAAGGAGCCAGAGAGATCTGCTTTCTTTTTCCTTGCTATTTCTGCGTATGAAGGGTTGGTGGGGCTGCCTTGGGAGACTTCGAGAGAGGCAGCTTCTCCTCCATATTTGATTGAGGGAGGGACCTCATTCTATTCTGGAATTCCCAAAGTTGATTCTGGAGGGTCTGGAAGAGTGCTTGCCTTAGGGGTGGGGGTTGGAGCCTCATCTGAGATGAGGGAAGAGCTCCTCTCTTTGTTTCCCTGATCTCTGCTGATATTCCCCTTTGTGGATCCTTTCCCATTTTCTTTTGAGTGGCCTGCTTTTCGGACCGAAGTCCACTACTCGCCCTTCGATTTCTTGCTCTGCTCCTTAGCATTTTTCTTGCAGTATCTAACGAAGTGCCCATAACCATGGCAATGTTTGCATTTTAAAGGGAGTTTTTGATAGTCCAATTCTTGTATATGGGACCATCTAGAAACTATAAGGTTTATTGCTTCTAGCAATCCTTCTTCTAGATCTACCTCGACGCATATTCGGGCACATGAGTACTGATCTTTTATAACTGCATGGTTGATGTATTTTTTGAGGGTATTGCCAATGATTTGAAGGGATTTCTGATTTCAGAAATGCAGTGGGAGATGGGGAACTCACACCCATACTAGAATGACAGCGGGCACGTCTTAGGTGGGATCAAAATACAGTTACCATTTATTTAAGTATAAACCTTGTAGCCCCATGAAATATGGCCCATTCCTAAAAATAAGACTTCGATCCTCAGTAGATTCGAACATAAACACGAATAAGACTTTGCCTACGAAGTAAGATTTGATGCCTTCCTTGATTAATGGGATCCAATTTCTCTTGATCTAGTCTTCTACCAATTTGGGGGAAGTCCAAAGGCCCGTAAACTGCCTTATGAGGCCTCTGTCTGCAAGATTCGAGGTTGTTTGGCATGTTTCTTCCTCCGAGAGGGCCACCAAAGGCATGTCGTCCTTTTTTTCATGAATTTTTGTTGCGGTGCAGTTGGAGGCTATTTGCAGCATGCAACCACTAGTCTCTGGAACGCACAGACCTCAGGAGGGAGGGGGGGGTGCTCAGATCCCCTGCCATGAGCCATGCCTACTTGAGATGGAGCTAGGTCATGCAGGTGCAGCAACAAGCTTGTGCAGCGCAGTCCTTTCCCCATTTTTATAATATGAACTAATAATTATTTTAAGGATTTATTTGAATAAAAATACCAAATTTATTATGGAAATGTCCTTTTTAGAGATACTTTTAAATTTTTATATTTTAGATTATCTTTTTTACTTTTAATTTTAATTTATAATGGTTATATATTTCACAAATAATGGATAATGCTTGTTTCGAAGTTGTGTGTGTGTCCTAGATTAGAGCTAGTTCCTACTTTATAGGGGATAGTTTTGATCTCCGTAAATTGAATGTAAACTTATATATTTCTGATTTGATGATTAATCACTAGAGCGGTATTTCTTTGGCAGTATTCAGGTGTAACTTGCTCACCCGTGAGCTATTTTTTTTAGTTTGTAAGTGTTATTCCAATATCACATGTCCATTTTTAACATTTTAATAGAGCTAGTGAGCCTTGGTGGCTAAGTTAGGTCTGTGGTGAACCTTGGTGTCTGAGTTAAACCATGGTGGCTAAGAGACCTTGTGGGTGAGTTTTGAAAGTGTGTAAGTTCTAAAAGGCTGAGAGCCTTGGTGGCTAGTTCAATTTTTTTTTGACAAAGCCTTGATAGCTTGATTAGTGCGACCCCAACAAGGAAGAGTCGCGCTATCAGTGTGAGAGGTAGACAAAAGGAACCGTGTTATTCAACATTGATTTTAAGTCTAGTACCTGCGCTAATGTAGAGAAACTTATTATATTTCTTGTCATCGTTGCCTTCAGGAAGGTGAAAGGGTGTTGGTTTTTTTCTCCTATTAGAGGTGTCCTGAGACCAAAATTACTTATGTTGGTGGTATTTTCTAGTGATTTTTGAAGCCCATCTAGGAGGAGTTGGATCCATCGCACCCAAATCTACAGTTGTTGGAGGATATTTAGGAGTATCTGTATATTGATTGTTTGAGGATCCTTAGGTGGATCCATATATATGATGTTGGAGGATCCGAAGGTGTATCCATAGATTGACTATTTTGCCACAATGAATAATCACATTGTAGAGGCTTATCTTAATGAGGGAAATAAGCTCGATGGGTCAAATTATGTGAAATAGAAATTCAAGTTTCATAAAATGCTCGAGGGTTTCAGTGCCTATGAAATTGCAAATGGGAATGAAGTAAAGACGAGTATATCTAAAGGTGGAACAACTGCATTAGTTCAAGATTGGGAGAAGAGGGAAAATGTAGCGAAAGTGTTGTTGAAGATGTTCGTAAAATATAGCATAATTTGTCACATCTAATAATGTAAAATCACTAATGATATTTGGGTGACAGTCAAGGATTTGTATGAAACAAAGAATACAAATCAACTGTTATATCTAACAAGTAAGATTCTCTCCATTAGAATGGAGGATAGTTAATCTTTTTTTTCATTCATCTTATAGATCAAAGAATTGAGAGACAAGTTTGGCGACATAGGGAAGAAAGTGTCCAAGACTGATCTGGTCATGATTACCTTAAATGGTATGACAAAAGATTGTCAAGTGTTCATTATAGGGCCTGTGGCAAGGGAGAAATCTCCAACATTTGAATAGTTGACAAGGATTTTGATGGAGGAATAAGAGAGACAATTGAGTGATGTGGATACATTCAAAAATTGAACTCCACTCATAGGAGAGAAGAAATCATTTAGGACAGAATCAAGGCAACTTCTCTACCAAGGGGATTAGGTATTCAGACTCACTTAGCTACAATATACAAATATTATGTTCTTATCACTAGTACTTTAAAGGTTGCTGAGCCCATGAATTATAATGAAGAAAATCAATATGATGAATGGAGGTCAAATATGAAAGAATATTATGAGTCCATAATTAAAAATAATACTTGGCAATTCATTGAACTTCCGAAAGGAAAAGATCCCATAGTTTGTAAATGGATTTATAAACAAAAGTTCAAAGAATATGGTAATGTATACAAATGTAAAGATAGATTGGTGGCAAAATGATACTCACAGAAAGAAGGGATTGATTAGGAGGAAACTTTTTCTCCTATAGATAATTTAAATACTATTAGGATGTTAATATCTGTAGCTAAAATGTCCCATTTGATTTTACACCAGCTAGATGTGAAATCTTCTTTTCTAAATGGAGAGTTGAAGGAAGAGGTATATTTAACACAACCTAAAGGGTTCATTAAAAATGGATAGGAACACTTGGTTTGTAAATTAAATATGGCATGGTATGAATTGAAAAATGCTCTTAGATATCAGTATGAGAAAGTAAACTCCTTCTTCCAACAACATGGTTATAAGAAAAGTAAAAATGCTCTAAATTTGTATACCATATTTGATTCAAAGGGGAAGATTGTGTTTATTTCCTTATATGTTTACTATTTAATTGTTACTGGAAATTCTAATGAATTGGTTGAAGAGTTTAAAATGAAGATGTATGAGGTATTTGAAATGAAATATTGCATAAATGTATTATTATTTTGGACCTTGAATTCTGGAGAGATTAGGGCTATACTTTTGTTACTCAAGGAAAGTATGTGAGGGAATTTTTGAAGAAATTCAGAGTGGATGAGTGTAAAGATTCTTCAACACCTATACAACAAAATTTTAAATTTCCAAGTGATGATGGTTATAATTAGATGGATGCTACATTGTACAGACAATTGGTTGGAAGTTTGATGTATTTAACACAACTCTCATGCATGAGAAAATTATTCTTAATAATAATGAACGTACTAACAATTGGTCTACAAATAATATCAACAACCTTGTTATAGATACCTTTCTTATGCCTTCTTACCAAGTGTAATTGTTGAATAAAACCCATACATATGAAGTGTCATGCTTGTTGTAACTTTTTTTGTGATCGCAAGTATTGAAATGGTTGATTATCTGTGTGAATGATTATTTCCTTACCCATGAAGTAATGTTTCTACTCTTTCAGACTTTGCACCAATGGATATAATTCCTTGTCATGTGTAGGATAGTTAATCACTGCACTATTAAAATTTTATGAATGAAAATATATGGGCTTGCCATGCTGCATCAAGAATGCACCCATGGAATTATCACTTGCATCAGTTTGTATCTCAAATTATTGTCGTAAGTCAAGAAGTAAAAGTACGGGTATTGAACTGATCTTTTCCTTCAATGCATCAAATATATATATTTTTTTTCCTCCCCACTGAAATAAATGCTTCACACTTGTCAATGCATGCAATGGAGATGCAATAGAAGAAAAGTTAGAAATAAAATTTATCCGATATTGGGCTTCTCCCAAAAATATTCTAGCCTTTGTCACTGTCTTGGGTTTGACCATTTCAAAATTACTTGAACCTTTGAGGGATATATTTTCAACTCACCTCCTCCCACAATATGACCAAAGTAGACTAAAGAAGTTTTTCCAAATTCACATTTTGACATATTTAAAAACATCTATTCCTGCTTTAAGACATATAACACTTGCTTGAGATGCATGGCATGGTCTTCATGTGACTTGTTTAAAATTAATATGTCATCTAAGTATACTATCACAAAATCGTGTAGAAAAGGCCTTAAAACATCATTCATTAACTCCATGAATGTAGCAGGAGAATTAAAAAGCCCAAAATACATAAGCAACCACTCAAAGAAACCTTGCCTTGTTTTGAAGGTTGTATTCCATAAGTCTCGTTCAACGATCCTAAACTTATGATAACCACTCTTCAAGTTAAAATTACTGAAATACACAACATATTTCAATTGATCAAGTAAGTTATCCATTCTATGAATAGGGTAAGGTTTCTTTACCATTATCTTGTTTAATACACGGAAGTCCACACATATGCACCATGTACCATCCTTCTTGAGCACTAAAATAGTAGATGACCCACATGGCGATATGCTTGGCCTGATGATCCCCTTATAAAGCAACTCTTGGATTTGTTTCTCAATTTCTACATTTTCCATCACTGGCATCTTGCACATGTGAATGTTAGGAAGAGTACAGTATTGTTGTAATTGGATTTCAAGTTGGATTCCTCTTTTAGGAGGTAATCCTTTAGGCTCTTCAAACATCTCATCGTATTGGTTAACAACCTCAACCAAATAAGATTTCAACTTTGTATCACAACCTTGAAAGGCTTTGTATCACCTCCATATTTTTCTCAATGCCTTAGAGGCTTTCCAAATGCTTTCCACGGCTTCTCCATGAAACTCCAAAAGAGATATGCATAAAAAAACATTCTAATGGATCAAATCATATCACATATAAAATAAAAGGTAAATGAAATCACTGATTTAGCATACAACATATAATTGAATCAATAATAAATCATAAACCATGTGAGTGATCAAGGAATCTCGCAAAAAAAATAAAAAAATAGATGTAATTAGGAAAGAACCATTACTTTGTATTAAATTCAAAGGGAAAACAAGCTTACAACCTATTTTCCTTCATGTCACAAGCTTCTTCCAATGGTTTCCTTTCCTTCCTTTGATGACAATCTCTGGAGACACAAAATCAGCAACATGAGTTTACAAATCCAGGTCTCTCCCATTCCTTTAGTAATTTTCTCAATTTATAGGAAGTATGAGGAGGTTTATAGTTCCTCTTTTGAAGGGCTATGATGCTTAAGAGGAGGGGATTAGTTCCATGTACCAAGGGATTATGTGCATGTATGTAGTGGTTCGAGGTTTATAATTTGGATAAGGTTCCTCAACCAAAGCTTCTAGAGCTTACTTTTTTATTTTTACCCATGTGAACACAAATGTGCAGTTTATAGTGGAAAAAACTATGGAAATCTACGTAGTTTACAGTGGAAGAAATTTTGCATGCATGGGTTTTGTTTAGGATGATTGCACATATGCTCAAAAATGGTTTTTAAATAGTGTAACCGAAAATTCCTTTTTTCCCTGGTATTATTTTATTTCAAGCTTCCTAGGGGATTCATTTTAGACACTTCATCAGATGGAAAAGGATCTGAATCAATAGTCATGGTGACAAATATAGTGTAACATACTACCCCCTAAAGTGCATAGCCAGAAAATATTTTTGATGAATGAAGCACTTTATCATGTCAAAGGTTTGGATTAGAGACTAATTGGTTGAGGACCTGAAAAAAACAATCCAGGATTATGATCATGCTTTCATATAAACATAACTGAGGTAGGCATTCCCATACTCGTAATACAGGTATCTTAAAGAGTCAATATGGAAATACAGTTGAATATAAATGTTAATAGAAGACACAGTATGGATGCAACCATTAATGGATCTATGTGTACAATCATCAATATTTAATAAATCCACACAACCCGGATGGATGAAACTAGATCTAGGGTCTTGATATCCATTTCTTGATCATTACTACGATTCTAACCATGCAAGTGAATGTCTCAAAGGAAAAAATTGTAGAAACCACTTGATTACCGGTTAATGATGTGAATTGTTAACAACTGTGAGAGAAACCAACAATAATGATAATGGATCTCAGGGTGATCCATTACAATATATAAAGTGTGGTTAGCTGACATGAAGTTCGCCACTCATAGAATCTCTTGATTGAATGTCAATGATGAGAACCTGTCATCGAAGGCATGAAACCTACCTTTAAGGCATGCAGGCCTTAAGGTATTTGAAAAGGTTTGTAGATAAAATTCCTAGATATTGAGTTGAAGTCGATAAGAAGTGATACTTCATAGTACAGCCTAGAACACAAAACCCATGTCAAGTTTTAAATAAGGATATGGAGTGATTTAGGACTAACTCAGGATGACTAACACACTTGAATGATATGACTTGCAAGGTAATTTTTACTGAGGTTGGAATTCTCTTGAACATATTTGTGACACAACATTTAGAATTAGCAATATTTTCTAAATGATAATACCCAAAACCAACTCAATAATTTCAAATGAGATTCTACTGATTGTGAGACCAATTCATGTGGTGGAGTGTCAAGTTCAAGAGCAAGATACTTTGTTTAACAAAAAATTAAAAATAAGGTTTCTTCCCAATTCCCCCCTACCATTGCTAGCAAGTACCTCTTTATTTGTACACAATATTGAGGAGGATAACATGTGCTTGAAAATATAATCCTTCGGATGAGCCCTTCAGAGTATTTTAATGAACCCTAGGAAGGATTGGTTCAGTCTCGTCATGATTAACGAGTCTTGCACTATTTAAATTTTATGAGTTTAGTGAAGCAGTAACTCAGTGTCATTTTCATGTTTTAAAGAGTTTGAAAAGACACAAAAATAAAACTAATGATGTTCTTACAATGTAAAATTTTAACAAGCCTAGAGAAAGTGAAGCTTGATGTTTTTCAGTTTTAGGGAGTCAGGAGAAAAATGTAAGCAAACTCTTTATTGTTCTTTTTCGAAAAATTTAATCCTTGAAGGCCGAAAAATAATAAAACAATGCACGAGAGAAATATATTTACCATGGTTAGTCAACACATACCTTTTTCGTAAAGATCTAGTTCAATTCGGAAAAGGGATAAATTTATCCTAAATAGACAATTGTTCATTTACTTTGATGAGTTCAAATAGTCAAGTAATCGACAATATTTTCATGTTTAGGGAGTTTGAAAAGGGCTTAAGTGTTAATTCTAGAGTTTCTCTTTTTTCATAAGTTTTAACAAGTTTGAAAAAGTGATAAAAGTGTATTGATATCACCAACTTTCAATTTAATTAACGAGTAGGAAAAGACAGAAATAAATCACCATTTTCATGTGTTTTATGAGCATGAAAGATAGAAAAAGAAGATCGATAGTTTCATGAGCTTAACGAGCCTTTAAAATAATAACTAAAATAGACTCGAGATAGGTTTATTTTTGTACAAACTTGAAAGAGATGAAAACTATGCTTGAGAGTGATTTCAGTTTTACAGAAGCTTGAAACACATAAAAAAAACTATGCTTAAGATAAGTTTTCATGCCCCCATCATAATGAGTTAATTATAGGAACATGCCCCCAAGCTTCGTTCCATTCACCTAAGTCGATTACTCATTACTAATAGATGGATGGAATGAAGGTTCATTTATCAGTTTAGATGAAAGACTCAACTAGGGGGGGATTTGTTTCATTTTTTTAACTAGGTTGAAAAAGTAAAAGAACTATCCTCGGGAAACGTTGTTTCATGTTTTAATGAGTTTGGCACCAGAAAAGGAACTATTATCATGGAACCTTATTTCATTTTTTAACGATATTGACACAAGAAAAGGAACTATGATCATAAGAGCTTGTTTCATTTTTTAAAAAGGTTGAAACAACAAAGAACTATCCTCATAAGGACCCGCTTCATTTTTTAACAAGGCTGACAAAGTAAAAGAACCATCCTCAGAAGAAAAGGAACTATGCTCATAATAACATGTTTCATTTTTTATCGAGGTTGACACAATAAAGAACTATCCTCATAAGGACCTGTTTCATTTTTTAATAAGGTTGACATAGTAAAAGAACCATCATCATGGTGATTTGTTCCTTTTTTTAATGAGCTTGAGAAAAGACAAGGAACTATGCTCATAGTCACCTGATTCATTTTTTAACGAACGTAACACAGTAAAACAACCATCCTCATGAAGAGTTGTTTCATTTTTTAATGAGCTTGACATAGTAAAAGAACCATCCTCATAAGATTTATTTAATTTTATAATGAGGTTCACACAGTAAAAAAACATCCTCATGAAGATTTGTTTAATTTTTTAACGAGGTTGATCTTGTGGAGTCTTGAGGGTTATTTGATCATCAATACTTCAGTGCGTTCCTTGTTCTTTAATGCTTCCTTTAGTAGCCTTCTTTGCATGATATTCTTCATGCATGCTTGTCATGTTGTTCCTTAAATACCCATAACTAGAATCACTTATGGAATGTGACCATCAACCTAAAAATATCCTATTCTAACATGTTTCATGAATTTTTTATATTCATTCCATAAAAATGCGCTTTGATGGAGTAAGGATATCTTCTAGGCGCACGTCAAAAGGATGAAGGGATAAAGAGAAGAAGCTTCAAGCCTTTGGGATGTGCGCATGCCCTGGGAAGAGAGAGGCACTCAAAGGAGGGTGCATGGTGCATATTCGAAGGATGAAGGAAGAGGCTTTAGGCTTCCCAAGTTAGTTTTTCTCTCAAGGGAGACAAGGAGGGCACATGGCATAGAGTTGAAGGCTAAAGGGAGAGGATTTAGGGCTTTGAAGTGCACTCATGTGGTTAGGAAGGAAAAGGAGGGCACAAGACGCAGTGTTGAAGGATGAAGGATGAAGCTTTAGGGCTTCAAAGTCCTCTCATGCACTCAAAAGGGTTAGGAGGGCACATGGTGCATTGTTGAAGGTTGAAGGGGTAAATATTTGGGTCTTTAGGGTGCGCTCAAGGAGGACAGAGTCCTTCAAGTCGAAGGACTGCACTCAAAGGAAGGCTTGGTTCCTCAACGATGCAGTTCGGAACAAGAAAAGGGAAATATTCCTTAGGAGTGCACTATGTGCTCTTGGAGGGTGTAGGGCACACTTCTAAATAACGAAGGATTCCAAATCAAGGCCTAAGAGTGTGCTCATGTACTCCTAGCTTGAAGAGATTCATTTTCCAACCAAAATTTGTCTAAGTCTAGAAGATAGAACAAGGGGAAAACACAATGAGATTAGACACAAAATCATGTGTAACACATACAAGCTCATTAAGAAAACTTAAATCAGCATGAATAATGATAAATACACATCAAAACTCCACTTTACACTCCCAAGTGTAACAAACAAGATGTGTGTGATTGTGGCCAAAAGTGTCCTTTTACAATGACAAAGGTGTTATGACCATGAAATTCACAAGATATGTGGCAATGAATGTGATGACACATAAGGGTGATCAACGACACTTGAAACACATAGAATGACTTGAAGTGAAACTTGAAAACTAAGGTGGCATTAAATACGACAGTGGATTAGGCTCAAAAATTTGAATGTAGTGAAATTTTGGAGGGTGTTGTAGCAGTGGCAACACAACATCATAATTCAATCTTCCATCCTTAAGCTCTAATCCAACAAATTTTATGATATGAAGTACCTAAAAGATGAATTTTATAAATATGAACTTAAAACATAAACATCGATACCAATAACCCATTTAATTAGGTGATGGCCCATGGATTTCCAACTGCTTGGAACTCCCTTTTAATACATACCATCCAAAAAAAAAGAGAGGGAATTGGCCATGCCTTGGCAATAATTTGATCCACATACTTACACATTCACATCTATATACTGGAAGTGGGAAATGGATTGAGGGACAATGAATAAGTATAATTCAAGAGGAACCATCGTACTAATGGCCATTGATATTTAATTTGACTTCATTCATTGGGGGTGCTAAGGAAAAATTTAGACATCAAGCGTATTACTATTGAATTGCACAAGGAAATTTGAATAATCTCTTATAGCCTATGAGATAGTAGGCTTAAGATTTTGGATTCTCCTCACTTGGTGATATTGCTAGTGATGATACTTTACCTAATCATTGCCGGAAAATTATATATCAGGATTTGTGAGAGAGGGGAGGTGTAAAGCACTATAAGACTTAGACTAGGTTATTCATACATCTTTTGGACTCTACATTAATGAGCCAGAAGAAATCATATCATATTCATTTAGTACCTTAGATAATTACTGATTCTTTAGAGTCTCCATTTCTATTCTCTTTTTTGTACATGATATTATCCTCACCTTCTATTCAATCAAGGGTTTCGAAATACAACTTAACATCACATATTCCTTTTCTAACACCAATAATGTTTAGGCTAATATTGCGAAATCAACGATCATTCCCTTTAACATCACTAAAATGTAGGAAATGAATGTGATTCATACTTATAAAGGTCAGAGTGTTGAGATTATAGTCTTGTCATGCATGTGTTTAAAGTTTTTCTTTTTTCACACCATCATTTCGCTTGATTTCCATATTATAAGATAAATTGATTAACAGATATGCATCGTTCAACACTCCTAAAAAATATATTTTTCCAATTTAGTTTTAGAACATTGGATTGAATTTCTATCTCTTTCACTCTTTGGTTATACCTAAACTGTCACAAGCGTGTGTCATTTTGAAACCTTACATTTGAGGATTACATTGAAATATGATATAGAGAGTGTTTTCCATGATGTTATTTGAAATTTTTTATGCGAGGAAATCAATGTCTCATTATATCATTTTGCAGAATTTGATGCACCCCTCACCACTTCAACAATTTTTTTTGTGATAACAATAAAAAATAAGCTCAAAAGAATGTATAACTCATAGAGTGGTCTTCGTAGTCATCCATATCTTTCTATTAGATTGCTAATGGAAAATGTAGAACATAAAATCAATTTAGGTAGACATGGAAGAGTCTCCTCATTGCTTCACCCCATTGACCTTGACATACCACACTAGCATAATTTTCAATGAATGTTCTCGATTTTCAAAGTTGATATAATCATAAATATTGATACTAACATTTACATAGTATACCTTCTATCCTAATGTTCAAAGCTTAGAAGGGCACTTTCTCCTAAAGTTCAAACACTATTCTAACTTGTATCCCTTATTCTATCATAGGCTTATTCAACACTTAAAATACATGGGTTCTAGTTACCATGCATTCTAATAATTACTTTCACCTAACTTAGAATTTTCTCCCACCCACGTAGCATTAAGAAAAATTACCATACTCATCATAAATACAATTTATGCTAAATCTTAAAACCCAAAATTATAAACCATTTTATACTTCAATATTCCTTTTAGTATAAAATAATAAAATTATTTTTATTTCTTTTGTCAAATATCCATTTAATTATTTTTTCACTTTTGTGTTTGCCCTTTCTCTTTCGTTGTTCACATTTTGTAGCTTTTACAACGTCTAGATCGACTTTAACGTTTAATTGATAGGAATCTCTCAGTTAAATTAAACTAGATACGATACGTCACTAAAGGATATGCTATTATCCAACCGCACTTTGCTTTTAATGAATAGTTATTAAAAGTATGATTCACGTTGTGTATTTGCCCATATGGATGTTGTCCGCGATTTGGGAGCATTAAACTAGATAGGACTTCAACATGTCATGAAAAAAACATTCTCCACGAATTTGCGAGGAGGTCAAAAGATAGCAAGAATTCGTTTTTTTTTCTCCATAAATCTTTCAATCATGATTTAGCTATGGATAAAACTCTTGGGATAAAAAATATTGAATCTTCATAACTATAACATAAATTTCCCAAAATTTCTACGAAATTTTTTCAAAAATATTTTCCCCAACATATTTAGTTCCTCGTTAGACTACAAGCATGAAAAATGTACAAACGCTTATACCAGTTGTGCTTTTAAAGAATTTATTAACCACTCTAGATAACTAACATTTTTACTTTGAAGAACGTTTCACATTGGGCTATTTTGAGAAGTGGTGTGACCCTGTCATGCAGTTATTGTACGTTTCTCACAAGATATTATAATATTTTTGGTATACTATGTGAAGTGTAGGCGTGAAGTTGTTAAAAATATATTTAAATTTAATTTTATATGATGTGGTTGTTTATACAAGTGGCAGATGAAATCATGAGTTTGTCAATGTAACTAGGCCTTCTACTTCCGACGAGCCAACCTCATCTGCACATCAAGGTGGGATTCCAGCACTCGGAATTTTATCGTGACCGAGTGTCTGATAGCGTTGGAAAAAGATTTAAAAGCATTAGAGGGTTTACTGTTGTCACTCACCAACGTCATATGCGTATGAAGGTGTGGTTCCAGCTCTCACAAACGTCATCGATAATGGCTGGCTGATGTTACTGGCTGGCTGATTGCGCTGGAAAAGATTTGAAATAACATTGGTATTCACCGTGGATTAGCTTCAGGACAAAGTATAATTGGTTGCATTTATTTCTTTTTTAGTTTGGTTTATCTTAGACTTTGTCCAACAAAATTGTGATTCCATTTTATTTTATTTAATACACATTTTTGAATATACAAATAACTTTAATACCTTTAAAATATGTAGTGGTCCAATTATAAAAAAATTGGCCATAGTAAACATCCCGACGAAATTGAAAGGTTTAGACCAGTCAATTGGGTTGAGGTAAGCAAATATTACAACGAAATTGAAAGGTTTAGACCAGTCAATTGGGTTGAGGTAAGCAAATATTACAATAGCCGAAAAAAATCTCTGCGGATCTTCATAACCAATCGATTTCCTTTGGTGGAGGTAAGCAAATATTACACTAGCAGCCAGAATCATAATTAAATTAATCATCAATTATATTTAAGCAGTGAAAATTTGATCCAGAGTTGACAATAATACAGAATTTTGAGAGTTGAGAGTGACCGAGTGTACCATAAGAAATATTGAATCTTCGTACACGCCATTAAGTATATGTAGACAGGCATGCAGTTTATGAGATAATAGCAATCACTAGCAGGCATGTCCTACGGTAGCATAAGGCTCTAGAAAGTTATAAAAAGGGAGAAGTCTTCAGTTTCAGTTTATCAATTTGTTAGGTTTTCAGGATTTGAGCAATATGAATGAGTTGCACATTTTGGATTTTTCATTCCCTACTGGCAGGAAGATATTGGCTTCTGTCCCCACACAATCTCCACCGACCCAAGAACAGTCTACTTCTTACCCAAATAAGGCCATTCTTGGCTCTGATCTGGTAACCATTATCCGGTTTTGCTGTGTTTTTTCCATAGTCGTGCCCGGCCTCAGATCTTTGTTCAGATGCCTTCAGGCCTCCAGAGAGCAGACGGTGCTCGATTCATCCGATAGGGTAGCCGACACTGGATTGCCGAAGGGTGTATTGATAGCACTGCCTGTTATTGTTTATATGGCGACATCAGGGCTACGGCCCGCGTCAACAGATTGTGCGATCTGCTTGGCCGAATTTGCAGAAGGAGAAAATATGAGAGTTATGCCAAAGTGCAATCATGGATTCCACGTGGAATGCATCGATAATTGGCTCGTTTCGCATTCTTCCTGCCCTGTGTGTAGACATTCCCTGAACCTTCAAAGTGGAGACAAGAAGTCACAGGGCTCTGCAATTGTTCGATTGACCGAATGAAACAACACCATGGATATGGTCACAGAGTCCACGAATTCATCTCAAGAAAGTGGCGTGGATTCTCGACACATTGAAACGTTCCCAAGAACCCCAGAAGATGAGGCCGCCGTTATGGCCACTTCCAGGTTACCTAGTCCTCCTGCTTTTTCCGAATGCTCTGAGTGATGCATATACAAGTTTAGTCGACAATTTCTTTCATGCAAGAAGATGCAAGAAGATGTAGGGAAATTTCTATTGTCCGCTTAATCTGTTTTTTTTTATTGGAATTTCTCAACCTACAGCAATTTGTGGTACTCTCGATTTGTTGAAAATATTAAAGTCATTTTTTTGAGAAAAAAAACAAAAATATTAAAGTCACCTGTAAATCCAATGTAGGTAGAAACAAAGTACAACAATGTAGGTAGAAACAGAGTACAATAGAGGCAGCAGAAGGTTGAGTGCTCATTGTAATGAAGAGATTGTTGTGTAGTAAAAAGCCCACGGGCAGAGAAAAATAGTGAAGCACTATATGTTCATTTTTTTTTTAAAAGATAGAGAGAGGCATTTTGTTTTGATAGCACTGCATCTGTAGCAGTCTTATCCATATTTTGTAAATCCCTCAGGAAGACGAATAACTACATTTTTTAATAAGGTTTTATGTTTTTGAAATAGAAAGCATTTTTTATGCCATCTCTGTTTATCAGCAAGAAAATTTTATATTGAATCTCTGTGTTGTAAGAAGAGACTCTTTGTTCTCCCCGTGTGTTCGGAATATTCAGAAATTCCAACATGGTATCAGAGCTAATCCAGGATCTTTGAAGGTGTCAAAGACTGAAGGAATAAAGATTTGTTGTAGTAGTTCTCCAGCAGCGTGAAGGCTCAGTAGAAGTTTAAAGTCCAGGTATTTCTAAAAAAAAAATAGAGTCTTGTTTTGTTTAAAAAGTGCAGTCCTCGGAGAAAGAGTTTGTCTTTTAAAGAAGGAAAGACAGTTTGTTTTAAGAAAAACATAGTCATGTTTAGTCCAGAGTTCAGTTTATAAGTAATGGCTGGACCAAACACCAGTATGAGTATTGGAAATACTCATCTTCCACAATTTAATGGGAAGAAATATGATTATTGGGTCATTACCATGAGAGCCCTATTTGCCTCTCAGGACTTATGGGAGTTTGTTGAAGATGGTTTTGATGAACCAGTTGATAAGCATGCCTTTAATGCCTTAACATAGGCAGAGAAGGATTTATTGAATAACAATAAGAAGAAGGACTCTAAAGCCTTCTTCTATCTCTATCAAGCAGTACATGAGAGTGTGTTTCCAAGGATAGCAGTAGCTAAGAGATCCAAGGATGCATGAGATACTCTTAAGACAACGTATCAAGGTATGGAGAAAGTGAAGAAATCAAAACTACAATTGATGAGGAGAGATTTCGAAACTCTCTATGTAAAAGAGTTTGATAACATAGACTCATTCTTCACACATGTGATTGGGATGGTCACCCAGATAAGGTCTCATGGAGAGACAGTTGAAGAAAGAAGGATAGTAGAGAAACTGTTGAGGAGCCTACCCTCAAGGTTTGATGTTATTGTAACCACCATTGAAGAGACAAAGGATCTCTCAAAGTTCATAGTAGATGAACTTCATGCATCATTGATGACTCATGAACAAAGATTGGGAAGATCAGTAAACCCATCTTTAGAGCATGCCTTCAAGACCCAGATGCCTTTTGGAAGAGGAAGAGGTGAAGGCAGAGGAAGAGGTAGAAGCCAAAGCAAAGGAGGAAGAAACAACTCTTCACATTGACATGGAAGGAGCAGCTATTAGAATCAAAGCCAAGGCCAAAGCAACAGCCAACAAGGTGGACACTAACATGCTCATGGAAAAATGTATGACAAATCCAATGTCCAATGTCATTATTGCAAAAAATATGGGCATTATGCCAATGAGTGTAGGAAAAAGCAAAATTACATAAATAATACGCAGACTGCAAAAGTAGAAAGAGAAGAAAAGAACCCAAAGAATGTGTTGTTAACATGTAATGTAACAAGATAGACATGATGATGTATGGTTCTTAAATATAGGCTGTAGTAATCACATGACTGGAAACATAGAAATGTTTGCGAATCTTGATGAAGATGTTAAATCTGAAGTAACAACTGGAACTGATACTAAGATCTCTGTAAAAGGAAAAGGCAGAGTAAGTATCCGTGCAAGAAATGGAGAGAAGAAATTTGTGCCAAATGTATACTATGTTCCTGGCTTAAAATGTAATCTTTTGAGCGTTGGGCAGCTCATTAACAATGGTTACAATGTATTCTTGAAAAATGATGTGTGCACAATAATGGACATACCTCCAAGCAAGAAGGTTATTACAGAAGTGAAAATGACCAATAATAGAATGTTTCCACTCAAGCTCAATACAGATTTGAAGGGAAAGGGAAAGAATGTAGCAGTTGTAACTCAAGAGGTCTTTCAAAAGGAAGTGAAAGATGAGAATTGGTTATAGCACTTGAGATTTGGACATCTCAATTTCGGAGATCTGAATTTGTTGCATATAAAGGGAATGGTAAGAGGAATACGATTGACTGAGAAACCGGATAGCCCTTGTGAAGGCTACATCTTAGGAAAACAACATAGAGAAAATTTTCCACCAGGAAAGAGCATAAGGGCAAAAGCACCCTTAGAAACTATCCACTCAGATTTGTGTGAGCCAATGCAAACATCATCGGTATCAGGGAGCAATTATATGTTGACCTTCATTAATGATTTCACAAGAAAAGTATGGGTTTATTTCTTGAAATATAAAATTAAAGTGTTTGAAAAATTTTGCCACTTTAAAGCTCTTGTAGAGAAACAAATTGAGGAGCATATCAAAGTCCTGATAACTGACAGAGGAGGTGAGTATATCTCAAAATAATTTCTACGTTTTTTCAGAGAAAACAACATACATAAAAGTTTACTACAAGGTACACACCTCAGAAAAACGGTGTTGCAAAAATGAAAAATCCAACCATCATGGAAATGGTGAGAAGTATGCTGAAGGAAAAACATTTTCCAAATGAGTATTGAGCAGAAGCTACAAATTGTGCTATGTATATTTTGAATAGATGCCCAAAAAAAGCAGTGATGAATGGAATTCTAGAAGAAGCGTGGAATGGCAGAAAATAAGGAGTCACCCACATGAGAGTTTTTGTGTTTGTGGCTTATGCACACATTCCAGATCAGCTGAGAAAGAAGTTGGAAAATAAGGGGGAGAAGTGCATCTTCCTTGGATACTATGAATAATCCAAAGCATATAGATTGTATAACCCATGCACAAAGAAATTTGTTATAAGCAGAGATGTGCAATTCATTGAAGAAGAAGCATGTGATGGAAGCATGGAGAAAACAGTCAATGTTAAACGATGTGTGTCTCATGATGAAGATGTGGCTGAAAGGAACACCTCATCGGTAACACCACCTCCACCAACACAAGGACAGCAAGGGATAGCACAAGCAGGAGTAAGAACACCCTTGAGAACAAACGAGAGTGCTTCTCCAAGCACACCACATGGAGCATATTTGAGTGCTTCTTCGAGCACAACTACACCAAATGAAAGAGGAACCAGATTCAGAAATCTAAATGAAATATATGAGCAAGAAGTAGCAAATGAAGGTATGAATTTATTATTTGCATTGTATTGTCATGTTTATTATCCTATTCATTTTGAGGAAGCGATAAAAGATAAGAAATGGATAGAAGCTGTGGATGAAGAAATAGAAGTCATAGAGAGAAACAATACATGGGAATTGGTTGATCTTTCAGAAGGTAAAGAAGTGATTGGAGTAAAATGGGTCTACAAGACCAAAAGTAATGCTAAAGGTAAGATTGAAAGGTACAAGGCTAGACTTGTTGTCAAAGGATATAAGCAGCAACATGGAAGAGATTATGAAGAAAATTTTGCACCAGTTTCAAGAACGGAAATAGTGAGAGCAGTGTTGTCCAAAGCAACACAAAAAAATGGAAAGTTTACCAAATGGATGTAAAATCAACATTCTTAAATGGAGTTTTAATGGAAGAGGTTTATGTTAAACAACCTCTGGGCTATGAGAAAAAAGGCAAAGAGCACAAAGTTTGAGTTTTAATGGAAGAGGTTTATGTTAAACAACCTCTGGGCTATGAGAAAAAAGGCAAAGAGCACAAAGTTTGCAGATTGAAGAAAGCTCTTTATGGGCTGAAACAAGCACCGAGAGCATGGTACAGTAGGATAGATTCCTATCTACTGGAAAATGGGTGTGAAAAATGTGAAGGAGAACCCACATTATACATCAAGGAGAAATATGGTAAGATGCTGATAGTTGTTTTATATGTTGATGATGTGATATTCACATGTAATGATGATTACCTCATTGAGAATTTTAAAACAGTCATGAAAGATGAATTTGAAATGACTAATATGAGATTGTTGAGATAGTTCTTAGGAATAGAAGTAGAGAAAAATGAAAATAAGATTTTTATTTCTCAAGCAAAGTCTGTTAATGAAGTTTTGGAAAGATTTCATATGCAGGATTGCACGGCACCAATTACTCCTACAGTAATGGGATTGAAATTGAGCAAAGATGACAACAGCAAGGATTTTGATCCTAGTTTGTCCAAGAGCATAGTTGGCAGCCTCATGTATTTGACTGCAACTAGGCCTGATATTATGCATGTTGTTATTTTGATTTCTAGATTTATGGAAAGGACAAAGGAGGAACATTGGCAATCAACAAAAAGAATTCCGAAGTATGTGAAAGGAACAAAAATGTATGGAATTTTATATACCATTTCAGAAAATTCTCAATTGATTGGATATATTGACAGTGAATGGGCTGGAAGTGTAGATGAATGGAAAAGTACTTCTGTTATGTTTTTCATATGTGTTCAGGAGCCATTTCATGGGCTTTTAAGAAACAACCAATTGTAGCATTGTCTACAACAGAGGGAGAGTATGTGGCAACTACAACAGCAGCGTGTCAAGCAATTTGGATGAGAAGAATGTTGAGGATTTTATGTCAAGAACAGGTAAAAGGGAAAATGATTTATTGTGACAATAGCTCAGCTATTGCATTGTCAAATAATTTTGTGTTTCAAAAAAGAACGAAACACACAGATGCCAAGTTTCACTACACCAGAGAATTGGTGAACAATGGAGAAATCATTTTACAACATTGTAGAAAAGAGGAGTAGTTTGCAGACATTCTGACAAAGTCATTGGGGCAAAAGAGTTCTGAATATTTGAGAAAATGCTTGGGTATGATTGATAACCCAGCAGCTGAATTTAAGGGGGAGTGTTGAAAATATTAAAGTCACCTGCGAACCCCGTGCAGGTAGAAATAGAGTACAACAAGGGTAGCAGAAGCTTGAGTGCACACCTTTGTGAATTTAACAAAGTTTAATTGGAGCTGTAAGGAGGAATTTAAGTTTTATGGCTACAACCGTATTTTGCAGAAGAATTTAAGAAAATCGTTGTTCAACCATGCAATAGCAATTTTATTAAAGAGAAGTCTTATCAGGCTTTTAAAGCCCTCACCAACCAATTTTTGTTTACGTGCCAGTGTCTTGTTTTTGAACTGTGCACGAAGTGTCTTGTTAATGTGAAGCATCTGATGCGATGTGATGTTGCGATATCGCACATCGCACATTGCAAAGGAATGATGTTAAAGCCCCCTTCTGAAATATGTTAACCGCCAAAGAATGAGTTGCGATGCGATGTGGTCTCTACCACCATCGCAATCGCTCATCACAAATGATCATGCCACCACTCATCCATCCGTCGATCCATTGTCGTTCTCGCTCATTGCTTCATTGCTTCGCCAATGTTCAAGTCGTTCGTAACCTTGTTCTGCCGATGCGCCGATGTGGTGCCACTACTACATGGACCAATCACAGCATTTCATGTTCATTTTTAGCAAGACGTCACATTCACTTTTTGGTATGCGAATTTTGTATGGAATTTGGTTCAGTTTTGATTTGAATTCCGATGGGGTGCAGCAGTAGCCAATAGAAATTCGTTCACATTCATTTTGAGCTCACTGATGTAGGGTTGATTTGTTACGCGAAAATAATGCAATCCAGTTTGTTGAAGATTTGAAGTTGGGGTAAAATATTATTAATTTTTGATTAAATATAGTGTTACAGGGGCAATGAAAAGGTTTTGAAAGAACAGGCGAGTGCCTCCGCAGTTGACCAAGCCATTGCACATTGACCAGAGATCAACGACTGTCGATCACTGCGGTAGCACAATGCAGATTTGATGTACCCACAAAGGAGTGCCTCTGCAGAGACCCATAGAGGGGTTTTGCATATGTTTTATTTTATAGTTTGTTCTATGTTTTGTTTTGATGTCGCACCATATAAAAAGTGAAAAACCCATGGGCTCATTGTAATAGAGAGATTGTTGTGTAGTAAAAAGCCAACAGGTAGAGAAGAACAATAAAGCATTGTATGTTCATTTTTTTTTTAAAAGACAAAGAGAGACATTTTTTTTTTAGAGCACTGCATCTGTAGCAGTCTTATCCATAGTTTGTAAATCCCTCAGGAAGAGGAAGAACTACATTTTGTAATATGGTTTTATGTTTTTGAAATAGAAAGCATTTTTTATGCCATCTCTATCTATCAGCAAGAAAACATTATATTGAATCTCTGTGTTGTACGAGGAGACTCTTTCTTCTCCTTGTGTGTTCAGAATATTCAGAAATTCCAACATGATTCACTTATCATATATCTAGATGTACATATTTGTGTAGTTGTAAGATGGATACCTATTTTTTCTTACCTTTCTTTGACTTTTATGTCCTCCAAGGGAGCTTGTGTGTTATGTCAGAGCTGGGCAGTGACCTTCACATGGAGTTTTATGGTTTTAATGGAAATTCTTTCGGTTTCACTTTAACATTTTCCATTTTGATCTCCTGTGTGTCTGCGCTTCTGAAAGATAGTAATAGACATGAATTAACAATCATTAACAATGGATTGGAACCATCATTGCATTCTCTAAAGGCTCCAAACATGGTTGGAATTTCAAATTTCAAGTTTATCAGGTGTGATATTGTATTTTACAAAATAATAATATAGTTATTTGTTTAGATTTGTAATTCCTTTTTGTGGCTTTTTATTTGTTATACATTTTGGAAATGTGGGTTAGGTTTGTTATTTTGATATAATTTGTGTAAAATTTAATAGATATTTATTGGAATTAGAAGTTTGATAAGTTGCGAACACTACAATTTTAGTGAGTCATGTGTTTTTCAAGGTATCATATTTTATTTAACCAAAAATTAATGAGATTGCTTGTTTATATTTGTCTTTTTTTCTTTTTTTTTCCCTCAAATTGGCGATGACACCCATTTTTTTTTTTAAATTAATTGAAATCCCAACCATTTCAAACAGGGCTGGAAAATATTTTGTTATCGCTGCTACGATATTTGCTCTATTTTTAAATTAATTGAAATCCCAACCATTTCAAATAGGGCTGGAAAATATTTTGTTATCCCTGCTATGATATCCACTCTCATCGAAGCCTGGCTGAGGACCGAAGCTAATCCATGCCCAGAGGTTTCATCATCCACTCTGTGGATGAAATTTTCAGAGTCTTGCTGAAATAGTCGACATCCCCAGATTGAGAAGGTGCCATTGACACTCATGTCTGGATTCACTTCTCAGTGTAGCTCTGATTTCTAGACTTTCTCTTTCCAGTCTACCCGCACCTTCTCTTCCTAGACATGACTCACAAAGATCTCTGGTTCGAGTGGAATGAGAGGGAATGTATGGTTGCAATCAAAGTGCGTTGAGAAGAATCATATAATTCGAAGAAAAGTATAACTGGTAACAAAGTGCGCTTCCTGTTTTCTCTCTTGAATTTCTCTATTTGCTTCACTTTATAGTTTTACAAAGAAAAGCATTTTGTTTCTTTGTCAAGATCACCATTGTCCCGGGATGCCCACAATTTTAAAAACTAACAATTTGCGGTGTATGAAAATGTTGAAATAGAGAATTTGTCACTATTTGATGCTGTTTTTTTTACTGCCTAGAGATTGGAAAACTCCTATGGGAGTGGGCTGTAACTGCTATTTGACGCCTGTTCTTTTGGAATTTCTGAACAATTCTGTAACACATAGAGGAAATAAAATCCCCCAACTTAACACAAATATTTAATTAAAAATGTGGACAGAGAGATGGCATAAAAACTTCTATTTGAGAAAAAACTCTGTTATAAGATTAAATTCTTCAAAACTGTAGCATTACAGGTAAAAAAAAAAAAAAAAAAAAAACAACAACAACGTTTTTGACTGCTACACACACAGTTTTCAACTCTGTGTCTTTTCTGCCTTCGGGCTTTTTCACAATATACTGTTGTACTACTCTCTGTTTCTTTTAATACAAAGCCACACTCCTCTTTTTCTTTTAATGCGCACGACATATTACATTATATATAAATATATATTATAAATATTTCATATATATATATATATATATATATATATGACCAAACTTTAAAACAAAAAACATAAAATATATATTATAAATATTCCATATTTATAATATATATATATATATATATATATATATATATATATATATATATATGACACTACTACACCAAGGGCATTTTAAGACAGAAATAAATCTTTTGTCTTAAAAAGTCACTTTTTATTTTAGTTCTTTTATATTAAAATTTAATATCAATTGAATTGTCTTAAATATAAAATTTAAGACAAAAGTGATTTGAGACGAAAATATTTTCAGAAAAAAATAATTTAAGACAAAAATATTTTAAGGCAAAACTTTATATTTTAGACAAAAACAGTTTGAGACAAAAATAGTTTAAGACAAAACTTTATATTTAAGACAAAAGGAGTTTGAAACTAAAATATTTTAATACAAAACTTTATATTCAAGACAAAAACAGTTTGAGACAAAAATATTTTAATATAAAACTTTATATTTAAGACAATGACAATTAAGACAAAACCCATTTAAGACAGTTAGCAATTAAGACAAAACCATTAGTATTGTGGAAGTTTGCATTGAAAATCTATGAGTAGATAGTGGATAATTATATTTTTTATTTTTGAATATATATATATATATATATATATATATATATATATATATATATATATCACATGAAATGTAATCATGTCAATTTTATTTCTTTTATATTAGATTTTTCCTTTTCCATTAAACCACATTCTAAAAATTAATAAATAAATAGATTAAAAAAATATTATTTTTTGGTTGGCCAGTCAAAGGGATTTAATTTTGAATGTCATGTTTTTACATAATAATTCATAACAAGGTGATTTTCAAATGAGTTACATTCAATGAACTAAAATTGTTTATTTTTTTTAAATATGTTAACATTTTTAAATTACTTCAACTAAAACTTTGATATAAATTTGAAATAAATTAAATACAATATAACGATAAAAAAAATATTAAATATTTTCTCAATTGTTTTCCATATATGCATTTTAAACATTCATTTTTTTTCTTTCAAAATGAAAAATCAAAATTTTGATTCTTGCATATGTCTTATAGTCACATCTCAGTTTTCTTTTCACTATTTAACAAATATGTCAAAGAGATAAATAACAATAATTTAATTATTTTTTAGATAAAATTTTAGTATTTAATTTTTTTTATTGTAAAAAAAAATTCTACTACTATATATATATATATAATGAAATTTAATATTTTTTATATTAATTTATTATTAGGTATTAAGATGGTAAAGATTTTCCTCTATAACTAGAAAACCATGAATGCATTATTAAGAAATGAAGTAATATTAGGAATTGATGTCATTTCATACTAGGGAAGAACGATTATATGATTTATCTTCCTCACTTAATAGAGATATATTAAAAGAAATTGTGAAGGAGGTTGAAAGAGTACGTCTAGCATAAACTTTAATTTAACCTAAAAAGCCATTGTCATGCCCCTATAGTCACCCATATCGGAGGATGACTTAGTGCACCGAGATGGCCCATAACTATAGGTTTGTGGTGCATCTGACTCATTTCATCTCACCGATTTTGTCAATCTGAAACTATGTGACTATATACTACACCTCACTTTTTATATTTCACGGTCATTGAAATTCATAAGTTTGACACCTATTGAAGCATGTAGATAATAATTCCATACAATTATTCTTTAACATAACCAATATGCAAATGATATGAATGAAAGTAATCTTATAGAATCAACAATATAACTAGCCTAACAATTGTCAAATATTCAAATGTGTTACAATCAAGTGAACTCTAGTCTCGTATAACAATTTAAATTATAAGAGCACACAATTCATACAAACCTATCACCAAATTTCCTATTTCATTTACAATCATCGATCACAACTTTGCCATAGATCAAAATTGTTTCACTTGATAGAAATAGTAAGTACTCTCATGTGCATGCAATGTATGAAGAGTTAAATTAACTGAAGGAAAGAAAGTTAAGTCTAATTAAGTCTAATATTAGAAGTCAAGTCAGTCAAATTTAAAAAGGTAATTCCTTGTCAAGAAAGGCTAAGTGAAGGAAAATATTTTTTTTTATTTATGTTAAAGTGAAGTTCGAAAAGTTTAGTTAAAGTGTCAAGTCATAGTTTGCATGAAGAAAAGAAAGTTAGAGTTTACATGATTTCATATTTAGAAAGTTTAGTGCTTATATACTCATGTTTGTGTCATTGTAATGTGAAGTAAGAAGAGAGAATAACAACAAATCGGTGGATGTATATGAGAGAATAACTAATGAATATAACTTATTTATTCAAGAAGAAGTTTGTGTACTTATTTGTCTTGTGTTTGCCTGTTTATCTTTCCATCTAAATAACAATTGGTATTAGAGCAAGGTTTATCAAGGTTTCAAAGAACAAGACAAGTTAAGAAGGTCATCAGATACTTGGACTAAGAGCATTAACTATTGTGAGTAGTTTGCAAATCAAAGTTTGCATCCATTGGTCCATAAGTAGGAGCTAGATCTCGTTGAGAATTTGTAAACCCAACTACTAGAATATTAGGGTGAGTAGCCTATAGATCCACCACCATATCAAGAGGAAATAACCACCACCACTGACCAAATAAGGAGTCTCCACCGTAAGTTGTAGCCATGAGCCTCCATAAGAATATGCATAGAAGAGCTTTGCAAACTTGCTAGTAGTTGTTGGGAGCTACCATTAAATTGAAGGTTAAAATGTTTATTTTTAAATATAATCAAGTTTATGTGATGTTAATTTCTAGAAGGCTAACACAATAAGGAAAGAAGGTAGAAGACAAAAGACAGACTACAACCACAGGTTACAAAGTATGAATGAATCAAACAGAGAAAATAAATCGAGAGGAAGAACCAAAGGATTTTGAAGATATCATAGAGGTTATCTCCATAGTAAAGGAATCTAAAAGACAATTAGATGAAGTAGAAAAATTCGAGGATGAATGGATCAGAATAAATCCTGTAACACTTCCAAAATTTACTAGTAAAAATTTTAAGTTTTGGAAACTATCAAAATGAAAACTTTTCTTCGATGTAAAGGGTTGATTGAGTATCAGTCTAATAAGCTATATGATGAAGTATGCGATACATTAGTATTGGATCTTATAAAGCATGCATTGGATGAGACGTCCTTGTGCAAGGTAGCAAAAGCTACATCTTCCCAGGAAGCATGGAAGACCCTGGATGTAGAATTTGGTATAAAGGAAAGTGACATAAAGAAACACATTATGTTACAATTTGTTGAAGAATCAATAGAAAGTTAACTGCAATTCTAATATTAAATGAGAAAGACTCCAGGACCTTGGTCATGGGACATGTATTCCAAGATGAATGTTGGGTGGAAAAATCCTAGTGGGTGTTCATTTTGGTTTATTAATGGTTATGGAAATTGGCAAAGGAAATGGAAAAGGCTTTGGAAAGGCATGATGCATTTATTGGCATTTTATTTATGAAAATAATGGAAAATAGGAGAAAATAAAAGTGAAAGGTCACATGTCACATGCGAGGAAGAAAATGAAGGAAAATAATGGAAAAATGGAGAAATTAGAGGCCTCATTGATAAAAAGGCTTATGAGGATTAGTTGGTAGCTTTTTCCCAAAATATTTTCAGTTCATTTTTGGATCTCTCATACTCTTGGACACTTTGATTTTTCTAGAGCACTCTTGGAGGAGTGTGGCATACTTGGGATTTGGATCAAGAAGGAAAAATAAAAGCAGGAAAGTGCAAGAGGACAATGAGATAAATAGATATAACGAGTTTTTTTGGAGGTACTTTGTTTCATGTATAGTTTTCTTACTAGTTTTGGCATGCATGACATATGCATGTGGTTATTTGGTTATGATTTTTCATTGGCATGGGGGATTGCATGGATTCAAAGTGGTTTTGCCTAGCCTTGCTATTTCCTGGATAGCCATGGTGTTGTGGGTTTTAATTTTTCTTTATGGTTGGTTTTCTCGTGCCTTTGGTTATGGGTTGAGTTATTGGTTACTAGAAGCCTTGGTTGGACAAATGCTCTGGAAGCACTTGGTGGGTTGAGTTACTATTCCTAGAAGACCTGGTTGGAAAAATGCTCTGGAAGCCTGACAACAATTGTGGGTTGAGTTACTAGTCCTGGAAACCCTAGTTGGAACAAATGTGTTGGAGCCATGGACAGCTCGGGTAGAGACCAATATGGTGATAGTTAGTGATGTTGGACCATGAAGAGGAATCACGGATTGAGGGTTGAGGTGGTTTGGCCTCTAGAAGCCCTGGTTTTGTTTTGATTGATTTGTCCTATGAGATCCCACATTCATGCTTGGAATATGGCATGGGGGTGACTAGCTGAAAGAAATATTTGGTTCAGCTTAGCCTATGGTTGGGTGGTTGATGGAAGTCCCATACTTGGTCAGCCTATGAAATAATCAATAAGAGCTCTTTCTCCTTGGTATTTTATGGTTAAATATAGTTGTTTGTATGTGGATTATATCATTTTTATATCCTTGATATTTCTATTGAGTTTTATGTCAGTGATAATGTATGGCTCTCATCATTTTTGGTTAATAATTGAATGTATAATGACTATATGGCTTAAAAGATGGTAATGCAATTATTGTGATGAGGCATCAATGCTTCTTAATGATTCTTAGATAATTTTGCAACCCTTGTGCTCAGGTCTATTGTTTTAACCTATAGAATGCATATTTGTCACATGTTTGATGAAATGGCTGTCATGGCTAGTAGAGGTCCACTCAAGTCCTTGTTCAATTATTTAGATTTCTATCATTTTTTGATGTTACTCTTCATTTTTGTAAGTTTCATGGAGTTATGGACAACACTAGTAGAAAATGATGAAATTAATGACTAGGTGACTAAAAAAGTTAGTCACTGCAATTATTTCAAGTGAAATACTACTAAATTTGAGAAATTTTAAGTGACCGAACTAAAAGTGACTAACTTAAATGACTAATCTAGTCTAGGGATAAAATATACGACTAGCTAATAAGTGACTAAACTAAAAGCGACTAACTTAAATGACTAATTTAGTCTAGGGATAAAATATACGACTAGATAATAAATGACTAAAGTAAAAGTGACTAACTTAAATAACTAATTTAGTCTAGGATTAAAATATATGAGTAGATAATAAGTGACAAAATTAATAATGATTAATGAAAATGACTATTATAGTTCAAGAATAAAAATATGACCAAATAACAAGTACAAAAGTATATGAATTAGTCATTTATGTTAGTAATTTTTAATCATATCACTCCATAAATGAAAATTTGCAATTTTGATACTGAAGTGTTACGTTTCACTAAACGAGTCTCTTAATCCATCTGCAGTGTTGAGATTTAGAGACAAAGGGGTCTTTGAGTCCATCTACAGTGTTAAAATTCTGAATACTCTTTTGTCTCTAAAGTTTAACACTGTAGATGGATTCATCTACAATTAACATAAATATTGCATGTATCATCTATCTAATTTACACTAATGCCTTCATTATATTTTTAGTAAAGGTAATATTTAGATAGTCAAATTAATATGTATATTTATATTTCTTTGGCCATAATGTTTTATCTTTAAACTTCATTGATTTATGTTAAAAGTGTGACTCTTGTTTTAAATCTAAGGTCAAATATTCATATTTACATTTAATGAATAGATAAACATAACATTTCTTTTTGTAAGTCGATATTCATTCATGTGGTGAAAAATATGTACAACCAACAAAGAAAAAAACAAGTGGTCTCACCCTAACTAGGTTTGTTGACCAATGTTTGCAACAAGTGACAAAAGTGCAAAAATGAGGCTAAGCACAACATCCATAAATGCGAGGGTCAAAGACACCAAAATACATGTAATACATAAAAAACACATGAGAGCATACTAGTCATCCGACGTAATGGAAGTTGGGTTTTCCAGGGTTGTTCCTAAAGGGGGTAGTGGACGAAAGTTGCAATGGACGTGCCCTTCGAAGTGTGTGAGTCAAGTGTCCAACTTTTCTACTTTTTCTACAAGGTGATTTTGGCCTCACTAGACCACCACCAATACTCGCTCCCTGACCTGGCACTGGAAGTAGTGAATCCTATCCAAAGTGGCCATAAACTCAACATGCTCCTCCCTATGAACCCATTCTGCTATGTCCACCTAATCTATCAGAGTTTCAATTAGGTCCCGACAGTTTTCTAGAAAACAATGTTGAATTTATCGTAGGTTGGGAGCTACACGCCTACAACTTCCCCATTTAGTTGTTCCTCATTGCTTTCCACCACCTCAATGTTGCGTTTGTTGTGACCTTACACTTCCACCACCACGTGAGGCATGTTTTCCTCCACCATGACCGCCTCACATTCCCACACCAGAAATATGGGAGTGACCGACGGTCTTACCACCTCAGCGCACTCCGTCGATCCTACCACCACTATTTCCATATCATCCGAGTCAACAGATCATTTCTTGACTGGGGGTGAGGATTTCCCATGCTGCGAGGATGGTCGCATTGTGATAAAACTAGGAAGGCCATCTCCAACTGTTATCAGATTTTGGTCTACTGGAACTTTCCCCTACCACCACACCCAAAAACCCGATCTCTTTTCACCCTTAAATTTCCTCAGGAAACCACACACTATGTCCCAAATACCATATTGTCACCAGTTGGGAAACTCAGCAAGAACCCGAACAACTGGAGATGGAGAAGGTGGGAGGAACACACCCCAGGCTGACACTTCCCAAGAAGCTTCACACAACTGACACTAGGATATTGACTCTATGTATTCCAAGGCGACTCTTTTGTCGCCACTAGACACCAAGAACCACCCACCAAACCACCAGGCACACCAATTTCTAGACCAAGCACCAGAAATGGAGAATTCCACACAGAAGCACTGCCACCCCTAGCGATACATCCTTTAATACCACTTTCATGCACCTCTATTAGACCAAAAACTCACAGATACTAAAAACCACAGAAGACCAAAATAACAAGTTCCCCCATTGACACGTCGTAGTGTTCAGGATTTCTATTTACTAGGCATTCAAATGAAAAATAAAGTGGAAAACGTGAGAGAGGGGAGATTTTTTAAATTTCCTTGGCACCTATATCTACTACATATATCTATCCACATTTTGGGTTGTCCTTAGCAATAGAAGGACTCATGAGAAAATATATATAAAAGGAGGTTCTATGAAACGTTGTGGCAGGTGTTCAACATGTTCAAGATTTGTATTTACTAGGCATTCAAATGAAAAAAAAGTGGAAAACGTGAGCGAGAGAGGAATTTTCTGATGTCCTCGGTGCCTATTGTTGCTATATATATCTATCTACATTTGTGGTTGTCCCTAGTAATAAAATAAGTCAGGAGAAAAGAGATAAAGAAGGATGTTTTGTGAAAAGTGGTGGCAGGTGTTCATGAATGGATCGTGACAAGAAGTCCAAAACCCAAGTCCAGCCCAATGATAATGGAGATGTGAACCCCAACTCCATAGGTATGCTCATTCTCATTCTTCTAGTTATCCTTCTATCTTTCATTTATTTCTACATCTGCTTGTTTCTATTAGTAAGGCCTCCTAGATTGGCGGTTGATTGAGTAGAGAAGTTGTGCATGCAAGAGGGATAGATCAGTGACCCTTATTATCATTCTCTCCATGTTTCTTTTAGGGTAAATGACAAGTGAATGTTGCAATAAATGTATGTTCTTCCTTTTGTGGGTGTGTATCAATAATTTTTTAAGGTTTCATTTCAACACTTCCTAAGATGCCGGGTGCCATCACTTGTGGGATAAATGGCTTGGAAGGATGCATCACACTTAGTTTTTGGTTAACCCATAAATTTCACCTTTGCCCAAACCTCTTATTTATGCCTACAAAGAAGTGAATCTTGATGGTTGGCCTAATGACATGCCACCATATTCACTAGATAAACATGGTCCCATTGAAATTTTTTACTTATTTTGTCAGCTATGATCTACCATTTCAAAATTGAATCATGTTCCCCACCTCTATTATGACTACTTGGGCACACTAGTACCCTTGAGTTTATGCAACTATGTGGTAAAATTACAGATGCTAGTGTTTGAGTTATGTTGTCAATAAGGGTAATTGATGAACCATGTGTCCCTCACTTTTAGATTTTCTTAATTGACAATGAAGTGTGAAACTTTATCAAGGGAATTTAAGTGAAGTCATTTATATTATAGATGGAATTATTACATTAGATTAAAATTTGGATTTTTTATTATCCACATAAGTTCTAATTTGCTCATAATTAATATTAGACTTATTTCACAATTCCTTTGAAGTATATATCATTGGTTTGATTTTTCTTCATGCACATATGTACAAATGTCAAAAAGCGATTACAGTGAGATTAAGTAACTACATACAATAAACTAACTTTGCATCCAAATTCAATTATTTGTTGGCTATGGAATTTTTCTTTATCATCACTTATGACAATGAGAAGTAACTACATATGATAGGATGCAAAGTTATCCCTCAAACCAATGTAGAGATGCAATTATTTATTGGTTGTTGAATTCTTATTTATCATCACTTACAATAACTGACACTAAATTTGGACTTTCTTAAGGAAAAACATCTTCACTTCCATAATTCGTAGGACTCCTCAAAATATTTTCACTTCCATCAATGATGATCCCTTCCAATATCGGTGTTTTTTGCATTCCTCCAATCAACTCTTCATAGTCTCTATCTCTTGTTTCCCCTAGAAAGACATACATATTGGCTATATCCAAGCCCCATAGAACATACAAATACCTAAAAGCACCAAATCTAATTTATAGTAATATGGATCTTGCTCAACAATAATTTACCGTTGAGCCAAAAATACTACATGTAGTTTCCAAAAGACTAAAATCATCAAATTAAATAATTGCATAGTCTAAAAGTCATTATGGTAGTCAACTTGAGGTTGCCAATGTATGGTGCATTTCTCAACTTTAACCAAATCATTAAGATATCAAATATTGGAACTTAGTCATATGCAAACCAAATCTTCAAAATAGTTTGGCTTAACATTGATTGAAATAGTTGGGGTTAGATGAGTTTGTGCTAGTTTAGTATTCCATTTGATATGATCTAGAACTTAATTATTTTAGTTGGGTTTATTTACTTCTTCCTGGATTTTTTTTGTTAATTATATCTTTTTTGTTTTTGTTAATTTTTTTTAATTAGACACTTGTGAAACTACATGATCCAAGAATAACACTTAAATTAAAAAAAAAAAATTAACCAATCACTTAACCTCTACCAAACCTCTACCAATATTTAGTGCCTCGAATTTTGAATTTTAAGTGCGGCAATATTCAGCGCCTAAAATTTTTGCGAATTTTTGATTTTGAGTGGCGGAAATATTTAGCACCTGGAAATTTTGATTTTGAGTGGCGGGAAGCATTGCATCATGCATGAGTTACTAAGGGATAGAAATTGCAGTAAATCTTTCATTGCCCGGAATCAAAGTGGGTACTCTAAAACACGCCTTCAAGCTACACGAAAGGCGTTAGAATTTGATAAATATGCAGATAGGTCTGGGGATCAATCCTCTCCGCCTCAATCTGAACGGAAGGATATCCACTAGGGCAGTTCCACCGCCCGAAATCCTATCGCCCAGCATGCTCCATCTCCCATCACTCATTTTCAGCCTAGTGACGCTTTTTTGCTCCGACCCCTTTGATCTCCCTTCCAATTCGACGTCATGTGATGAATCTTCAATTTCACAGGAGGAGAGGGTCATTACGGAGAAGAGATTCTATTTGCATCCCTCACCTCTTCAAACGCCAAGGGAAAGGGAGCCGGATCTGCTCCTTTTTGGTTCAGTGTAAAGAAGAAATAGGCACGACTACCAATTTGCAGGGGGTGGCATCGTATGAGTTTATAAGGGATATAAATGAAACTTTAATTTTTCACTGCACGAGTCCCCTTTTATTTTTCTGGTCGAGCTACATTCTTTTACTAGCTGAGACATACATTTACAAGTTCTCAGTTCTGGTTGGAGTTGTTGGGCCACATATACCTGATCTCAAGGGCTGATATTCCACATTCCATCTATTGGACGAATATGCTGAGAAGGGCTGAGTAATCATATTGATTAGCACGAGTTTCCTAACCATATAATAGCTGTTGTGCACCCTTGCAACGACCAAACAAATTACTCTCTGAAGGCTGCATATAAGCTAAATGAGTCTGAGTTTACAATATACAAAGGTCCTGGCATCACTAACTCGTGTATTGACTACTTCTCACTAAGGGAAACATGAGTTCCTTGTCTTTGGTATGGGTGAATGCAAACATCTGCACATAAAATGAACTTCTGGACTCTTCATTGCGTGTGAAATAGTCATCTGGAAACCAACAAAAGGAACGCACCAGTCCCAGGTTCTATAGTTAGTGTCCCTTATTTACAATTTTTTATTGACAGCATAAGATATTGGTAGTCTTCTGGCTGTAATGGATGTCATTCTGGGAATTAATATGAATACTCGTTACTCGTATCTCTGAGTTATATTTGGCAGTCCTGTGTGAATCTTATGCTTGGAATATGTCAGTTTGAACTTTGGGTGGTTTATTTTCGGTGCATGTCATTTAAAATGAGTATCTTCTAAATTAAGATTGTTAGTAAAGCACCTACAGGACAAATTGTTTGACATAGATATGAACGAAAATTTCACATAAACCCAGAAAGCTATTGCAAGGAATTTTACTACTAGGGCGATGGTGGGGCTGATAGTGCACCCAGAAAAATGGTTTGACAGAGATATGAATGAAAATTTCACATAAACCCAATACTCTATTACAAGGAATTTTACAACTAGGGCGATGGTGTGGCTGATAGTGCATTGAATCTAGACTGTACAATGGGCACATTGAGTAGGAATACTGGCATAGGTCTGTATAACCCTTGTCATGATATGGACATTGAAGTTGCCAACCTCTGGTTCAGATATTGGAACTAAGACCTATGCAATCTCTAGCTTCACAATAGCTGGGTTCAGTAATAATTGACCCCAGTGTGTGCCAGGTTAATATTTTTTTTGATTGGGCTCATTCTCCTGTATTTTTTATAATATTTTCTCTTGACTAGATATCAAATCAAGCTGCATTGTGGAAGTCAGGTGGAGATGGCTTAATTCATTCAAACTGTGTGTGATGGTGCATTGTATACATTGAATATGGACACATTCACGCTGAGATTTCCAATGCCCGGTGCATTTATTGAGAACCCAAATGCTCAACATATTAATATTACAACTCAACTTAGACATATGCAAAACTCAAGCTTTATAATTTCCCAGTTTGATATCTAGAAATAGGTTCGATATACCTCCCATGTTTGATATTGAGTGCAGAATAACTCCACAGACCTATTAAATGTCAGTAATGAACTTAACTCTAAATTATGCCAAAGTAATAACCATGCACAATAACACTTAGAACAAACATATACTTTGGGAAAGTGGATATGTTTGCTAATAAAATGCTAATAAAAGATGACGCTTCTATATGGATATGTTTGCTTGTTGCCTGTAAAAAACATGAAAATCTAGAGCTAGGAGAGTATGTGGCAGAACACATTTTTGGGTTGGACCCTAAGAATCCTACACCTTATGTGCTTCTATCAAGCATCTACGCTACAACTAGCAGGTGGAGGGCACATTGAAAGGTACGAAAAATGATGAAAGAGAAAGCTATAAAAGAAACACACACCTGGACGTAGCTGGATTGAGGTAAATAAACAGGAGAGAGATTGCATTAAAAAATGCCAGAAATCTATAGGAGGTTTGACATATTGGCCTTTGAAATGAAGGTCACAGGTTATGTTCTCAATGATGTTTATAGGAGGTTTGAGATATTGGCCTTTGACATGAAGGTCACAGGTTATGTTCTTAATGATGTTTATATTGAATTATTTAGGAGGAGAACCAGCCTAAATGCCACCATGAGAGAAGTTGGAAATTGAATTAGACTATTAAAGGTGTTTTCTATAACAGTCATTTGATTTGTTGTAAACCCTCCAGTCTGACTACTACGTTTCCACTGTATCTATCTCAAAAATCTGCTGGAGGAATAGCCGAGGCATTCCAACTGACCAGCATCAAGAATGGGTAGTGTCACTCGAGGGGTTAGCAGCCACATTCAATGAAGCAAGCTATAAAAGGCATGGGCATGTTGAATCTTTCATTGTTTGTAGGGGACTAATGTCTAAGGTCTGTTTTAGCTTCTAATAGAGCAGAGCAGTTGAAGATCTACTCTATGCTTTTGGCCCCGATTGATAGGGGAAATATGGCCAAAATTATTTTATATTAAAATAAATAGTTACTTATAGGATAGGGAATTTTATTTAAGTCATTTAAAATTGTAGCTCTCAAATTGTAATCCAATAAAACAACATTCCGATCGGAGCTTTAACTATCAAAGAAGCACATCCATACAACATTCGGTACGATAATATATATATCTATATATGTATATGTGTGTGGAACAATCATAACTCTCTCTCCTTAATAACTTCAAACCAAGTAAGGAATTATTCGCTTGATAAACATTCTGTTCATTGGATTATAAGCCATCACAAATGAATTGAAATCTAATAAAATGTATAAAATAAATTATACATTACATTCTATTAAATAAATTATACATTAAATTCTTAAATTCAAGGGGTTAGTTTAATCAGTGCTGTTGGACATTTTTTATCAGTGTAGCTGGGCATTTGGATAGATTTGTGCTAGTAGCTGCCTGTTTTGAATTGCCTAGTTTGAACTCCTTGCGTTTCCCAAGGGGCTGGCGATGGGTTAACAACAACTTGGTTCAAATTCCTGGATTAGGCTCCCAAACCGGTTTGAGAGGGATGCCATCCATCCATGTTGATATCTATGATTACAGGGGAATATAGGGAAGAATACAAGGAAATGAATATGTGGATTACATCCATGAATATAGAAAAAAAGAAATGAATTTAGGGATAGCATCCATGGAGTAATGAATGTAGGGATGGCATCCATCCATGATATAGGAAAGAGTATCAAGAAACATCTCTTTGGAAACAATACATTAAATCCATAATGTCCATAAAATTCTATTTGAAAATAAAATTCTGCAATTCATGCACCAACTAATAATCAGCGTTCGAAACTTTCTCAAATGACCCCGTAAGCTCTTCACCAATGCTTTAAGACTTGGAAGCTCCTCCAACTCTATGCATCAACGAGTGTTCAAGATTTGAAGTTTTGAAACATCAGGAAGCCCTCTTGCTCTCGTCAATACGCACTAGTCTCCATTTTTAGGATTATCAGAGTTGTTGGAAATGCTACAACCTACCAGACCATTACAATTCTTAATTCTGACATCTTGAAGGTTGAAGAAAAAATCTTCAGAATATGATATGCTTCAGAAGAGTCTTTTAAATTGCTAAATGTTTCAATTCACCTCCATTGTTTTTTGAATGGCGGGTTTCTTCACTCAAAATCTTCTATTGAGAATCAACATTATAATGGAATCAAGCAAAAGTTGAGCTCCAATTCCTTCAAGCTCTTTAGAAGACCGAATGAAAGTATTTCCAACGATTCGCTTTTTAAATGCAGAAATTAGGAATATGGAAACCTCTCCAAATGGGAGCAGGTGGTCAAGAAAATGATTAGTTAAGTTGCCAAAGGAACCTGTTAAACCTTGCAAATCGGAATAGCTGAAGAAGTCAATCCTTTGTAGGTTTAATATTACAACTCAGACGTATACAAAACTCAAGCTTTATAATTGCCCAGTTTAATATCTAGAAGTAGGCTTGATATGCCTCCCATGTTTGATATTGAGTGCAAAATAACTACACAAACCTATTAAATGTCAATAATGAAATTAACTCTGAATTATGCCAAAGTAATAACCATGCACAATAGCACTTAGAACAAACATATACTTTGGGAAAGTGGATAAGTATGTGTATGTTGATAAGTGGGAAATGAATTGCCTAAGTATATTTAATTCTTTTTTCTTAAATATTCACAAGTTATATATGGTGTCAAAGGAAAACTGGGTAGCTTGATGACTATAAGTAGATAAGCACACCAATGCAGAAGTCATATGGTAATTGTTATATATTTTCCTCTCCGACTCTAAGCTATATCTTGCTCTTCATCAACATTAAAAAACATATCTAGTTTTTATAGTCATATAGTTCTAGAATTTTGGAATTAGTCCCCACCACACATTATTGGCTTTTTTAGCATTGGGGGTTTGACAACATTGGTTTGAGACTTTTTTTTCTTAGAAAGACTCAGTACATAATCATGAAATCCCTACCCATATTTAGCCATTTCTATGCAGTTCTTGACTTTTCATCATGAACTCCTTGACTTTTACTCCTTGTTGTTTATGAACTCTTCATCAAGGTTGAATTGACCTTATTGTGTAAAGCATTAATTTCTTCTTTAGAAAATTGCATCCTTGATTTGTAGCTACCGATGACTGCAACTGTTTACTTGCAGTTATTTGAAATGCAACACCATGATGCTTTTAAGGCTCTTAATATCTATAGGCGAGCTTCTAAACAGGTGTAGTTGGAAATCTATTGTTCCAGAAGTGTTGTAATTGATGTCTTTAGTTTCAAACCCTGTCAAAACAATGCATATACCTGTAACTTTTTTTTAAGGATGATTGTGATCCAGCATTACTTTTTTCCAAAAACAAATGCTTTAGTAGCATTCCCCCTTAACATATTTGAAGTTTTTATCATTGTTTACTTCCTCTCATGATGCATATACATACTTTCCTATTCATTTCCAAATGTTTAGTTTACGAAAACAAGTTTTGTGGCAACATTTCTAGTGGATTCATTAATTCATTAGATGTTGTGATGTCTCATTGAGTCATTACATAGTAGGAGAAGAGGAGTACATTGCAACATCTTGACTTGCAAGTTCCCTAGTAGGACAAATGACAAGAACAAGAATAGGTGATCTTTTATGAGTTTGGAGGACTGGTGACTTGACTATCACCTCAATAGAAGGAAATAGTAATGCTATCGTCACTGTCTTCCTTTGTGTTTGTCAATTGAGCCATCTGCTTTGCACTTTTCCTTGAAGATCCATTTAACCATTTGCACTTTTTCCTTTAGGCATATCCTCAAGTTCCAGTGTTTCATTTCTCTTTATGGAATTACATTACACCTCTGTTACTTTGTCCCATTCTTCTTTCCATTTGCATTGAATCACATTCTACCAGAATTGTGGTGAATTTGTGATCAAAGCCATATATAACTGCTGTGAAGCAGACTGTTGCAATCTTCTTGATTTCTTGCTTCCTTTATTGCTTTCAAGTAGTTCATGTAGCTTTGAGTCATCTAATGTTCATAAATGTTGTTTTAGAATCTTCTTGGGCATTGATGATGTTCTCACTGCTAGCATTCAAGAATCTTCTTGGGCATTGATGATGTTGTCACTGCTAGCATTCTAGAATCTTCTTGGGCTTTGATGATGTCGTCACTATTAACATTCCAGAATCTTCTTGGGATTTGGTGATGTCCTTAGTACTAGCTTTGACATCATTGACTTCATTATCACTAGATTCTTGATTGCTCCTTTGTTCTTGACTTATAATGCTTTCTTCTGCTACCTTTTTACCTCTTTCTTCAACAGGGCATGGCACTTCAATTTCATTTGAATTACCTTGGATATAGTCATCCTCAAATATAACATCTCTGCTGAGTGTATCTTTTTCCAAATAAAAAATTTGATATCCCATAGACCCTCCATTGTACCCTATCAAAAATACTGCTAACGTTTATCCTTGTGCTTATGCACTTTTTTGAGAAACAAGTACACAGACATTGCAAAGAAACACTATGGGATGACTCTCCCTTGGTTTCTCATCACTTAATTCTTCTTTAGGTGTAACATCCCTTGCAATTTTCATTTTATTTCTATCAACAAAATACACTGGTGTACTAATTGCTTCAACTTAAAAATTATTTTATAGATTTTACCTTTTATCATTCTCCTCACCATCTCTACATCTATCCTTCCTTTGCAACATTTCTTTCTCTGTGAATGCCATGAGACTTGTAATACCTATAAAATATTGAAATGATGGTGTAATATTCACTTGTGGCCTCATGCCAACCTTACATGTAATCAAGGCTATAAGTCTACACATGTGCAACCACAACATTTTATTGTATTTTTTCAATATATACTATTTTAGGCTAACTCCAACGTAGTCAACTTCCTTGGAGCTAGAACCCCACTAGCCATCTCTACATCTATCCTCAATTTGTCAAGATGTCCTCACTATTAACATTCCAAAATCTTCTTGGGCTTTGGTGATGTCCTTAGTACTAGCTTTGTCATCATTATTTTCATCACAAATTCTTTTGTTATGAGCTAAGTGTTGTCTTATGTGATTCTTTAGCTTATGGGCACCTACATCTCATATTTCTCATGTTCATGGGTTCATCTTCTCTCCTCTTTATGTTTATGTTTTTTTGGTTGTTTGCATTCAATCCTTGTTTATCTCTTGTAATGTCAACATGGTATCAGATTAGGTGTGAACTTGCCTCTTGGGATTATCTCATTTCTTTGAGTGTTTTCTAAAGTTTTTCCTCGGGTTTCACCCATCTTCAATGGCACACTGCAATGCTGATCCAGAAGTGGTTCAAAATCATCTTTTCTAAGGTTTCTTCCTTTTATAGCTTTCATGTAAGGCTCAAATTTTACTATTTTGATCAAGGGAATTTCTTAGCGATGGAATTTTTTGGGTTAATTAGTTGACCTGTTAGACTAATGGGTAGTGGCATTTCCCAACAGTTGCAATACTAGGGTTTTTAGATCATCTTAATTTTAGATTTTCAAACCCTTCTTTCATGCACACCTTATTAGGTGTATGCAAGGGATCTCTTAACCCCTTTTATCTTTAAATTTATACTTTTCCCTAATCAAAGTGGTTCATTATTCTTGGGTAGATTTTATTTAGGATGCTACTAACACATTTATTTGCACATATTTTACTGCACTATGCATGTTGGGCTCTACCCATTTCAGGATACGATGATTTGGATCATTCATCATTGGAGGCTTTCCTTAGTTTTTAGGAAATTGTTGTTTTATAGTGGATGCCATGGTTGATGATGTGAGGCATATGTAGAAAAATTTAACTAGCTGGCAACCTTCACAGTTTTAAGTTTTTTCTCAAATATATTTCCGACAGTACCAAACTAGAAGGTCTGATATACTTGAAGTAAACACAAGGCTCTAAAATATTACTGTTACACAACCTATTAGCTTTGTAACCTATCCTATTTTATATTTTCTAACAACCTTGCCCTGTGTCAGGCATTATTAAGCTTTGAACTGACTGATAAGAACCTACTTTTGTCATCTATGGGTCTTATTCCATTTTTTCTTGCAAGATAATGTGTTATTAACTTATATATATATATATATATATATATCATTCCCAACTCATTTGTTCCAAACTTGTTTGATTTTGATCGTGCAAAAGAAATTTTTTTAGGACCAAAGTAAATTGATTGTATAGTGCCTTGAAGCAATTGTTAGTTTTTTTTAAGGATTGAAAAAGGGTCATATAGATCAGTTTTTAAGTTGCATAGGGGTTGAATAAATGATCCATAAGTGACAAGTTTGTGTTAGTCATGGCAAAACCAGAGTGGTTGAAATAAGGGTCAAACCCTTCTGCCAATAGGGAAAGAAAACTGTGCGAATAAGGGGTGGCCATAATTTCGGTTGGTAGAAAAGGATCTACTAGTATCACCTCAAAGAAGCACGTAGTTTTGAGTGTATTTTTCCAAGAGAGGTGGGAAGGTATGGTCAACAGTTGTTGGTGGAAGAACTGTGGCCTGCATGCAATTCTGCACTCGACAAAAACATAACCACAAGAAGAATAAGGTGGCAACTCACTAAGAAGGAAGCAACACGGGCTAGACTAGTTGACACCACTCAACTGTTGAGAAATCACGAGGGAAAAGACACACAAATGGTCGATAGAAGGGAAATTGTCAGCATAGTTTGTGGATGGTGGAGTGCTATCAGAGCTAGCTAGACCTGTGTCAGTGCAGGTTTAGTAGCCACCACACGTGGTCGAGTAGCCTAGTTGAAGCCACAGTGACGGGCCTTCAAGCACAATTCGACCGAGAATTGGAGCAACTGCAGTTGACAAGCGGGGAAGCACATAGATCGTAGACATAGGTAAGCAGGTGGGATGTCGGGTCGAGTGCAGGAGCCTGCATCAAACTTCCCGTGCTTACGTCCAAAATAGTCTTGCCTTCAAAATGGTGCATGTTCTCAAATATAGTTGTTTAAAAAGGATACATCCTCATGTGTCACATTTGGGAAAAGAGTTGTAGGGAATCTCCACAATTCCCTCGCTTCCCATGTCTTTCCTTGTACCAAATCACTAACATTCGTGCATAGCGTTTACTAAACAACAGATATTTTCTCTCTTCAACATTTCATAATTGTAATTAAAATTGCCTCAAGATGTTGATTATCAACGAATTTTTCCTCATGAGAAGGTGTCTTATCTTGAGGAGCAATTTGCTCATCAACCGACCATTTTGAGGTAACTTATAAAGAGGATGATAGAATAAATTTAAGAGAGATAGTTAAATATGACTTAATATTTCCCCAGTTTTGTAGGGGAGGTGGGTAATGAGGCATTAATGGATCAAATATAAAAGGAAGAATTACAAAAAAAATTTCATTTTTTCCAAAAGTATAATAACCCTCAGTCACTTCGCAGGACAATAGAATTCTTCTAGTGGTTCTATGACTTCCTTCAAACAAACCAATAATTGTTGACAAATTAAAAGACACAAGCAAGATTTGGGAGCTTTCGATTCAACATTTCATGCTTGAATCTCAAAAATTAGACAATAATGAGATGTTTTAAAACCCATATCACTATGTAATTGCATCTAGAAAATCATTGCAAAATGATTGCATGTAGGGTCAAAATCCACTAAGTTGATTCCATGTCATTAGAACAATTTTGCATCCTTCTTGGGAAACAAATCCATTATAGAATAGGAGTAGCCCAAGAAGTAATTTATAACATCAAACCAAAAAATTACAAGAAATGTTAGTGAGTTTGTCATTCCAAGGCATATGATAGAGAAAATTGGCTTTATTTAGGGCTACTCATTCATATATGGTTTAGTGTGCAATTGGTTAACCAGATTATGAACTATCTTTCCTCAATATCTTTGCGATTCTAATTAATGGCTCAGCCTATTCTTCTATCACGCCTACAAGAGACCATGGGTAAGTATGACTAATGGCTCCTCTGCTATTTTTTACTGTAGAGTAGGTGGTCTCAACAAAGTTAGAACAGAGTCAAAAAGAACTATAAGCTTGAAAACTATACAAATAGGAATTACCCTAAATTTGACATATTTACTCTTTGTTGATTAATTTTTTCTTTTGGATGATAGGACCAAGGCAGATGCAATTATGCTGAAGGACCCCACCCTTGAGGAACTAAAATTCCTACCTTAAAAACTACTAGGTCAAGTACTCTATAGAGATCACTTCCATTGCATACTTTCTTCCCATTTACAACTGTAATGATGTCTCCCAAGACAGGTTGACCATAAGCATCTCATTTTGTTGTTTTCAGTCCAGCTTTTCCAGTTGGTCCATCTACAGGACCATCAAGCACCATAAATCTAGTGACACTCAATTGCTCAAAAGACTCATCCAGTGCAAATTTATTACCCAAATTTGGTCAAGTAATTTTCTGAAAATTTACTAACTGATCAACAATGACACTTACAGATCTACTGGAATTCAAAATCCCACACCAGGTGATGCTCCTGATGGAGAGTACATAGAAGTGTTTATGCCAATCAAATTTCTTGAACTATCAATAAGAGGACCTCCAATGGTCCTTTACCATATGTTTGAATCACATTGTGTATTGGATGGCCAGTTGTAGCTGAACTTATCTACCCGAAAAGCCCACTAATGATAATAATCATCAAGGTGTGATCCAAACCAAATGGATTCCCAATTGCATACACTTTTTTTCCTACAAAAAGATTTTTAGAAATTTCAACTGCCATGGGTATTAATTTATCTTTTGGTGCATTCATCCATAGCACTGCAACATCGTTATCTTGATCATCTCCAACTACCTTTGTGTCATGTGTTGATTGAACACCAATAGTTACACTCAAATATAACAAGAAATTCCTGTCCTGATATGCTTTAGAAATATCTAAAACTGTCTATAATAGTGCTCACTTACCACTTGTAGATTTCATGAATCAATTTGGAAAGGGTCTCATTAGTAAGATCCAAGATAAGCAGGTGGGAGAGCTATAATTATGACTGTAAGTTTATTTCAAAATAACACATGAAAATGCACCAAAATGCATGTCTAGACTCTTTATAAGTTATAACTAGTCATCTGAGCAGCGTGCCTAAAAAATGCTTATGCAATTTGAGATGTTTCATCAAAAGGCTGATTTCCAACATCATCTCTACTTTAAGTAGATATTGGTGGATGAAAGAGAAGTTTTCTAGCATTGATGCTAAAGTAATAGGGTTGGTTCCTCCAGCTGACATAGAAGGAATTTTGACACTATGAAGTTCGGTTACTACTTGGGATATTTACAAAGTGTTGTTGCAGGGACATGAAAATCTGATTGAACACTTTTGTACTCTCCTTGATTGTAAGTTAGATATCCTACAAACCATCTAATATGGTTAGGCTCCTTTCAGATAAGGATGGGCTTCCTTGACCCTATATAATGATGTGTACAATTTGGGGACTGTTGTAGCTCCTGGAACAATGTCTTGGTTTGGTACCTGATGTGGATCTCATGTTTGAGTGTATGGATAGGCCCACGATTAGAAGGCCATAATATGATTTGGGCAAGAAATCACCACCTCCTTTGTTTCGGTACTGTAGCAATGGACATTTTTTCCAGTTGGTGCACTTTCCGGAGGTTTCTCTGACACAAGAACCAACTTAGAGGCACCAAAAGTTTCAACATTTTGGGTAGCAGTTTCATAAAAGGAGTATAAAAGTTCTTCCAATATTTCTGTGAAGAATAATGTTGCAAATATTGGTGATGCTGTCAAGGTAGTTGTCAACAAGAAGAAGAAAAAGACGTTTTTATTTTATTTTATTTTTATTTATTTAATTTATTTTTTAATTTTTTAATTTTTAATTTAATTTTTAATTTTTAATTTTAATTTTTTTAGTAAGACAAATGCTGCAGCTCCCACTGGTGATTTATATAATGCTTTTAAGGTTCAAGAGGAGGAGGAAGATGTGAACCTTCCAGAACCATCCAAAGTAGTAAACGATGTTGTCAAGAGTAAGACTTCTTCAAAAGAGCCTGAGAAGAAAGTCTTGAAAGAAGTGGATGACAGAAAAGATGCAATTGAGCTTTCAACTCCTATGAGTCAAGTAGCTATTTTAGTTACTAAATATTCAGGAGAAAAAAAATACTCCAGTGATTTTTTTTTTACAATCAAGGATCAGTGCAAAGATCTACCAAATCATTTTGAAATTTGTCTAGACACTGTTGAATTACTTGGAAATTGCCAAGCACTTGCAAGTCATGTAGGAGAGGCTGATGCGTTAACAAGCATTGCAAGAGGTCTTGAAAGTCAGCCGAGTGGGAATTATCTACTTGAACGTCGTGGGAGAAATATGGCTAGTTTGGATGATGATAGATGGGCCAAGCTGGTGGATGCTTTTGTTGCTGGCTGTGATATGTGGATGGATGCGGGTCTAAGTGGCTCCTCTTCTGTGTTTTGACTAGGCCAAAGTTATAATACTGGCTTTGCAAGAAATACTTGTGCAACACAAATGAGTATGAATGGCATCCTTCCTGTAGGGCCTTATGTGCAAGCACCATTTCCACAAGTTGGACTAGCGAGAAATAATTCTGACGCTGATAGGTGGTAGCATGCTTCTGGTTTTCAAAAGGGTTTGATTCCTCCTCCACATCCTTCTCTGCCCACAATTCATAAATCAGAGAACCGATATGAAGTGGGCAAGGTTTTTGATGAGGATCAGTTGAAAACATGACAAATTAAATCCATCCTTAATAAATTAATGCCCCAAAACTTTGAAAAACTTTTTGAACAGGTCAAAGAAGTGAAAATTGACTCTGCATCATGTCTTCATGGTATAATATCTCAAATATTTGACAAAGCCTTGATGGAGCTGACTTTTTGTGAAATGTATGCAAAATTCTGTTTTCAGCTTGCTGTAGGATTATCAAAATTTTATGAAGATATTGAGAAGGTTGTTTTCAAGTGAGTTCTTTTGAACAAATTTCAAGAAGAATTTGAAAAATATGAAAGAGAAGAGGCATAGGCTAAGAAAGAAGAAGATGATGGTAAAAAATCCTTTCAGTAGAAGAAATATGGGAGAAGAAGGCTATAGCATAGCGATGAATGCTAGGAAATATAAGGTTTATTGGTGAGCTTTATAAATAAAGTATGCTGATCGAAAGAATTATGCATGCATTCATTAGGGAATTAATTGGTGAATTTCAACATGCAAAGGACGAAAATATTGAATCTTTGTGCAAAATGATGAGCACTATTGGTCATATGATTGACCATTCAAAGGCCAAGGAACATATTGATGCTTATTTTTATAGGATGACAAAAATGTCCAATACCCAAGGCATTCCCTCTAGGTTGAGGTTCCTGTTGAAGGATTTGATTGATCTGAGAAGGAATGGATGGCAACAAAGGTGGAAAGTTGAGGGCCCCAAGAAAATAGAGGAAGTGCATCACGATTTTGTGCAAGAACTACATGGATAGGGAGGTTGCTCTCGAGGTACCAATATAGGGAAGTGCATAGATCGTATTCGTAGGTAAGTAGGTGGACTCTCAGGTCGGGTGCAGGAGCTTGCGTCAAACCTTGCGCCTACATCCAAAATAGTCTTGCCTTCAAAATTGTTCACGTTCTCAAATATAGTTTTTTAATAAGAATATGTCCTCACATGTCACATTTGGGAAAAGAGTTGTAGGGAATCTCCACAATTCTCTTACTTCCCATGTCTTTCCTTGTACCAAATCACTAACATTTGTACATAGCCTTTACTAAATAGCCAATCTTTTCTCTCTTCAACATCTTATAATTATAATGAAAAATTTCCTCAAGATGGTGTTTATCAACGAAATTTTCCTCATGAGAATGTGTGTCATCTCGAGGAGCAATTTTCTCATCAACAAACCATTTTGAGGGAATTTATAAAGAGGATGATAGAATAAATTTAAGAAATATTATTAAAGATGACTTAATATTTCCTAGTTTTGTGGGTGAGGTGGGTAATGAGGCATTGATGGATCAAATATCAAAGGAAGAATTACAAACAATTTTGCACTATTTCCAAAAGTATAAAAACCCTCAGCCACTTCACAGGACAATATAATTATTCTAGGGTTCTATGACCTCTTTCAAACAGAGCAACTAAGAATTGCTGACAAATTAAAATACACATGCAGGATTTTGGAGCTTTCAATTCAACATTTCAGGCTTTAATCCTTAAAATTAGACAAGAATGAGATGATTTTAGACCCATATCACTATGTAATTGCATCTACAAAATCATTGCAAAAATTAGTGCATGTAGGGTCAAAATCCACTAAGTTGATTCCGTGTCATTAGAACAAATTTTCATCCTTACTTGGAAACAAATCATTATGGAACAGGAGTAGCCCAAGAAGGAATTTATAACATCAAACCAAAAAATTACAAGCAATGTTAGTGATTTTTTCTTTCCAAGGCATATGATAGAGAAAACTGGCTTTATTTAGGGCTACTCATCCATATAGGGTTCAATGTGCAATTGGTTAACTAGATAATGAATTGTCTTTCCTCAATATTTTTGTAATTCTAATTAATGGCTCAACCTATTCTTCTATCATGCCTAAAAGTGACCATGGGTAGGTATAACTAATTAATGACTCCTTTTTTATTTTTGACTGTAGAGTAGGTGGTCTCAACAGAGTTGTAACAGAAACAAATCAGATTCAAATTTTATAGATATAAAAGATAAAAACAAATGTCAATGTCTTTGTTTGATTGTTACTTGACTATGATGTAGGTTACAGGAAATGTGATTAGAAAAAGGATGGGGAAACAATGCATATCACGTCTTGGATATGGTTTATTCATTGTTAGAGATCGCTTAGCCACTTGAGCCATCGACTTTGGAAATGTTTTTAGTAGGAATTCCTATGGTTTTTAATGTTGTGATTATTTCACCTCATGGTTATTTTGGGCAAGAATTTTTTTTAAGAATGCCAGACATGACATCGGTGGATAGGTAAACAAATCTTTTATAATTGCAATTTCCATTCCATGATATTCTCTCTTTATTGTTTGATTGTATTTTGGATGTTTCTTTTGATTTTGTTTTGTCTTTTAACTATGAAATTGAAAATACTTAGTATCATGTTCATTTAAACAAAAACCAAAGCTTGAAGATGAAATTACTATTACACTATATTGATTGGAATCCTTATAGCTATTTTGTGTTAAAATATTTCCATGACTATCAGAAAAGGTTACTTTCATGTTGTTATTTGAGTAAATGTTGTTTATGTACTTGACTAAGTTCATGCATTAGAAAATGAAATGTTGTTGTGAATAAAATGATAAGGATTAAACATCACACCTCATATTATTTGTTTTCACAAGTTATCTACAGCTTGAGCTTTTTAGCATATAACTTAGTTGACATGAATTTTCCTAAGCTTTCATTGAAATTTGAATACTAAGTTACTAAGGTGTTATTTCCTATATATGGTGACATTTTATTTGCTTTGTTTATACAGGTTATCTGGCCACATTATAGTGGCCATTATCTCCCCAATGAAGAAAATTTGTTCAAGTTTCTTACTTGTATGGGGGAAAATGGCTTTGACATTGTTGATGTTGAGGTATATTTCGTATAAACTATTTATAGTCTAATTTAGTTTATATTCTAGTGTTCATTGTCCTTCATGTCTTACACTCTACATTGTATCTTTTTTTGTTTTTCAGAAAATGAACTCATTATTGATGGTAAGAAGCAGGAATTGAAAAAAGAGGGGAGTAATAACATTGGAGCGACAAATGAAAAAAGAGAGAGAGGAGAACTGGTCTGTTGATACCCTTAGAGCCAATATCCCACATAAGACACACATATAAAGACTGATGGTCAAGTCTTTCGAGTTTGTGAATTCACCTACAATACCTTGACAACACAATGATAATGTTTTGAAGTGATGAAACATCATTTTGTGTGTAAATTGTAGTCCAACCAATATTAAGTTGGAAACCCATATTGTAATACTTTAACATTTCATATATTGTAATTTAGGTGGTTGAAATTATTTATAGTTGCATTTGATATTGTTTAGTATTGTAATTAACATATGCAAATTTGTGTTTTCATATTAGATGAACATGCACATTGTATGACATTTTTAAAATCATACAAATTAATTTATGTTTATTCATAATAAACACAAAATCAATTTGAAACTACTAAATTAGTAGTTTATATTGATTAACGATGAACATAAATAAAATGAATATACGACTAAATTAGTCATTTATAATGATTATTAATGAAAGTAAATGAAATGAATATAAACTACTAAATTAGTCGTTTATATAATGAATGAAACTAACAAAAAAAGATAAGTGACTAATGCAAATGATAAATTTGTGATTACAAATGACGACCTAATTTTGCATATATACAACTATTAGTAGCTAATTTACAGTATCTTATAACACGACCAAAATTTAGTCATATTTCTTCGGTCATTAATTGGTTTCAATCTATGACTAAAACTTGCATATATATGGCTATTAGTAGCTAATTTACAGTATCTTATAACACGACCAACATTTTGGTCATATTTCTTTGGTCATTAATTGGTTTTCTTGGGTGATCATATAGTAATATATTTTGTTGTATATTTGGTCATTAATTGTCACAATTAATGACCAAATCAAAATTTAAATCAATGACTAAATCAATGACCAAATTAGTGACCAAATCAGTGACTAAATTAATGATCAAACCAATGACTAAATTAATGACCAAATCACTGACTAAATTAATGATCAAATTAATGACCAACTATACCACTAGACAACAAAATTGAGATAACCAATTAATGACTAAGCTAAAAATTACTAAAAGTTGGTCGCGTTATAAGATACTGTAAATTAGCTACTATTGGTCACCGACCGAAAAATAGTCGTTTATATGCAAATTTTAGTCGTTTTTTTAGTAATTAATTAGACATTTTGTACTAGTGCAATGGCCTGAGTCTTGGCCTTGAAAAAGTGGCTCAGAATTCAGAGTCGTTGGCATACAACTACCTATAAATGTCCCTAGTCGTAGGCATTCCTTTTTGTGGGACCAACTAGAGGTTCTAAGTCGCATGCATGCCAATTTGAAGGGAGATATTAAGGCTTTGATGCAGAAAAAATTCATTTTCTCTCAAGGGTTAGTCACTAGAATGGGTTGGATGGCTTCGGTCACCTAGATGGGTTGGATGGCTCCTAGGGGTTTTGTTGCAAGTGTAGAAGGTTAGGTTGGTTATGTTATGTCGGTTCCACTTCCTTAACTGACATATAGGGAGTTGAATCATATCATAGTAGCCTTTCTTCACATGTTTGTCCCGGTTGGCCGGTAACTTCGGTAGATGTGGGAGAGGGTGTTATAGAGTAGTATCATAGGATGGTTCTGTTCTCCTTGGGTGATGTCTGGTTTCCATTCCACTTGGATGAATGTGTTTTCGTATCTACATTTTGGTTGCATATAGGTCCTTGTAATTTTGTTCTATGTGCTTGTTTTTTATGCATGGTATTGATCATGATTGTAGTGGTGTCATCATGTGAAAGTTGACGGTGTCGTTACTGAATGTATTTGTTGTGTTTATGTCGGTCGTACATCGATTATGTGTACCAATGTTTATATGTTGTTATGCATACTTTGAATAGATGATGGTAATTGTGCATGAAGTCATGGTATGTGGTCAGCATAGTCATGCGTTGATAAATCGATAATGGTTGAAAAGATATTTATATGTTTATATGATTGTGTGTGTGTGTGTGTGTGTGTGTGTGTATTGTGATAATATGGTTGGTCTTGCAGAAGACATATCCTCTTCAAGCTATACTAAGGTACATTAGTTTTCTTATGATTTGGTTTAACTGACCTAATATACCTTGCAAGAAGAAGAGGTAAAAGATGACTAACAAGATGGTAGACTACAAAAGATTCTTGCTATGAATCAGATGAGTAGCGTGGTGTTGGGAACACTTCTAACATGGCAGACACATTAAGGAGTTTCAAGGAGGAAATAAGCATTTTCAAAGCAAATAATGACAAAATCATGTAGGCATAGGAGAAATAAGCAGAAATCAATGTAATAATTCTTCAGAGTCTGTCAGAATTTCAGACACAGGGACCACTTTGAATAAACTATCGATAGGAATATATGACTAATGGGGCATGTGGAAGTAGACCCCATAGTGGGAATAGGTTAGATAAATATGACACGATCAGGGATTTCAGGTTCTTGGATACTCCAGAAAGGAGGGGTGATGGACAGAGGTACTATTCTTGTTCTGGTTCTGAAAGGTATCATGGTCATCATCGTTATAATCCTTAAAGGAGGAGTGATAAGGGGATATTTTCCTGGTTGATTTAAAGAAAGAAAATCCACCTAAATTTGATGGGGAAATGAATAAATCACATGATGCAAAAGCATGGTTGATTAGAATGAATAAATTCTTCAGATTGCACAATTACTTAGAGAACATGAAGGCCGGGATATGTACATTCAGTCTTAAAGGTAACACAGATATTTGGTGTGAATATGTAAAGAACATTAGAGATATTTATGATGATTTGACTTGGAGTGAATTCGAGAGACTATTCAGGAAGTAGTATCTATCGAAGATGTACTATGATGACAAGGAAAAATAGTTTTATGAGCTAAATATGGACTCTATTATCGATGAGGAGTAAACTAGCAGATTTATGGAGTTGTTGCGATATGTGCCTTACCTCAAGGAGAACAAGGCCAAAATTCAACAATTCATCAATCGGTTGTCGATAACATTCAATGACAAGATTGAATTTGATGAAGTTAGATCATTAGAGGAGGTCATCTGGAAGCTAAAGCATTTTTATGAGCAATCAAAGCGTATATCTGAGAATAACCAGACTAGAAAGGTAATGCAACGAATAAATGGAAATGGGATAAGAAGCGAGCAAGGCCTCGAGACATAGGTAAAAAAGAGAATGCAATGCCACACAAGAAGTTCAATGCATCTAACAAAGGGTAGGGATTTTAGTTTGAGGAGCAGAACAAGGGTCTATGTTGGAAGCCTATACAGTGTTGGACTTGTGGAAAAGTTTATCACATGAAATATTGTACACATCATCAAGGTGGTAGACCACAGATTTATAGTGCTCAAGAAGCATAGACAGTGGGGGATGTTGGACAAAGTGTTCCTTAGATCTATGTAGCATTGGATAAATGGCAGGCAAATCATAATGCATCTATTATCAAGATGGATGGTAAGCTTTGTGATCAAGTTGTTTCTATTTTTATTGGCCTAGGATCTAATTATAGTTATGTTAATCCTAAGCTAGTGGATAAGTGTGGTTTGAATAAATAAGCGCATGCAGAGTCTTGGTTAGTGTAGTTGGATATAGGTACAAAGAAGTAAGTTCATCATTGGCTAAGAGCCTATGCATTTGAGTTGAATGGTATGTCTACATCAACAGATTTGAATTTATTTTCATTGAGTTCATATAACATGCTTTTGGGTATGGACTGGTTGTATCTCCATAGGACCAAAGTGGACTGCTATGACAAAGCTATTGAGTGCTTGGATGACAATGGATAACAAAGTGTCTTTCAAGGTAAGAAGAAGGAAACATCAGTTAGAATGGTGACAATAATGCAGATGAAGTGTAGTCACAGGAACATGTGTGTTATTTGTAGTACATATTTCTACTGACAAAGATAAGGACTCTATAGTTGGTAGAGCTAAAGTTGCAGTTGAAGAAAATGTTGGACTAGAGATACATTAGGACAAGTGTATCACCATGGGGCACACTAGTATTGTTTGTGAAGAAGGATTGTACCCTTAGGTTGTGCATTCATTACATGTAATTGAACAAGGTGACCATTAAGAATAAGTATTTGTTGTCGAGGATTGCTAATTTTTTTGATAAATTGAAGGGAACAATAATGTTCTCGAAGATTGATATAATATTAGGATATCATCTGAGATTAGAATATTGACTAGTAACATTTCTCCTAAGGGTTGCAGAACTAAGGTTCATATATCAACTTGTATTCTATGGTTTCAAACCCTTCTTCTCTCCTTCAAGGGGGTTTCTTAAGGTCTTCAAGAATACTTCCTTTTGCCAACCAGATGGATTGTTTCTTTCACACATGTATGGAATCATACTTTACAAGTCATATTGTAATAGATTCATAAGATGATATTATGGGTATTGACTACACCTTATTTGGAGACATCATTTTTATTGTAGGGGTTGGTACCTTTCTATTGGATGTGGTTCGCGATCTGAAGACTACTCACCTTCTAGTAAATATTCATACTAATTCTAACAAGCCTGTGGATGTTTGTTTACAAAGGGAGACCCATCTCTGCTTAGATGATTGGATTCTTTGTTTGTTCGTGCTAATTGTTTTTCTCATCTTTCCTTCTCCAAGCGGTTGAGACTATTTTATTCATTTATTTTACATGGCCTAGTGAAAGAAGAATAATGGAGATTGTCTCCACATATTTTCCATTTCGCTAAGTTACAAATAAAACGAGTCCAATTCTATATGCAATAGAATAGTAGCCTATTGATACACCTTTAGTGATTTATGCATAGCTCTCTCCTATCACTATAGATCAATGAAATGACATCTAATAGATATAGCCTAAAAGAGTTTTATTTTATGCCCAAGACACCTGTATAATGGAGTAGTTGTGAAGGCAATGATATCCATTGTGGTTTTCCATTTTTTCAGCAACATACAAGAAAAATCTTGGTGTTGGAGGAAGAGATAAAAGATCTTTGCCAAAAACACAATATCATAACTCTCCTAGTGCCATTTTTGTTAACTCATTAGAATGCAAGTAATGCATAAGGATTCATCAGTGCCTATGAGATTTTATCTCTTTCCAATAACAAAATAGGTTCATCCTAATATTAATATATAAAATATGGTTCATTAATATGCATGGTTATTTTTTTTTATGATCCTATTTCTCTAAAGGATATCTATTTTTTGAATTTTGTTTGGTATAAGATATGGTGATACCTTTAAATCTGAGGTAATTTTGGGTAAAATTAGAAGTCGAACAAAAAGTTTTGGTTTGAATTTCCTTTATAGTAGTAGGCTACATGCAATTTCTCTCGAAAGGTTTTGTTGTGGCCCAACATGGAATAATATTTGGATGAAAAGGTTCATTATGGGTGGTATGTTTTTTAGCTCTTCAACTCATTGGATTCTTTGTCTGTTCATGGTAGTTGTTGTTCTCAACTTAGAATCCCTGAATCACCTTAAAAGGTCATGACAATGTAACTTTTGGAGGCATTGATGGACAACCACCGCCCCCCCAAAGAATGTCATTAGAATAAAAATTTTAGAAGCTTTGTTAAATGAATGCCTCCAAATGTTCAATCCCCCACCTCCAAAAAAATCACGTGAAGACATATTTCAAAAATTGGGAAGATCAATAATTAAGAATCCCTCAAACCAATGGTCCTTGAACTTGTAAGAGAAGGGGAATAGATTGCAGGGATGTTATGCAGGTGAGCAAGTTGACCCTAGCTGAGGAAACCCACCCATCACAGTTGAAGGTGTGGTTATATGCTAACTCAGAATCCCTATCTGTGGCCTTGATCCTTTTGGATTCATCACCTTCTATATTCTTTGAAGTATCCATCTTCTACAGCAACCCAAATCCTGACTCCCACATCATAGGTGTGTTTTCTACACCTCATAAAGCCCGGGCCTACCAACAGGCCAAAAATGTCATGGGAGCCGTCATTTTTATATCTGAAATGCCTAATCACGTTAGATCCCGCATGGTTCTAAGGGCCTGACTGGTGCGACAGAGCTCCGCTTCAAATCAAATTTTGAGTTTGGGTTTCATCTATGCGGGTATCGAGGTGAGGCTTCCAAAGGATCTGAGGGTTTGACAAAACTTGGGATTGTGGAATTGGTACACAAATTGTCGGTGAAGGTTGTGACGTCTTAGCTTCTGAAGGGAAAATATGGGTCATGGCTTCCAAGCTCAAGGACGAGAAAGGGACTTCAAAATTGAAGGGCGAGGGTTTTGAACCTAGGAATCTAGTATGTATTAGTTTGATTAAGTTTTGTGTAATTGATTGCAATGTTTTTGTTTAGTCAATTTAACTTTTGCTTCAACATATGCTGTTGGGTCAGGACAACGGGGTTAAGGTTTAATCGCTTCAACATATGTTGTTGGGGCAGGATAATGGGGTTAGGTTTTGTCCTGTAGGTTTTAACCCTGAACAGAAATTATCTACACACGAATCTTATAACAGAAAATAAACAATAGCGAGAGCATAAAACATAAAATAGATAAACACAGAGATTTTCCCCTGGATCCAAAATTGGGACGACCAGCTTGATTTTTCATTATATTCCTTTTAGTGTTACAACACATATATACATGTCAAAGCATACATAAACCCCAATCCATTAACCCTGGATTAGAACATAACCGTAGTTCCCTTGACCGGATCTACAAAATACCAGGGGCCGAAAACCATCGTACCCCAAAACCATGTGCAAACTCATGCACAAAACATGGGTGGGTCCGCATATGAGTGGGACCGCATACCAAAAAAAATTTCGTCGGGGCGCTGCCGCCCCCCCTGTGACCCCCCTACTCCGCCCGGCGCAACATACAATGTGTGGGGCTAGTCATGGAAAGAATATAACACATACCCAACATTCTCCCACTTGTTGTTTTCTTTCCACAGGGGACCACAGGAGAGCTTAGTCATTTGGCCAAATCTTCAACACCCATTGTTTCTCTACACCAAGAGAACTTCTGAGTGCTCATAGACTTCGTCAATGCATCTGCAACATTCTTCAAAGTGTCCACCTTTACTAGCAACACCCTTTCAGCCTCAACCATATCTCTAACAAAGTGATATTGAACATCAATGTGCTTTGTCTTTAAATGATAAGCAGGGTTCTTGGCCAAGAAAATTGCACTTTGGCTATCACAGTCTATCCTTATAGCTTGCTGTACCAACCCCATACTTGAACACAATCTCTGAAACCAAACTACTTCCTTGCTTGTATGAGTGGCTGCTATGTATTCTGCCTCTGTAGTTGAAAGCGCCACTACAGACTGTCTTTTACTCATCCAACTGACCGCACCTCCAAATAGGCTAAACACATACCCACTTGTAGATCTTCTTTGGTCTAGATCTCCAGCCCAGTCTGCATCAAAAAAACCATGAATGTCCAACATTATTTCTAATCCTGGTCTTCCTTGGTAGCACAAGCCATAATCACTAGTGCCACGGGAATATCTGAAATCCTGCCACTATTGTCCAATGCTCCTTCCCGGGTTTGCTAAACCCGCACAATACTTCCCACCTATGTGTGCAATGTCCGGTCTAGTAAGCGTAATTACTGTGTATACATCGTTACCCACTACACTTGCATATGGAACACGGGACATATCCTCCTCTTCTTCTTGTGTCTTAGGACACTGTTCAACAGATAGCTTTGCACCTACAGTAATAGGAACACTGACCGGTTTACTATCCTGCATATTGAACCTCTGTAATATAGTCTCGACATACTTCCTCTGGTTTAACCAGATCTTCCTCTTTTCTCAATCTCTCTTAATGTCCATGCCCAAAATATAGTTTGCAGCACCAAGATCCTTCATGTCGAATTTGGAGAACAGTTGGGTCTTCAAATCTTGGATAATTTATTTGTCATTTCCAATTAACAACATATCATCCACATATAAGACCAAATACATAACACGGTCAACAATTAATTTAAAATAAACAGAGTGATTCTCCTTGCTTCTGGTGAAGCCAAGTCCCCGTATATAGGTATCAAGTTTCTGATACCACATCCTTGGTGACTGTTTTAACCCATACAGAGACTTCTTCAACCTGCATACCAGTTCTTTCTTACCCTTCACCATGAAGCCTTCAGGTTGCTTCATGTATATCTCCTCTTTTAGATCCCCGTGAAGAAATTATGTCTTCACATCCATCTGTTCTATCTCAAAATCAAATGCAGCAACAATAGATAAAAGTAACCTAATAGAAGTAACTTTGGCAACATGAGAAAAAATATCACCAAAATCAATTCCTGGCACTTGAGAATAACCTTTTGCTACCAACTGAGCTTTATATTTCTCCACCTTGCCTTCTACATTCATCTTCTTCTTAAACACCCATTTGCTCCCGATGGGCTTCCTTCTAGCTGGCAACTCCACCAGATCCCATGCCTCATTTTTCTGCAAGGATGTCATTTCATCAACCATGGCCTCCTTCCAGTTTTCCATCCTCTGAATCTACTGCCTCCCTGACAGTTCTAGGATCATCATCAGTTATAGTTAAGGCAAAACCTGAACAAAGAGCAGATGGACTATACATTTCTGGTTTCCTTCTTTCCCAAACTGATCTTCTCAAAGCTAGGGTTTGTGGCTCTTCCTCTTCTGAATCTTCTTCTGTTGTAAAGTCTGATTCATCCTCCTTTAGCTCAAACTCTATCTTCTCAGGTTCCTTTGGTAGGAATTCATGTGTAACAACATCTTTCACCTCTCTAAACACCACATCTCAGTTATACACAACCTTCCTTGTTTCTGGGTTCCAAAGCTTGTAACCCTTTAAACCATCCTTATACCCAATAAAGAAGCACCTTTCAGATTTATTATCCAACTTGGTCCTTTTCTCCTTTGGAACATGTACATATGCATCACATCCAAATACCGTTAGATGTGAAAGAGAGGGTTTCTTACCAGTCCATACCTCATGTGGAGTCTTATCCTCCAACGCTAATGAAGGTGATCTATTAACTAAGTAACATGCAGTCTCCACTGCCTCTGCCCAGAATTCTTGTCCTAACCTGGTACCATTGAGCATGCTTCTTGCCTTTTCCAACACTGTTCTGTTCATTCTTTTTGCAACTCCGTTTTTTTGAGGTGTGTATGGAGTAGTCTTCTGCCATGCTATACCACACTTCTTATAGAACTCTTCAAATTCCTTCTTGCAGAACTCCCCACCATTATCTATCCTCGGCACTTTTATCTTCTTCTCTGTCTGGTTTTCCACCAGAGCCTTAAATTCTTTAAATTTGTCAAAGACTTCAGATTTCTTCCTCAAGAAATATAACCATGTATTCCTTGAGAAGTCATCTATGAATGAAACATAGTACACATAATTTGCCAGTGATGGAACTGACACAGGTCCAAACACATCACTGTGCACAAGTTCTAATATCTTGTTCGCCCTCTTAGCACCAGAAGGAAAACTCACCTGATTCTTCTTTCCATATACAAAATGTTCACAGATATCGAAATCCAGAGAGCAATTAGACATACCTTCTACCATACCATTTCTATGTAGTATCCGAAGGCCCTTCTCTCCAATATGTCCAAGCCTTTGATGCTATAGCATGGTCTTTTCTCCAGAGACAGCTAAGATTTCCACTCCATTTTCAGGAACCGCATAACTATTACACCCATCAATAACAGTGATACCTTGTAGCTTGTATAGAGTTCTTGTCCGAACTCCCCGCATTAATACCAGTGCTCCCCGAACCATGTTGCAGGAATCTTTCTCGAACACTGTTTTTACACCTGCATCATCCATCTTGCTTACATAAATCAGATTTCTGGCCAAAGCAGGAATATGCAGAACACCAGGAAGTGTTCTAATCCTTCCACCTTGCAGCTTCAGCTTGAATTTTCCACGTGCAACGATTCTAGCCTTCCTATCATCCCCTAGGAAGACATCACCACCATCATATTTCTCATACTCGCAGAACCACTCCCTATGGGGAGTGAAGTGAAAGGATGCACCTGAGTCAATCAACCATGACTCATGATCTACATGTGTATTTGAAGAAGAAGCCAAATACACATCCCCACCTTCATCTGAGGTGGTTTTAGCCTCTGCAGAAGGAGCTTCACTAGATCCCTTTCCTTTCTCAGGAGCTTTAGATCTGAATTCCTTTTTGTAGTGTCCTTCCTTTCTGCATTTCCAGCACACCTTTACAAACTCTTAGGAGATTTAGATCTCCCACTTGAAACCTTATTCTTGTTTCTGTTCTGGGAACTTCCTCATACAGATAAGGCATCTCCATTCTGAGCCTCCATATTTCTCCATCTCATTTCCTCCGGTAGCAAGGCTGAGACAATGTCATCAAAATTCAAGGTAGTTTTATTGCTACCTATTGCAATAGCCAGACTGTCCCAAGAGTCTGGTAGAGAGCAAAACAAACTGATGCACTTATCTTCATTTGATATTTTAATATCAACAGATGACAATTGACTTACCATAGTATTGAAGGCGTTCCGATGCTCTGTCACCGAGTCACCATCCTTCATCCTCAGGTTATACATCTTTTTCCGTAGGAACAACTTATTCACCAGAGACTTAGATTGGTACAAAGTCCCAAGTTTTTCCCACAAATTCTTTGCCGTAGCTTCCCCAGATACATTCAACAAAACTGAATCTGATACACACAACCATATTGTGCTCTTAGCCTTCCGATCTAATTTCTTCCAGTGTTCATCAGACAATGCCGTTGGTTTAGTACCTGGATCTACCATGATCCATTGATCTTTATCCACCAGCAGATCCTCCATCTTGAGCTTCCAAAACTCAAAAATCTGACCATTAAATTTCTCTATCTCTATCTTTTCACCGCTCGCCATCTTCTTTCACCGCAAGAGTCGATCCTGTAGATCTCCCACTGAACAGGGTCTACCTCAGGCCCGAACAAAAAACCCTCAGCAGCAAAGGCGTCCCCTTGAAGCCAAAATAGCTCTGATACCAAATGTAGGTTTTAACCCTGAACAGAAATTATCTACACACGAATCTTATAATAGAAAATAAACGATAGCGAGAGCATAAAACATAAAACAGATAAACACAGAGATTTTCCCCTGGATCCCAAATTGGGACGACCAGCTTGATTTTTCATTATATTCATTTTAGTGGTACAACACATATATATACATGCCGAAGCATACATAAACCCAAATCCATTAACCCTGGATTAGAACATAACTGTAGTTCCCTTGACCAGATCTACAAAATACCAGGGGCCGAAAACCATCGTACCCCAAAACCATGTGCAAAATCATGCACAAAACATGGGTGGGTCTGCATATGAGTGGGACTGCATACCAAATTTTTTTTTTGCCGGGGTGCTACCCCAGACCCCAACAAGGGGGGCTCCTGCCCCCCCCTGTGACCCCCCTATTGTGCGTGGGGCTAGTTGTGGAAAGAATATAACACATACCCAAAATGTCTGACTTCTATTGCTTATCTGGCATCTCCAGAAACCTACGTTGGGGCAAGACAATGAGGTCAGGGTTTGGCCATATTCTATTGCTTGTTTGGCATCTTCAAAAAGCCTTGAAGATTTCTTGGTAGTATCTATATGCTCCGCCATCTTCTATTTCTTTTCTGGCATCTCCAAAATCCTTGGGATCCATTCCAATTACTAAATTGGGAGGGGTTTAACCACCATGAGCTATAGTAATGTAAGAGATTTATGGCTAGGGTTTCAATACCACCTCTGTGGATTCCTTAATTAGCCCATATCCTTGTCCAACCCACTCATTATTCCCCTAACCCCTAAATGTGCTTAAATCCCCTAACCCCTAACCCCCCAGTCCCTAACCCCTTAACCACTAACTCATGATTCCCCTAACCCCTAAACCCTAAACCTTTAACCCCTAAGCCCCTTTTCCTCTAACCCCTAAGCCTCTAATCCCTAATCCCTTAACCACTAAATCATTATTCCTTAACCCTTATAACAATCCTTAATACTTGTTGGGATTAGCCATTCCAAACGAAAGCTGGTCTAGTTTGGACCTACGATCAAGTTAATTCCCCCTTGTTGGCAAGGTGGAATTTTTCCCCTGTCAACAACCCTATAGTGCTTAATCCCTCTAACATATAACCTATATTATTTTTAATTCATATGAACTTTAATCCTAAGCCCTAATTCTTCTAAAACTTATAAGACCCAATCATTATTACCCTTGCCACACTTGATACCTAAAGATTACAACCCTTATCCTCTAAAAGAATTTACCTCTCTAACATGTAATACATATAATCATTGACACCTGACCACTATACTCCTTAACACATATAAACCATACCCATAATACTATAACCATTATATCTCTTTACATTTTACCATCATAAATCCTAAATTTTATAACCTTTAATCCCTATCTCTTTTTAAACCCTAAAACCCGTACTATAACATTATAACCCATATTTCAAATAATCCCTAATATTTACAAACTTAGTCCTTATAATCCTTGCATTAAAACCCCTAGCCTTATAATCCATATTTCCACCAATGCTTAGCCTTCACAGCCCTTAGTCCTTATAATCCTCGCATTATAACACCAAAACCTTATCCTTGTAACTACAACCATCACTTAGTGACTGTAAGCACCTTATATTAAGCACAATGTACAAACTTGATCACCACTTTCATAGGAATTATCTGTTGATCAACGGTTGTCATTGATGTCAACCCAAGCAGCACCAGGGGCTAACCCAATATTTCATGGAAAATTTTACCTACCAAATTAATATATTCTAGGTTAATAATGCTTTTTATGGTTTCTACTTGTTGAGATGTTTCCGTTGATATATGGCATGCCATGTAATTCTTCATGGTTTGAGAGATATTCATGTTTGAAGTTTGTACCCCCAGTCAGTGGGATAAAACCCCATGGGGTTGGGGCATGGGTCATTTAAAAGTCATAATTAAATTTTTTAAGCTCCTAAAATCCCTCCCACGTTCACTTTTTTAAGCCCCTCTCAACTTAATCATTTATATAAATTGTGATCTTCATTTCCTCCTTAGGCAAGGGATTCAGCCATCTGAAACAAGTCACCATGGAATTTTCACTCTAAAGTTTTTTCTACGAAGGTTTAGAAGCTGAATTTTTTATGTGGTGAAGCTGAAATCCTGAGTAACCTGCTGTAAAAATTTCAGATCAAGGTGCACAATATTTTTGGAGATATGATCTGTGGAAGTCGGGGTTTTTGTAGGCTCTTGAAGTTAATCTCAAAAGAAGTGACCTTGGTAAAATCGTCACAAGTCTCTCTCTGAGTATCGGCTTGGAATTCTGTAAAAGGTGACCGATAGTGAAGAGACTATAATTTTCTCTCTATCAAGTTTAGAGCCGAATGAAGAAACAATGACATGTGGCACGCCATACAAATTTGCTATGCTGAAACAATCCATAATTAGGGCATTGTGAGAGAGTGGGTATAACTCTCTCTTGAAGAATCCAAATTGGGTTAGACCTATGGCATTGGAAATAAGACTCAGAGGACTACTACAGGACCAAAAATAAGATATTTAGGATCTGAAATAACAAAGATACACCAGATTCAATATCGAGCTCCTAGAAGGCAAGAAAAAGCTAGATCATGTGTTGTCAAGGGTTGCAAAGGACCAGAATTTCTATGGAAGCAAAGAAAAGCAAGGTGCAGCAGAAGGTAGCATGACAAGAGCAGAAACCGAGGTGCATAACAGTAGCAAGAAGTTAATCATATGAAGTTTTCAAGTGGGTAGCACACATACAATCATTGTAAAGGTATCATTGTACTAAGTCATTGTAAATATATTATTGTAAAAATTATACTAGTGTCTATCTACCAAGGGTTGAAGAGGTAGTGTTGGGAGGTCTAGGATCATCATTAGGTGGTTGTGTCAAAGTTGGTGTTATGACCTAGTATATCTTCTTCTTCTACATCATTCTATATCATTGTAAAGTGGACCATTTTCCCTAGTACGGGAGACCATTCTTCTTTTATTATTCTATAGGGTCGTAGGGTGGTGCTAGTGTGAGTTGTAGCTCATTGGGTGTTGCGGCATCCATTTAGTTTACTACTGAAGAATCTTGGGTGTTGGAGCGTCCATCCAGTGGGAGCTGGAGAAGAATGCTTTTTCTAGTTTTTAGGAATTTGGAGCTTTATTTTCAATTGGAGTTGAATATTAAAGAATTATTAGAAAAGCATTAGGTGGTTTTTGTCCTGGAGTGGGTTTCCACCTTAAAAAATATGTGCATTTGTGTTCCTCTTGTTTTCTGCTATCATTGTACAAACAATGATAATAATTTAAGATTAAGTAATTCTCTAATTGAAAGTAATACTGATTCACGCCCCCCCGCCCCCCCCCTCCCACACACCCCCCCCCTTAGTATTTCCAACAATTGGTATCAGAGCTTGGTTCCTTCAATAGTAGTTTAACAACTGGAAGGAGGTCTGGAGCATACCACAAATGGTGTACCTCTATTCAATGAAAATAATTATGCACTCTGGAAAGGAAGAATGGAGGTCTATCTCTTGGCGCAAGGTTACGAAGTATGGGACACTGTTCAAAATGGATTTACATCAACCGCGGATGAACAATGTAAGAATAATTTGGTAAATTATGCAAAAGAAAAGAATATTATTATCAATGGACTTATTGAATCTGTTATCATAAGGTGTTGGGTTGTAAAACTGCAAAAAATGTATGGGACAAGCTTGAGAATATATATGCAGGTGACTCAAATGTCAAAGAAGCAAAGCTTCAAATCTATAGAGAAAAATTTGAGCAACTCAGAATGAAAGAAGATTGCAACATTGCTACATACTTCCAATATATTGATGAGATAACCAATAATCTAGAAGGATTGGGAGAGCCAGTTGACGAGAAGAATATTATACGGAAGATTCTTAGAACGTTACCAGGGAGATTCAACCCAAAGGTATCAGTCTTAGAATACAGTGTAAATTTGGACAAACTCAGCAAGGAAGAACTACATGGAGTTCTCATAGCATATGAAATGAGACTTGATGAAGAAAAGGGTACTTCAAATCTAGAAACTGTGTTCGTTGCATCTAAGAAAACTAATAAGGACAAACAACCTTCAATTGAAATGACATGCACCTGCAAGTGTGAAGAAAAGGGAGATGATGGAGAAGGTCTTTCAGATGAATAATATGCTTACTTTACAAGAAAACTAAAACCTGGTAAGGGAAAATTCAAAGGTAAACTTCCATTGATATGTTTCGGTTGTGGTGAGGTTGGGCATTTCGTAGCAAAATGTTTGAACAAAAGTGATGGAAACTCAAAAGGAAAGAAAGGCTTTAAGAAATTCAACAAGCAAGGCAAAAAGAAAGGATCCAAAAGGAACTTTCTCTCTAAAGAAGATAGCTCATCATCCGATGAAGAAAGTGATAGCAAAGAAGAAGCCAATGAGAAAGTATTGTTTATGGCCAAGCACAATAAACAAGAAGTATCAAACAATGAAGAAGAAGGGTTGACCATAGAAGAATTTTATGAGGAGGAAATCAAGCTTATAAAAGAGCTCAATGCTGAGAAGATCTGTTCCAACACTCTTGAAGAACAAGTTCAAGGTCTCAAAATTGAGGTTGAAGAACAAAAATGTATTGAAGAGTCACTTCAAAAGAAGTTGGAAGAAAGCAACCAAGAAAAGGAAGCATTAGAAGCCGAAGTATTCTCGTTGCGTAAGGAAGTGAAGAAGGGAAAAACTATCCAAAACTATGCCAATAGCTCAAGGGAATTGAAAGAGCTCATCAACAATCAATGATCTTACAACGACAGAACTGGCCTCGGTTACAAAGAAGAAGAAGCAGGACCTTCTACAACAAATACAGTGAACCTATGAGATCTGACATACATGAAGACTTCATTGGACAAGATTTGCAAGCACATCCTTGGAAGACGATTCCTCGACAAGAATTTTCATCCACATACCAACATATTTTTCATGGCTATTGTTATTCATGTGGAAAATTTGGTCATAAAGCTGTAGAATGTCGCACATACCCTATGAACCAATACAATTCCAAGAGATTCTTCAAATATGAACCTCCCAGGGCTCAACAAAACATCAATAGATTTGAAAATTTAAGAAATAATATGGAATGTTACAAATGTCAGAAATTTGGACACATAGCCAGAGACTGCAGACTTGAAAATCCTCCAGAAGAATCTTCGAAGCCACAGAATGAACGAACATGGAAGAAGAAGAAGACCGATAATTGTGCTCTCACTCTCAAGGCTCAAAAAAGGAAAGATGTGTGGTATGTTGACAGCGGTTGCTCAACGCATATGACTGGAGATAGAAGGAAATTTGTATCTCTGAAAGAGAAGAAGGATGGAACCATATCCTTTGGAAATGATGGATCTTCAAATGTTATAGGATCAAGTACCGTCACTCTCGGAAGCAAAGATGTTATAGCCAAGAATGTTCTATTGGTCAAAAACATGAATCACAATCTGCTCAGTGTTGGACAAATGTGTGATCAAGGACACAAAATGCTATTCAACTCCACAAAATGTGAAATCAGGAAAGGCAGGTATGGTAAAATTGTGGCTACACCAAGTCGAGCTCCAAACGACATATATGTTCTGGATGAAGCAACTAAAGCATGTCTACTAGCTAAAGAAGATGAAAGTTGGTTATGGCACAAACGAATGGGTCACATAAACTTTGAAAATCTTGTCAGGATAAGCAAAAAGGAAGCAATACGAGAAATGCCGAAAATCTCAAAACCTTCCAACACACTATGTGAGGCATGTCGGCATGGAAAGCAGACAAAATTCCAATTTAAAACAAAAGAACACTTTTCATCACATCCATTGGAATTGATACATACTGATCTATGTGGTCCTATGAGAACAAAAGGCTTAGACGGAGAATTATATTTCATGTTAATGATAGATGACTATACCAGGATGACAGCCGTCAGTTTCCTAAAGAAAAAATCTAAAGCATTTGAGTGCTTTAAGATCTACAAGGAGTTGGTTGAAAATGAAACTGATTTGAAAATAAAGTGTTTAAGATCAGATAATGGTGGAGAATTCACTTCCAAATTATTTCAACAATACTATGATGAAAATGGAATAAAAAGGCAATTTTCAACAGCACGAACACCTCAGCAAAATGGAGTTGCTGAAAGAAAGAATAGAACTGTACAGGAAATGGGTAGAACAATGTTGAAGGACTCAAAATTGGATGAAAAATTCTGGGTTCAAGCAATTGATACGACAATCTTCATTATCAACCGAAGTCTTCTTAGAAATAATTGCAACAAGACTCCATATGAATTATGGAAAGGAAAACCAACTAATGTAAAATATTTCAAAATCTTCGGAAGCAAATGTTATATCAAAAGAGAAGATCAAAATTTGGGTAAGTTTGAATCACGTGTTGATGAAGGTATCTTTGTTGGTTACTCACGCAAAAGAAAGGCCTATAAATGCTATAATCTAAGACGAAAACAAATAGTGGAGAGCATAAATGTTACATTTGACGAAGATGGTGTTCTAGTGAGTAATGATGAGGATCTAGAATCTTTGAAACTTGAGACAGAGGCTGAAAAAGACATAGATAAAATTGTAGAACAAGAAGCAACTATCAACGAGGAAGAAGTAAACAAAGATCATCAAGATATACCAGAACAACAACAAGAAGCTCATCCAAGGAGAACAAAAGAGTAGATTCAAAAGAACCATCCATCAAATCAAATCATTGGTGACATAAATTAAGGTTGATAGCTTCATTCATCACAACAAGCTCATGTTTCTTTTCTAGAAACCTTTGAACCTAGTAGTTTTGAGGAAGCCAGCCAGAATGAACATTGGGTAGCAGCTATGAATGAATAATTGGATCAAATTGGGAAGAATAACACTTGGGAATTAGTTCCATGACCAAAAGATAAAAATGTCATTGAGACTAAATGGGTGTTCAGGAACAAATTGAATGAATATGGGAAGGTTACCAGAAACAAAGCAAGATTGGTTTGCAAAGGCTATGCACAAGTGGAAGGAATTGATTTCAACTAAGCATTTGCATCAGTTTCCAGAATGGAAGCCATCTGAATGTTTCTCGCCTATGCATGTTCAAGAAAAATCAAAGTCTACCAAATGGATGTTAAGTCAGCATTTCTGAATGGAGAATTAGAAGAAGAAGTTTACATCAAACAACCTGAAGGTTTTCTACTATCACAAAAAGAAGACTATGTCTACAGGTTAAAGAAGGCTCTATATGGTCTCAAGCAGGCTCCCAGAGCATGGTATGCTCGTCTTGATGGATATCTACATCAACAAGGGTTCAAGAAAGGTATTGTTGATAGCAATCTTTATGTACAAATAGATAAAGATAATTTAACAATCATTGAGGTATATGTGGATGATATAATATTTGGTAGCAATGATGATCGACTAAGTAAGAAATTTTATACAAATATGCAAAGTGAGTTTGATATGTCTTTACTTGGTGAGCTGAAATACTTCTTAGGGCTTCAAATATCTCAACAAGAGAAAGGAATATTTATATGTCAATCCAAGTACATCAAGGTAATGCTCAAGAAATTCAAAATGGAAGATTACAAACCTGTCCTTACTATGATGGTAACAGGTTGCAAATTGAGCATAGACGACTCATCTAAAGATGTGGATCAGAGGTTGTACAGATCTATGATTGGTAGTCTTCTATATGTAACAGTCTCTTGGCTAGATGTTATGCAAGTTGTTGGACAAGTAGCAAGATTCCAAGTAGCACCAAAAGAATCACATATTATTGTCGTCAAAACAATTCTTCGATATCTAAAGGGTATAGAAGAATATGGCTTGTGGTATCCGAAGGGTAACAATATCATTATTGAAACCTTTACAGATGCAGATTGGGCAGGAAGCGTTGATGATAGTAAGAGTACTAGTGGAGCAACATTCTATCTATGTGGTTGTCTCGTATCATGGTTGACCAGAAAGCAAAATTCAATCTCGTTATGTACAGCAGAAGAGGAATAGATTGCAGTAGCATCATGTTGTACTCAAGTGCTTTGGATGAAACAAACTTTGCAAGATCTTCAAGTACAATTTAGTGAGCCTATTCCCATATTCTGTGATAACACTAGTGCCATCAGCATCTCCAAGAATCCTGTCATGCATTCAAAAATAGAACACTTTCAGATCAAATATCATTTTGTTAGAGAACAAGTCGCTGAAAATAATATCAAACTTGAGTATGTTTGTACAAAAGAAAAAATTGTTGATATCTTCACTAAACCTTTACCTCATGAAGCATTTGAATATCTTTGTCAAAAGCTTGGGATTCTCCCAAGTTCTCATTATATTACAGGTTTGCAGGACGGTTGTGTGTCAGGGGGAGTGGAAGTGTGTATAGGTCCATAGGATGGTTGTGTTTTAGGGGGAGTCACCCTTTGCCATTGAAGTCAAAGGGGGAGAGAATGTTGTAGGAAGAAGTGTCATGATTGCAGGGGGAGTACTTGTGCTGCCATCAATGCCAAAGGGGGAGATTGTTGATTAGCAGTTGTCATTGATGTCAACCCAAGCAACACAAGTGGCTAACCCGATATTGCATGGGAATTTTGACCTACCAAATTAATATATTCTATGTCAATAATGCTTTTTATGTTTTCTAATTGTCAATATGTTTCCGTTGATATATGGCACTCCATGTAATTCTTCACGGTTTGAGAGATACTCATGTTTGAAGTTTGTACCCCCAGTCAGTGGGCTAAAACCCCATGGGGTTGGAGCATGGGTAATTGAAAAGTCATAATTAATATTTTTTAAGCTCCTAAAATCCCTCCTACGTTCACTTGTTCAAGCCGCTCTCAACTTAAGCATTTATATAAATTTTGATCTTCATTTCCTCCTTAGGCAAGCGATTCGGCCATCTGAAACATGTCATCATGGATTTTTCAATCTAACGTTTTTTATACGAAGGTTGAGAAGCTGAAATTTTTATGAGGCACAGCCAAAATACAGAGGAAGCTACTATAAAAATTTCAGATCAAGGTGCACAATATTTTTGGAGATATGATCTGTGGAAGTCAAGGTTTTTGCAGACTCCTGAAATTAATCTCAAAGAAGTGACCTTGGTAAAATCGTCATAACTCTCTCTCTGAGTATCGGATTGGAATTCCATAAAAATTGATAGATAATGCACATAATTTCATTTTCTCTCTATCAATTTTAGAGCCTAATGAAGAAATAGTGACATGTGGCATGCCGTAAAATTTCGTTATGCTGAAATAGTCCATAATTAGGGCATTGTGGGAGATTGGGTATAACTCTCTCTTCAAGAATCCAAATTGGGTCAGACCTATGGCATTGGAAAGAAGACCTAGAGGACTACTACAGGACCAAAAATCAGATATAGAGGATATGAAATGAAAGAGATACACCAGATTCAATATTGAGCTCCTAGAAGGCAAGAAAAAGCTAGATCATGTGTTGTCAAGGGTTGCAAAGGCCCATACTTTCTATGGCAGGAAAGCAAAGCAAGGTGAAGCAGAAGGTAGCATGACAAGAATGGAAACCAAGGTGCATAACAGTAGCAATAAGTTCATCATATGAAGTTTTCAATTGGGCATCACTGCATACAATCATTGTAAAGGTATCATTGTACTAAGTCATTGTAAACACATTATTGTAAAGATTGTACTAGTGTCTATCTGCCAAGGGTTGAAGAGGCGGTGTTGGGAGGTCTAGGATCATCATTAGGTGGTTGTGTTAAAGTTGGGGTTATGCTCTAGTATATCTTCTTCTTCTACATCATTCTATATCATTGTAAAGTGGACCATTTTCCCTGGTATGGGAGTCCATTCTTCTTTTATGATGCTTATTGCCTCATAATGGTGGCAGAGGACTTAAGTTCTCGGTCCTTCTCTCAGCGTCTCACAGGACTACAGATCAAAACCCCACAGGGCCAAGAACAAAACCTGAAGCTCTCATCACCCGCAGGCTTTAATGGTAGCAACAGTAGCAGCAGGAGCGGTAAGGATAATGATCCTTTTAGTATTTCAGGTGGTTTTGCGGATGGATTGGTGCGACGAGAGGTTTTGGGTAGGCCATAAACCACCTACGAGGAATGGTGGCAGAAATTTGGTAGAGAGATTGGCTACCTGAGGGGGATTCAATGCACCCAGTTTGAATACAGCTCGATTTAAGTGCTTGCCCTCTATTTAAAAATAGCTACATGGCATCCTCTAAGCCTAAAGGAAAGAAGGAGTTCTTCAGTAGGATTAAGGTATTCTAGCTTGATGCCTTCAGTTTTCCTTTTGTCTTCTCTTTCTTTGTTTGAGGATTTGAAATTTTTAATAGTTTGTCCATAAGAAGTCGGTGTTCATGAATTCTTCATTTCCATGGACACATAATGGAAAGTCTTCTTCTTCTTGTGTGTGAGAAAAAGGATGCATTTTGGGTGAGTCATGAGGAGCAGATGTAGTGGGTCTGGCCTAGCACTTTACAAGTATTCTTGGAACCGACTTTATATAGAGGGAGTCTGGGAGAAGAGGGTTTTTGTATGATTAGCTTTAGGTTTTGTTAATTGGAGTCTGAGTTCTTGGTTGTTCTTGCATAAAGGGTCGAGCGATGGATTGCCCTTGTTAGGTGGCAATTGCCAGCGATGGTTGTCCTTGTTAGGTAGAAATTGCCAATAAGATATGTTGGTAGTTCAAATCTGATGATAATTTGAATACCAATATGTTATGAATGGATAATAAATACATAATTTAAAAAAATAATGAGGGGAAAGGGTTTTCCGTAGTTACCAGTAGCCTGCAGTCTCCCCCTTTGTGCTTGAGCTTTGTTCTCTCTTTTTTTTTAGGATTGATGTATGTTGCTTAGATGGTGGGATAAGAGTTGTTAAATTAAAGTGGCCAGTGTAGAGCTCCCAAGCTTGGTTCCCCCATTTTTTTAAATATTGGTTTGCATTGCTTAGATGCTGAAATATGAGCTGTTGTAAAATTCTAGATGTTGTAAAGTTCCTAAGTGGTCAGTGCAGAGCTCCTAAGACATTATGATAACATGGGTGCCGAAAAGGCATGAAACTACATTTAAACCCAGAGCTTTGCCCACTCATAATTGGAAGAAAAAGAACCAAAATTACTACAGGCAGATTTACATTTCTAGAATTGTTTTCTAATTTATACATGTTTTGGTCTTCGAGGAAAAACTCAAACTCAACAAGGCTCGAAGTCATTACAAAAAAGTTTATCATGTCAATCATTCCTCTCAACCACCTAAGTTGCACCCAATTGACAGTTTTTTCATAAGTTTGTATACATATAGCCAGTAATTGTGGGTTGTAGAAGTTAGGTCCCAATTTGATAATTGTGGAGGAGGGTGCTTACTGTTCAATAAACTTAAAATTGCTTGATAAATTCCCCTTACATATGTGGAACTTTTTGGGTAGCTAGTTTGGAATCAGTAGGGCTCCATCTGATTTTATAATCCAATTATTATTTAGGTAGTTGCCACATTCACAAACCTCTCTCAACTGTAGGCAAAGCCATGTTCTTGATCTATAGGGTGTATTAGAGCTCCATTATTGAATATGTAGACATGCTATCCTCTAGTTTAAGTCATCCCTAAGTTATTTCATAAGTTTGTCTACATATAGCCACTAATTGTGGGTTGTAGATGTTAGGTCCCAATTTGATAATTGTGGAGGAGGGTGGTTAGTGTTCAATAAACTCAAACTTTCTTGATAACTTCCCCTTGCCTATGTGGAAATTTTTGGGTAGCCAGTCTGGAATCAGTAGGGCTCCATCTGATTTTATAATCCAATAATTCGTTAGGTAATTTCCACATTCAAAAACCTCTCTCAACTGTAGGCAGAGACCGAGAGGCCAATTCCATGTTCTTGATCTATAAGGCATATTATAGCACCATTATTGACTATTTAGACATGTTCTCCTATTTTGAGTCATCCCTAAGTTATTTGAACGACATCCCTATTGCTGTTTGAGAAAACTGACGATGTGTGATTGATTATTTGGTTTCTAATCATATATTTGTATCTGGCTGAGAAATTGGGCAGTTTTATTTTCTGACTAGATTGGACATTAGTTCAGACTCCAGGAGAGAACTCAAACCATGATATTATATATAATTTTCCGTTTCTAGGCCTGATCGACAATAGGAAAGTTATATGTATTGCACTTGGTGCAATTTTGATATATTCACCTTTAAATGATATATATATGAACAAACTTTGTATATTTTGTGTCTATTGGTTTGTAATTATGGTTTTAAATCTTTAAAATAGTTTTTTTCATTAAAAAATATTATTTTTTAAACTGGTTCATTGAGATCTAACCAGTCCTAGTTTGATTGGTTCCTGTTTGAAACCCGGTTTATTAGGTGCACTGGTCTGGCCACCAGTTCCAGTTTTTAATACTATGCATCTAAGACCTGAAATAGATCAAGTCAATCTTCATGGTTTGTTCTTGCTCTCTGATATAAGGGATGATGATTGTCTTAGTCTTGGCATGAAACACAAAATCCTTTATAAAATGGGTGTGAGATCAAGCAGCTTAGTGTCATATTTGTGCACATACTTAAAACCATGTTGCTGATTTCCAATGAATAGCTATTGAGTAAAGCCATAAATCATGATATCATGCCACCAACAATACAGTTTGAATTTGATCAGATAGTGATAAGATAAATAAGACTTCTGCCAATTTACTGTGTAGTGTTGCATCCACTATATTTGAGTCTTTAAGAATCGATAACTTCATATCCATCTCAATAGGAGTTGTTGCAGATTAATCATCAACAATGTCAAATATGTTTCAAATTTCAATATCTTCCTTACATAGCTTGGAAATCTAAATACATTGGAGCTATGATTTCAAAAGCTTCATGCAGGAAGCTCGTCTTATATCACTTCCATCATTCTTGGAAGTTGGATTCACTGAAATGATGCCATAAACATATAAGATGCAATCAATAATTCATCCTTCACTTTGCTTTTGACAGTTCGACAGGTTTCCAAAACAGTTATCCTTGATAGGTCATCAATGCTTGCATACAAGGCTCTATGAGCTTGCCTTAGTCCATATGAGCTATAAGGAATATACATTTCCTCTACAAAAATTGTATTCTAGAAGGCACTTTTGACATCCACTTAATAAATCTCACACCTATGCCTAACTAATTGTATTAATCTAACAATTGCAAAGTTTCTTCAAAGTCTACACAGGCTCCCAAGTATGATTTATCTGTATTTTAGTATAATCCTCTGGAATTTCTTTCTACAACTCTTGCTTTATGTTCGCTTCTTCAAATTAGTTATACTCGTGTGAGTCAATACTCAAAAGGAACACTTACTAGATATATAGTTGAATATTGTAGGCTAATTGACTTCCAGAATTATTCACTAGTTCTGGGTAGTTCTTGGAACTTTGAATCCATAATCATTCTTTATGTAGATACGAATTTGGAATTCTCTTGAACATTGGTCTGATTTTTTACTGTTTGTCTTGTTGGTACTAGCTTCCTCAGCATCACCTAATGTTTGTTTGGTCATATTTTCATGCTTTAGATTGCTTTCCTTTACTTCTGCAACCTTTCTTACATTATCTTTTAATACAAGCCATGGTACAACAATATAGTCTGATACTTCTTGCAGATTATATTTATATTTATCAAATACTTATTTTTACTTCCTCATTCAAATAGCCTATACACCTTGGAATATTCACTGTGCCCTACAAAAATGTGTATTTTGCTTTTGTCTTCTAGCTTTTGCCTAATTTTATTTTTCCACGAGCATACAACCACATCATAACGAAAACTCCGAGACAATTTTCTTGTGATTTCCTTCCACTCCATGTGCCCTTTGGTGTGATGTTTCTCACAAACTTTATGGATCCTTTGACTTATACATGCCTGTGTAGATTGCTATAGCCTAGTTAAAGATGTTGTTTGAGATAATTTTCCCTTGCCCATGATCTTCATCAAAGACAACATTTGTATTGTGCTAAACCTTTGATGAAGATCATGGGCAAGGGAATAATATCTTAAACTAGGCTAAAGCAATCTAGACAGGCATGCATAACTCAACAAAGACTCCACAAAATCTGTCAGAAACATCACACTAGAGGGAAAATTGAGTCGAAGAAAATCAAAAGAATAGATATATATATTCAAAGAGCGTACACTTTGGACTCTTCATGTACCCTACAAAGATGTTTATTTTTTTTTTACCTTCTACTTTTGCCTTTTTTCTCTTCTTCCTTTCCCTTTTCTCCAAGACAACATCTGTACTACCAATCATATTTTCTCTTCTAATTTGAAGATGTGTTATTTGTTTTTGCATGTTTTCTATTTGCTGCATGTGAAAACAAATAGCAAAAAAATATTTTGAGACAATTTTCATGTGATTTCCTTCCACTCCATATGCCTTCGGGTATGATCTTTCTCACAGCCTTCATGAAATTTATGATTTAGTACGTACACAATGCACACAACTCTTTAGATTTCTTTAGACTAGAAGTTGTTTGAGATAATTTTGGCCTTTAGGCATGTTTTTGGCCATCTCTATGCCACAGACTATTTGTTATGGAGTATATACGTAAGTTGTCAAAAAATATCATGAACTTTCTAAAACCCAAAGATGTGTCTTGTGTCACATTATATAATCATTTTTTTGCAACTACACCTGAACAAATGTCAATATATAAATGACATTGAATGTGTATAGCTTCTATTTTCTCTAGTGATATGAAATGTATTCTCAAAGGATGTGTTTGGTTCAAAAATCTAGTTCACCATGATAAAACATAAAATTCCAAAGTGAATTCATCTCAATAAAATTCTTGAGAATGAATGTGTAACAACCTTGCAACTTGATTTTTATGAATTGTAAATCTCATCTTATCTTGAAATTTTTTAGCCATTAGTAAATCATAAACGGGAAATGTACAAGGTCTTCATCGAACTTAATATGGCATTAGCATGACCGTATATAAATGTAAATATTAGACTAGTAAACCAAGTATATTATCCCTGAGGAAAAAATAAAGTGAGATAACTTCATAAATGAGAAGACCTTTTCTAGTCCTAGTTTCTATCAAACGTTCCAGAGGCAATTCCCAATATGAACTTGTTAAAATCCATCATTAGCTAGTAAATAACTAACCCTTCCAGTCTACTTAGGTTTATAGAGAGTGCAAGGGCATTTCACATTATCAATAAATGTTTTCAAATTAATTTTCATGTACAACATATTCATTATCCATGATAATTGTAACAAAATAAGAGCATTCATCCTGTGTCTTTCAAAAAATGTAAGCAACTCTGAGTTCATTACTTCACTGAAGCTTAAAAAAAAATAACTAATTAAATAGATGACAATAGATATCGTGGTTCAATAATAATCTAATCTATGTAGGAATTGATCCCTAAGAAAAATTCCAAGCATAGATAAATATTAGACCATATAGAAATATAAATATTAGACTAATAAAGATAGTATATTTATATTGTCCCCGATAAAAGGATAGAATGAGATAACCCGATGATGATGAAAGCATTTTTTTGGTCATAATTTCTGATGGTCCAAAGGTATTTCCCAGAATGAACATGTTAACTCCATCCTTAGTTGATAAATACCTGATATACTCTAGTCTACTTAGGTTGATGAACTGTAGAGGGGCATTTCACATTATGAAGAAATGTTTCTAAATTTCCCATACCACATCTTCATTGTACATAGGAATATTAACTAAACATATGAGGGCACTCATCTTGTGTCTTTCAAAAAAAGTAAGCAACTATGAGTTCTCTACGTAAATAAATTATCAAAAATAAATAATTAAGGATTTCATAGTTCAATTGGAATTTGATACTACTATATGCAGATATCTCTTTTCTACAGGATATACGGTGTCCAGCTCTACAAATTAAGATTTAAGAACACCATATCCAATCGTTAGACCACTAGTCCATCTTTTAGTACCATGTTTATCGGTGCTCTATAGTGACTCGTGAGTAAAGAGAAAATTTTATTCAGCTCACTAGCCTGATCTTCTGGAACTAGCAAAAACAAGAAAAATGATGTTCAAATGACCTCAAACAATTAACCAAGCCGTTGCTAAAAATCAAAATGTGAAATGTTGTCATATATGCAAGAAATCATTTAGTATAGTCAGTATAGTTTTAGCATTTTGCTTCATTGCATTGACTTTATAGACAAACTGTAAACTATGCCATCACAATATCTGTTTATTTAAAACTATTTATTTTACAAAGGGATAGAACTGATTAAAAATACAAGAATATGCAAGTCCCAGTTGTAAGTTTCTTTCTTAATTTTCAACTTGGGAAGGGTAAAGTGACTGCATTAGCAAGTCTAATAAAACAAGGATAAAATTCATAGAAGTTTGTTTCATCCACCTCTGCAAACCAATTTAATTTAAAAGGAGAAATTAAAGATCTTTACTTTTGTGGAGGTCAGCCTTAGCTTTTGCCTATTGTAGTGTTCATGTTGTTCCTTTGCATGACACCATATGGTTTTTGTAAAGGGAGGGTTTGTCTGATTTGTTAATTATGGTTATTATGTCCATGTTTCTACCTTAACAGTAGTTCGGTTTTCTAGTTTCAGGTTTTTTTGGATATACACTGGCCTCAAATATAGAAAAGAAAGTATAGGCACTAAGTGCTCACTCCTAGATGAGGATCTAAATTGGTGAGAGTTAGTCCTAGCTATTTAGTATTGTCTTTATATTACAGTACCATTTCCTATTAACGGATGACAGAAGATAAGATAAGGCTAGTTTTATTAATGGTAGTGGGTGACAAAAAGATAGGTCAATGGGGCTCAAAAGTACACCAGTTACAACATACTATGGGAGTGCACATTACTTGTCATTAGGGATAGATGTAAAAAGTAGAGGGAGAAGAAGCATCCACATATGTATCAATCACTCTGGAGCTACAAGATAACTTTATCCTAGCTTCCTTATTTTCATGGCCAAACATCATCATCTGGTTCTCACTTTTGATTCTGAGCACAAAGCAATCACCTTTACAGTTTTAAAAAGCATGGCCATGGTGGCCCAGTACAAAAATATCAGTATTTTTATTGCACACCATATAAGGGTTTTCTTTTGTTGTCCTATTGAACGGAGTTTCTATCAAAATTGGCATTTATTTCCTTATTACAAATTTTCCTTCATTTTAAGTGGAGAAGAAAGTAGTCCTTTTAAAAAAAATACAACATCCTTGATATTCCCAAACATTTTATGTTAGGTAAAGATCATTGGAAAGATTCCTAGCAATAGTATGTTATACAGACTAGATCTAGCTAGTGATGGGATGACACTTACCGCCTCCTGGAAATTCTAGAAAAAACAGAAATGAAACAGCTTCACATTATGTAGGGTAGAAAGATAATTGTATATAATCCTCCTCCCTATAAATAGGTAGCATCCTTTGCATTCATGAATAGAATAAATCATGCACCCATTTTATATCTATATAGACATACATCCATCCTTTTCCTTATTAGTGTCCAGAAATTGAATATATATATATATATATATATATATTATAATTGTGCTTCACTGTGTATATACTTCAGCCATGGCCATGTTTTCTGCAAGCAGGTTGTTCCTTTTATATCTTGTGATGATAGGTCTTGTTCAGGTAACAAATGGTTTCTCTGTGCTGGCATTAGGGTTTACATGTTTACTAATGCAACTGTTATGCTCTGTCATGGTGCTAAGTTTCTTGTTGATATCGAAAACTTATGTTTTTCATATATAGCTCATTACTAGTTGATGAAACAGATATATGTAGAAGTTGCTAAAATTGGAGCTTCAACAACTCTTGTGGTGGGTATCTATGTGCCATTATTTAAGTCCAATTGATCACATAGTTAGTATTCATTCGTTATTCATGATTACCTTACAATTCTCAAATTTACATATAATAAAATAATTAAGGTTGTCCTTGATTCCAGGAGATAAGAAATGGGATGAAAGGGAGGCTTTTGTTGTCCATAGGTATATTCTCTGTACATTATATTCTATTCTTTAGAATTATTATCATTATTTGTTAAGCTAGTTCTGTTTTTTAAGCTTTTTTTCATGTGAATTTTATTGTTGAAATTCTATATTCGAGAATTGAAAATTATTTTTCAAATCATTTTTTGTTACTATCAATACTTGTTAGGCTAGTTTTTTTGCTTAAGCTTCTTTATGCGAGTTTTTGTTGATGCTATTACTGTTGCAATTTTATCCTATTTGACAATTGAAGACTCTTTTATATCAGTTATTGTTAATTTTATATTTTTGTTGTGAATATAGGATTCATACTTGTTGCTAAGTATTGAATGTTTCTAGGGACTTCAATGTTATCTCTCTTATTTTAGCTTTTCTTTATCTTTCTTGTTTTGGTTTTTCTTTATAACTCAACATTTATAATTTATTTAGTCTGGAATTTCACTTGGAAAGTCCTTGAAAACCTAAGAATAAGGTAAATGTGAGTATAGCTTCTCACTTTCAAATTTTACTCACCCTATGAGGGTCAACATCTATCTTGAAACAAACTATATAAAAATTCAAAGAGCCATCCTGCCGAACAAAAATATATAACAATATGTAGGCACCAATAGCATTAAACAGTGCCAGCGTATAAATATTACCATCATTTCCACCAATTTCTAGCAAAAATCTTTTCCCTACAAGAGCCATGACATGACCAAAGCGAGACCCAGGACTAGGTCCATGCACTGTTAGAAAATGAAATATTACAGAGCAATGAAACACATAAAATATGCGAAAAGCACAAGAACACAAAACACATAAAACCAGAGAGACACAGATATACTTGGTTCACCCAGTTTGGGCTACGTCCACCCCGAATAGCCAATCCTTCCTTTCTATTATCCAGCAAAATGAAGAGAGACAACCTATAGTAGATCCGCTGTAATATCCTATGTTCTCTCTCACAGTCTCCCTCTTTGTTTCTCTCTCCGAGAATACACATACCATACACAACCACAATACAATACCCTCATACAAGCGAGGGGGTGCCTTCTAGGTGAAAAAACCCTAAACTAAACATAACTTCTACCGTCAGATCATCCACCTAATGAATGGACCATATTGACTAGAATTTACTATACTTTTACAAGGAAATTTTACATATGTTTTTAGCTTTGGGGGTGTTTCCCCCGAAACCCCTTACTAGGGGGGGGGATCCATGAAGTCGCAGCCGCCCCCCGTGGACCCCCCCGGCAGTGTTTAATTACGGGTGGCGTTGCTGCCCCCATTAAGGTATAGGGGTCTGACGCTATGATACAAAATAAACAAGATAATCAGGCTCCACACCCAACAATATCCCACTTGAAGACTGATTGTAGCAACTCCACCGCTGCTTCATTTGTTGGACAATGACTCCTCTTTGGACCTGACTATTTCTCATATTCATCATCATCCTTAAAGACCAATTGAAACTAAGCATATTCTCAATTTCTCCATGCTTACAATTTTTGCTAGCATATCTGCAGGATTCTGGCTAGTGTGTATCTTTTCCAGCTTCAACTGTCCATCTTCCAATACTGACCATATGAAATGGTAGTTGAGCTGTATGTGTTTAGTCCTGGAATGAAATGTTGAGTTATTTGCAAGATGAATGGCACTTTGGCTATCACTATATAATGTACCCATATCATGCTTCTTACCCAATTCATCCATAAAACTTTGTAACCAAATCATTTCCTTACTAGCCTCTGTAACAACAACATACTCTGCTTCTATTGTTGAAAGTGCAAAAACACTCTAGATTTTTGAAACTGAACTGACAGCTATTCCACCTATAGTAAATACATATCCTGTAGTGCTCCTCCTATTATATCTGTCACCTACCATATCTGCTTAAACATATCCCTGTAGAGAAATGTTTGAACCACCAAAGCATAATGCTTGATTTGTTATACCTCTCAAATATCTGAGAATCCATTTTACTGCTACCTAATGTTTTTTTCCTGGATTTTTCATGTACCTGCTTACAAATCCCACTGCATGTGCAATATTAGGCCTTGTGTAGACCATTTCGTACATTAAGCTTCCAACTGCTAATGCATATTGAACTTTAGACATATATTCCATTTCTTCATGGGTCTTGGGGCACATGTCCTTAATAAGTTTGAAATGGCTAGCAAAAGGTGTACTAACTAGTTTTGCATTTTGCATATTAAATCTTTTCAACACCTTTTGTATGTAATCAATCTGAGATAGTGTTAATTTGCGATTTTTCCTGTCTCTAGTTATTCTCATACCAAGGATTTGTTTTGAAGCTCCCAAATCCTTCATTGCAAATGAATTTGCCAATTTTATTTTGAGCACATTTATTTCCTGCATGTTAGATCCTGCAACAAGCATGTCATCTACATACAATAACAACATAATATAGCTTCCATCATTTCTCCTTTTCAAATAAACACAATGATCAGAGTGACATCTTGTATAACCTTGTTCAGACATAAACTTGCCAAATTTTAGATACCACTGCCTTGGAGCCTGTTTTAAGCCATACAAGCTCTTCTTTAACCTGCACACTAATTTTTCTTTCCCTTTGACCTCATATCCTTCTGGTTGCTCCATATAGATCTCTTCCTCCAAATCTCCATGGAGAAATGTGATATTTACATCTGCTTGTTCAATTGGAAAATATTCTGTACATACAAGACTTAAAATAGTTCTGATTGAAGTCATCTTAACAACAGGAGAAAATATTTCATCAAAATCAATACCTTTCTTCTGTGCAAACCCCTTCACCACAAGTCTAGCTTTGTACCTCTGTTTTCCTCCATCTTCTTCCTTTAGCATGTAAACCCATTTATTCTGCAATGTAGTTTTACCTACAGTCAACCTGACTAAGTCCTAAGTCTGGTTATGCATTAAGGAATCCATATCTTCTTCCATGGCTAGCTCCCACTTCTTCCTAATTTCAACCTACATTGCTTCTTCATAACATTCAGGCTCACTAGAATCAGTCAACAATAAATAATATAATGAAGGAGAGTATTGCTCAGGCGGTCTACTTATCCTAGTAGATCTTCTAACACCACTTTCAGGTGTTTTAGGTGCCTGTTACTGTTGTCGTTGTTGTTGTTGTTGTGGCTCTTGATTATTATTATTTTTAGGCACCTTTACCTTTTCTGTGATCTCATCAAGAACTGTGTATTCTTTGTTTTCTTTTTCCTGTTTCCTTTCCTGCAACTGATTCTTATACAATACCTTTTCATTGAATATTACATCTCTGCTCCTAATGATTTTGTGATTTTCATAATCATATAAGAGATAACCAAAATCATTAACACCATATCCAATAAAGGTACATTTCCTTGATTTTTCCTCAAGCTTGGTTCTATTTTCTTTATTAATATGGACAAAGGCCTCACAACCAAAAGGCTTTTAAAAAGAGTAGTTTATCATTTTACCTGTCCATGCTTCCTCTGGAATACAACCATCCAAGGAACTTGAAGGCCTTCTGTTTATTAGATAAACAATAATATCTACAACATCTGCCCAAAATTGTAAAGGCAATCCTGCATGCAATATAATGCACCTTGCATGCTCCATGATTGTTTTGTTCATCCTTTCTGACACACCATTTTCTTGTGGTGTTCTTGGAACTTTCTTCTCTCCGCGAATTCCATGCTCTGAACAATACCTATCAAACTCTTTGCTGCAATATTCACCTCCATTGTTTGATCTGAGACACTTCAACCTCCTTCCTATATCAATCTCAACCAAAGATTTCCATTTCTTGAAAGTATCAAATACATCAGATTTATTCTAAATACAATAAATCCCAGTTTTTCTAGTTGCATCATCAATAAAAGTAACATAATAATGAGAGCCACCGAGAGATGATACCTGAGCAGGTCCCCATACATCTGTATGCACAAGCTCTAATTTTTCACTCTTCTTTTCTTTACCAACTCTAAGAAATCTGACTCTCTTCTGTTTTCCATAAATGAAATTCTCACAGAAATCCAAATCAACATTCTTCAAACCCGACAACAAATTTCTTCAGTGAAGATTATTCATCCCCTTCTCACTCATGTGTCCGAGCCTATGATGCCATAATGCTGCATCTACTCCTTTGGAAGTTAAAGCATTAACAGAGTTAGAAATATGATTGCATAAATACAATGTACCAACCTTTTTTCCTTTTGCTATTACCAGGGCTCCTTTGGTGACCTTCCAAGTTTTATCTATGAAAGTTGCCACACAACCTTCACCGCCTAACTACCCTGTTGAAATCAGATTTTTCTTCAGATCTGGAACATTCCTTACCTCCTCTAGTAGCCATTGGTTTCCATTTGGTTGTTTTACAAGAACTTTACCCATTCCAACAATTTTATAGGGTTTATCATCACCCAAACGAACTTGTCCAAAATATCTTTGAACGTACTCATGAAAATATTTCTTATCAGGTGTGGCATGAAATGAAGCCTCTTAATCTACAACCCAAGAATCAGTAACATTTTCGAAAGAAAGAATCAAAGCATCTTGTAGCACATCACCTGTCACATTTGCTTCACGATTGTTTTCTTGTTGTGTGTCTCCTTCTTTTCCCTTCCAAGATCTATAGTCTTTCTTTAGGTGTCCTTTCTTTCCGCATTTCCAACACACTATCCCTGATCTAGACTTGGATCCACCTTTCCTTGATTTACTACGATATCCCAAGCTCTTTCCTCTTTCCATTCTTCTTCCCCTAGACTTTGCACTCAAAGCATTACCCGATGTCTCACCAGATATTTTCCATCGCATTTCCTCGCTAAGGATAGCACCGAAAACATCATCAAACCTTAAAGTACTAGATCCAAAGATAGAGTTACTAATGGCCATAACTAAACCATTACAACTTTCTAGCAATGAGCACAGAAATAAGAGAGCTCTAACTTCATCATCAGAGTTTACCCCTACAGAACTTAACTGATTGGTAACTATATTAAAATCATTTAGATGGTCTGTAACAGATCCACCTTCTGACATCTTCATATTAAATAAATGTTTCATAAGAAATACCTTGTTTGAGGCCGAGGGTTTTTCATATAGTTTCACCAATGCCTTAATCAAACCCCCTGTTGTTGTTTCCTTCGAAATATTGAAAGCTACCGATGCCGCGAGGAACAACCGTATTTTTCTGAGTGCCTTTCTATCGAGAATCTCGCATTCTGCGTCTGTCATAGTTGTCGGCTTCTTTGTTTTTCTGCTCAATGGTAGGTATAGATCTTTCTGATACAGATAATATTACATCTACATCTTCCACACTAGGAAGTTTTGGCTGTTGAATTTCTCGACCCTAAATTTAACATCTTCTGCCATTGTTCCCAGTCAAACCAGGAAACCCTTCTTTCCTGCGAGTTTATCAGCCAAATAGACCTTTGGCCCTAATACCAGTTGTTATAAAATTAAATATTACATAGAAATGAAACACATAAAATATGCAGACAACACAAGCACAAAAAACACATAAGACCAGAAAGACACAGATATACGTGGTTCACCTAGTTTGGGCTACGTCCACCCCGAACAACCAGTCCTTCCTTTCTATTATCCAGCAAAATGAAGAGACACAAAATACAACATATCCGCTGTAATATCCTCTGTTCTCTCTCACAGTCTCCCTCTCTTTTTCTCGCTCCGATAATACACATACGATACACAGCTGCAATATAATACCCTCATACAAGTGAGGGGGTGCCTTCTAGTGCAGAAAAACCCTAAACTAAACATAACTTCTACCGTCAGATCATTCATCTAATGAATGGCCCAGATTGACTAGAAATTACTATACTTTTACAAGGCAATTGTACATTTGTTTTTAGCTTCGGGAGCATTGCCCCCGAGACCCCCCACCATGAGGGGCTCCATGAAGTCGCAGCCACCCCCTGGACTCCCCATGTAGTGTTTAATTACGGGCGACGTTTCCACCCCCATTAAGGTACAGTGGTCTGACGATGTGATAAAAGATAAACAAGATAATTAGGCTCCACACCCAACATGCACAACTACCCTGCCAAGGCATCAAGTTCTTAAATAGTATAGTATAGAATTCCAACAATATACTAGCATGTTCTTCTCCACAAATTTCAGTTATAGCTTTCAATATGAAATTATTACCTATGCCACCAAGCTTTTTGTTGAGTTAGATCAAAGACATGCAGATATTTTGATGAAAGCCCTACAGGACCAATACCACCCTACAAATGATTTAATCATCAAAAAGAAAGAGACTAGTTTAGGATGAAGCAAAACCCACACCTCATGTGAACAAACATAACACAGATAAAAGAGATTTTAAAGCACACCTGGATCACAACCATGCTACCAACAACAATTGCAGCATGGGGTAATGGTGATTCCCCCAAAGGATGGAGCCTGAAATCAATATTATTAATGAGAGAACTGGACATGTGTAAAATCAAAACATATAGTCAAAAAAATTAACTTGTGTAGAGATAAATTGGTATTCCTGTCCTCATATTCTAGTATCTAAACGAATGCACTACCACATCTCTAGAATATTCAGAAGATAAATCTGTTTGTTTTAACTTTTTTATCCCTATAAGCTTGGTTTTAATTTTAAACATAAGGACCATGAATCTGATGAAATGAAATGGAACCAAAAAAAATCCCACCATGCTATCCTACAATTTAAGTTCCATGGATTTGCTACCACATCTCTGGAATATTGAGGAGAAAAATTTGTGAGTGCTAACCTTTTTCTTCTAACCTTGTTTTTAATTTAGACATATGGAATATAAATCTGATAACACTGAATTTTAACAAAAAAATGAATTTAAAATGTCAATAGTTGAATATTTAGAAGAGTCCAACAATGATCTGGAAGCATTTGATTAACAATAGGTGTTAGAACTAAGTTTTACAAGTACTGTTGGTAGCATGGTTGTGATCCAGGTGTGCTTTAAAATCTCTTTTATCTGTGTTATGTTTGTTCACAGGAAGTGTGGGTTTTCTTGATCCTAAACTAGTCTCTTCCTTTTTGTTGATTACATCATTTGTAGGGTGGTATTGGTCCTGCAGGGCTTTCATCAGAAGATCTGCATGTCCTTGATATAGCTCATCAAAAAGAATGGTGGCATAGGTAATAATTTTATATTGAAAGCTATAACTGAAATTTGTAGAGAAGAACATTCTAGTATATTGTTGGAATTCTATACTATGCTGTTTGAAAACTTGATGCCTTGGTAGGGTAGTTGTGCATGGACGTTGTCCTGGATCTCGCTGGTTATGTCATGGCTCTTGTAGGGAAAATATTTTTGCTAGAAATTGGTGGAAATGATGGTAAGATTTATACGCTGGCACTGTTCATTGCTATTGGTGCCTGCATATTGTTATATATTTTTTTTCAGCAGGATGGCTCTTTGAATTTTTATATAATTTTTTTCAGGGAAGCGACCATTGATAGATGTTTGGGATTTGGATACAACTAGAACCTCTAAATAAATTTCTTTCTCTTGTTTTTTCTCCTCTAATGCCACTTCACTTCAAAAGGTATGCCATATAAGTTGTTGATGTTTGTGAAAATTAATTTCGAACAGTTCTTTCTTCAGTGATCCTGATATAGACATATATGTGATTATATGGAACTAGTAGCATGTACCAGCACATGATGCTTTTAAATTGTGCTGCAGTTGGAGCAGAGTAACCTAAGCAAGAAAATTCCAGTCTTTGGTCAGCTAGTTAGTGAGAACAAATTATTTATGTAGCTTGCCCTTTGATATAAATTTTTTGTAATCTTGCTTCATGAAATGAAAAATAGGAAGTGATGGGTAGTTTTCCATGTAAATAGATAATGGAGGTGCTTTAGTATCTCAGGACAGATGCAAGCAATGCAGCAAATGAACAGAAGTAAGTCGCTATATTAAGATTCATGTTATAATTTGACCCTGTATTGCTATACAAGTGAATAGTTCCTATTTATGTATTATTTTTTAGGATTGATGGCCTTTTTTCTACTTAATAATACTTGATCTCAAGATATATGGGTACATGCACCTTTCAAATTCATTTGGCATAAACACTAAAGGGAAGCAACTGGTAATATTATCATGTTCCATCCAAGACCATAGAGCTTTAAGAAACTCTTGTACATACGTGATGATGATCATAATGGAGTAATTCATTATGCTGGCACTTCATATGGTGAACCCCCATGGATGAATCCCGTGCTAGCAAAGGTATTATGAGGAATTCTATCAAATATGTTTATTCACACCATAAAGTTGTCTTCAATGCAAATGTTTAATTGATCCAACCATAGCAACAAGAAAATGAGTGTAGTAAAATTTTATCATATGTCCCATTCCTTATTTATATCGGAGTTTCCTTTAATTAAAATATATACAAGGGAGGGATGCCCAAAAAATATCATCTCATCTATTAGGTAGACTAATTTAAAATTTACATTCATGATTTTTAGAAGGCATTGGCATTTTGAGTGTCTAGTATTTAATGTTTGAGTTGTTGTGATGAAATTCCAAAATGCTTTTGTTAACCAATTCTAATATACTTACATATTTTAAAATTAAGAAAAAAATACAAAAAAAAAGTAAAATTTAATGCTGCAATTTCTATTTGCTTGATTATGAAAATTAAAGTACAACTTTTTGAATTTAAAATGTCTCAATTTCTATTTGCTTGATTATGAAAATCAAAATACAACTTTTTAAATTTAAATAACCTATCAGCCTCTCTTTGCACCATTTGGGGCACAAATAATTAATGACATACTTCAAATTTTGCAGTTACACCGTCTTTGACACCTGGAAGGATGCCCCAGACTCTATGCTTTCCATATATCAAAAAATCATAGGAGGCCTTTGCATATGGGTATATAGGTATGCAAGCATTGCCATACTAAACTTAGTTGACATGCTCCAACACCTTGATTTTTTTCTCTGTTACAAGTAAAAATTTGATTATATGATATATTTTTGGTTTATTGAAAATGTTGTAGTGGAGATACTGATGCCCGAGTCTCATTCATATCGACCAGATATTGTATGGATCAACTTAAGCTTCCTATCAAAAGAGCATGGAAAACTTGGTTTCATGAGCAACATGCAACAATCTTTTATACACTTTTCACTTCAATTTTTTCTAAAATCTTGCAATAGCTATTATAATCTAGTTGTCAAGAAATAGCTTACCTATTATAAGTTACTTGTCAAGAAATAGTGAAGCTATTACTTACTATTATTTGTTGAAATTTTTACTTACGGTATTAATTAGTATTATTTGTTTCTAGCTATGTTGTCTTAAATCATGCAGGTGGTTGGATGGACTCAAGACTATGAAGGTCTGAAATTTGAAGCTGGCTGTAGATCATACATGTTGATCAGTGCCTACTAGCAAGCTGGTGGCTCTTTGGGTGGTGGTTGTATTTCTTGTGCTGATTACAATTAATTTTCTTTTTATGGCTAGATTAATTTTTTTGTATATTATTGTTTATTATTAGCTTTTTGTGCAATTCAAGCTACAAGGGTGTCACAATGAGCTAACTCCATTGAGTTATTCTTTTATTAAGTTCAAAATAGGGGCTTGCATGATTATATATTTTAAAATCATTATGCCATTATGTGTTGAATTCTTTTTTAAAATCAATTCCTATTATACAATTTCAAGGACTACCATAACTCGTCACATAATTATTTAAAAGGTGCTAGCTCAATGGAAGAGCACCTGCTATGCAGGAGGTTAGTGGTTTGATTCCACAATACCCAAACATGAATTATTCAATGATATTGTATATTTTTTAATTAAATATTTTATATTTATTTATTTTAATGGTAAGATATTTTTCTGGATTCATTGTTTTATATTGTCTCCAGAGAGACAATAGATATGATTAAAAACATTGTCTCCAGAAAGACAATATGTCTTTAATTCCAACTATTGTCTTTAGAGAGACAATAAATGAAACTGTCTTTGGAGAGACAAAATTGAAATTTTCTTTGGAGAGACAAAAATTCTTGTGTTATTTATGGTCTTTATAGAGACAATATTTTAAGACAATTTAATTTTAAGATGATTTAATTTGAGACACCTGCTTAAAGACAATATTTAAGAAAATACACAAGTTTTCTTTTGTCTCAGATTAAGACAATTTACCCAAAAAATTTCTTAAATATTGTCTTAAAACCCCCCTTTATGTTGTAATGTGACCAAAATTTAAAACAAAAACATAAAACTTATCTTGCATCTCTTATAAAAACATAAACCAAAGTTAAAAATCAAAATGTGCCACGGTAAAATGTAAATAATAAAAACATTAAAACAAACATTCCCTTATAATTTCAGGGGATTGGTTGGTAAAAATTCACTCGAGCTCTCTTATCCCCCCGAATGAATTTTATTTGGTTTGGAGAAGTGATGACATCACCTTCTCCAGTGGGTCATCTTCCCCTTTGGCTCCTCATACCTTCTGCGCCTCAGAATATGTTGCTGGCTGTGCATTTAATGAGTTAGGTGGAGAATTCATTTCTGGTGGGTGTTGCAAATAAGTATGCAGTTGCGTGAAGATCAGAACTGGGGATTTGTTGCTCCTGTGGTCCTTCAGATTTCCATTAGCATTTAATTTTTCCGTCTCTGCTCTACGTGTAGTTGGAATTAAATTCCAACACTCCCCCTTAATTTCAACTGCTAGATTTTCTTCCATACCCAGACACTTTCTCAATAAATTAAAACCTTTTTGCCCAATGGTTTCGTCAATATATCAACAAACTGCTCCTCTATTCTACAATGTTGTAAAACAATGTCTCCATTGTTCACTAATTCTTTGATGTAGTGATACTTGGCATCTATGTGTTTCATTCTCTTATGAAACACTGAATTCTTTGACAATGATATTGTTGAGTATTATCACAATAAATTATCGTTCCTTTTACCTGTTCATGACACAAACTCCTCAAAATTCTCGTCATCCAAACTGCTTGACACGCTGATGTTGTAGCTGCCACATACTCTGCATCTGTTGTAGATAAAGCCACAATTGGTTGTTTCTTATAAGCCCATGAAATGGCTCCTGAACCCATATGAAAAACATAACCAGAGGTGCTTTTCCAGTTGTCTATACTTCCAGCCCAATCACTGTTAGTATATCCAATTAACTCAAAATTTTCTAAAGTTGTATATAAAATTCCATACCTCTTTGTTCCTTTCACATACCTTAGAATTATTTTTGTTGCTTGCCAATGTGCCTCCTTTGGCCTTTCCATAAATCTAGAAATTAAACTCACAAAATGCTTAATATCCGACCTATTTGCAGTGAAATACATGAGTCTACCAACTATGCTCTTGTACAAACTAGGATCAAAATCCTTGCTTTTGTCTTCTTTTTTGAGTTTCAATCCCATTACTATAGGAGTAATTGCTGCCTTGCAATCCTACATATTAAATCTTTCCAAAACTTCATTTACATATTTAGCTTGAGAGATAAAAATGTTATTTTCATTTTGCTCTACTTATATTCCTAAGAAGTATCTCAACAATACCATATCAGTCATCTCAAATTCATCCTTCACAACTGTTTTAAAATTCTCAATGAGCTAAGCATCATTACTTGTAAAAATCACATCATAAACATACAAAACAATAATCAAAATCTTACCATATTTCTCCTTGATGTATAATGTGGGTTCTCTTTCACATTTTTCAAACCCATTTTCCAGTAGATAAGCATCTATCCTTTTGTACCATGCTCTTGGTGCTTGTTTCAGCCCATAAAGAGCTTTCTTCAATCTGCAAACTTTGTGCTCTTGGCCTTCTTTCTCATATCCTAGAGGTTGTTCAACATAAACCTCTTCCATCAATACTCCATTTAGGAATGTTGATTTCACATCCATTTGGTAAACTTTGCACTTGTGTTGTGCTGCTATGGAAAACACTGCTTTTATTGTTTCCATTCTGGAAACTAGTGCAAAAGTTTCCTCATAGTCTCTTCCTTATTGTTGCTTGTAGCCTTTGACAAAAAGTCTTGCCTTGTGCATTTCAATCTTGCCTTCAACATTGCTCTTGGTTTTATAAACCCATTTTACTCCAATCACTTCTTTTCCTTTTGGGAGATCAACCAATTCCCATGTCTTATTTTTCTCTATGGCATTCATTTCTTCATCCATAGCATCTATCCATTTCTTGTCTTTTATAGCTTCTTAAAAATGAATATGATCCTCCACATGAAAATATAATGAAAATAAAGAGTTTATACCCTCATTTACTGCCTCTTTCTCATAAATATCATTCAAATTTCTGAATCTTTTTCCTCTTTCACTTGGTGAAATTGTGCTTGTAGAAGCACTCAAATCTGCTCCTTGTGATGTGCTTGGAGAAGCACTGTTATCACTTCTCAAGGGTGTCCTCATTCCTTCTTGCGGTGTCCCTTGCCGTCCTTGTGTTGGTGGAGGTGGTGCTACTAATAAGGTGTTTCTTTCAACCATTTCTTCCTCATCATCATCATGAGACAAACAACTTTTAACATTCACTGTTTTCTCTATGCTTCCATCCCAAGCTTCTTCCTCAATGAACTATACATCTCTGCTTATAAAAAACTTATTGGTGGATGCGTTATACAGTCGATATGCCTTTTATTCTTGATTGTATCCAATAAATATGCACTTCTCCCCCTTAGTGTCCAACTTCTTCCTTATCTGATCCGGAATGTGTGCATAAGCCACACAGCTGAATATTCTCATGTGGGTGACACGCTGCTTTATTCCGCTCCACACTTCTTTCGGAACTCTATTCATGATAGATTTGGTTGGGCATCTATTTAAAATATACGCTGCAAAATGTACAGTTTCAGCCCAATATTTATTTGGAAAATGTTTTGCATTCAACATACGTCTTACATATCCATGATGGTTCGGTTTTTCCTTTCAAAAACTCCATTTTGCTGCAATGTATACCTTGCTGTAAATTGTTTATTTATCCCATTTTCTCTGAAAAAACGCAGGAATGTAAATTTTTTATTTATCCCATTTTCTATTAAAAACTGCAGGAAATATTTGGATATATACTCTCCTCCTCTATGAGTCCTTAAGAATTTAATACACTGCCCACTTTGATTCTCTACAAGAGCTTTAACATGGTAGAATTTCTCAAACACTTCACCTTTAAATTTCAAAAAATAAACCCATGTTTTTCTTGTGAAATCATCAATAAAAGTCAGCATATAGTGGTTGCTTGCTAATGATGGTGTTTGCACTGGCCCACACAAATCTAAATGGACTATTTCTAAGGGTGCCTTTGCCCTTATGCTCTTTCCCGATGGAAAGCATTCTTTGGGTTATTTTCCCAAAATGCAGCCTTCACATAGACTGTCCGGTTTTCCAATCAATGGTAATCCCTTTACCATTCCTTTCCTATGCAACAAATTTAGACCTCCAAAGTTGAGATGTCCAAATCTCAAGTTTCATAACCAATTTTCATATTTTTCTTCTCTTTGGAATGTCTCTTGTGTCATTGTTGCCATTTCATCTCCTTTCTTCAAATCTACTCTCATCTTGAAAGGGAACATTATGTTCCTTGTCATCTTCACTTGTGCAATGCATTTCTTGCTTGGTGGTTTATCTATGGTGGTGCATACATCATCTTCAAAGTAAACATTGTACCCCTTTTGAATGAGCCATCCAATGCTCAAGAGGTTACACTTCATACCAGGCACATAGTATACATCTAATATGGATCTTCCTTCTTCTTTTTTTGTCAAAACATTTACTCTACATTTTCCCATGATAGAGACCTTATTGTCTGTCCCCAATGTAACTTGAGACTTTACATTTTAATCTATCATGGAAAACATAGAAATATTTCCAGTCATATGGTTACTACATCCTGAATCTAGAAACCATATATCTTCACTCTTTCCTTCAACCATATTACATGCTAAAAACAACTTCTCTTGACTAACATTTTCCTTAGCAATATTATCACTAGGTCTATTACCCATGCCATTCCATTTCTTCCTACATTCATTGGCATAATGGCCACATTTTTTACAGTAATGACATTGGACTTGGGATTTATCATACCTTTGTCCATGTGCTTGATGTTGTCCACCTTGCTGGCTGCTGCTTTGGCCTTGGTTTTGATTTTGGATGCTGCTCCTTCCATTTGTATTTTTTGGGCTATTTCTTCCTCCTAAGTTCTAACTTCTGCCTCTACCTTTTCCTCTGTAGTTTCCTCTGCATTGACCTCTTCCTCTTCCAAAGGACATTTGGGTCTTGAAGGCATGCTCCAAAGATGAGTCTGCTGTTCTGCTCAATCTTTGTTCATGTGTCATCAGTGATACATGAAGCTCATCTACTAAAAACTTTGAGAGATCCTTGGTCTCTTCTATTTCCACTACTATGGCATCAAATATTGAGGGTAAACTTCTCAATATTTTCTCCACTATCCTTATTTCTTCCACTATCTCTCCAAAAGATATCATTTGGGTAACCAACCCAATCAGTAGAGTAAAGAATGAGTCTATTGTAGCAGAATCCTTCATGAAAATAACTTCAAAATCCCTTCTCATTAATTGAAGCTTTGTTGTATTTACCTTCTCCATACCTTGATAGGTTTTCTGGAGGGTATCCCATGCATCCTTGGACCTCTTAGCTGCTGCTATCCTTGGGAATACACTTTCATGCACTGCTTGATAGAGATATAAGAGGGATTTTGAGTCCTTCTTCCTATTTATCTTCAATAAATCCTTCCTTGCCTATGTTAAGGCATTAAAAGCTTGCTTATCTGCTGGTTCTTCAAAACCATCTTCAAAAAACTCTCATAAATATTGAGAGGCAAATAGGGCTCTCATGGTGATTGTCCAGTATTCATATTTCTTCCCATTGAACTATGGGAGTTGAGTATTTCAAATACTCATGCTTGTGCTGGTTCTTGCCATGACTTAACACACTAAACTATGCTCTAAACTTGACTGAACAAACTGTCTCCTTGTTGGAGAGATACACTCTATCTCTGAAAACTCTTGAGACTTCTTATTTTTACAACTCACTGGACTGTAAAATTTAATGCAAACACAAAAATCTGTTTTAGAGAATTACCTTGGACTTTTGTTGAGCCTTCACTCTCCTGGAGAACTGCTGCAACAAACTCTTTCCTTCAGCTTCTTTGACACCTTCAAAGAGCCTAGACTAGCTCTAATACCATGTTGGAATTTCTAAACAATTCATTAACACATAGAGGAAATAAAATTCCCCAACTCAACATAGAGATTTAATTAAAAATGCGGACAAAGAGATGGCATAAAAACTTCTATTAAAAAAAAAACTCTGTTACAAGATTAAATTCTTCAGAACTGCAGCGTTTTGGATTAACGAAAAAAATGAATTTTTTGAATGCTATAGATACAGTACTATTCAAATTCTGCTCTCTGCCCTTTTCACTACTACATACACAATTTTCAGCTCTCTGTCTTTTCTACCTTTGGGATTTTTCACAATACACTGTTGTACTGCTCTTTGTTACTGCTCTCTGTTTCTTTTAATACACAACCACACTCCTCTCTTTTTTTAATACACATGTCATATTACATTATATATAAATATATATAATAAATATTCCATATATATATATATATATATATATATATATATATATAACCAAACTTTAAAACAAAAACATGAAACTTATGTTGCGGCTCTTATAAAAACATAAACCAAAGTTAAAAATCAAAACGTGCCGCAGTAAAATGTAAATAATAAAAACATTAAAACAAACATTCGTTTATAGTTTCTGGGCTGGTTGGTAAACATTCACTCTAGCTCTCTTATCCCCCTGGAATGAATTTTGGTTGATTCAGAGAAGTGATAACATCACCATCTCTGGTGGGTCATCTTCCCCTTTGGCTCCTCATACCTTCTGCCCCAGAATATTTTGTTGGCTGTGCGTTTAATGAGTTAGGTGGAGAATTATTTCTGGTGGATGTTGCAAATAAGTATGCCTTTGCGTGAAGATCAGAACTAGGATTTGTTTCTCCCATGGTCCTTCATATTTCGATCAGTGTTTAATTTACGGTCTCTGCTCTACGTGCAGTGGGAATTAAATTCCAACATATTTTTCTATTGCTATGTGATGCCTATTTTTCTGGGTTGTAACTGAGATTGGAAAATCTTAATCATATAATTTTTTTTAGCAAAGTGGTTAAAATATAAATTTTTGAGCAAAGTCGTCAAAATATTATTATAGGTTAAAAGAAATTTCCAAATAATTGATAACATCAAATTTGATTCATTTTATTTCAGGATAATTGGATTAATTTTATTGATGTCTTTATTAGTACTAAAAAACAAAGTAGCTATTAGTTATTAAAATTTTTCTAGATTGTTATCTTTTTTACTGAAAAATAAATTCCAAGTTTTTCAAACACCAAATGGTTTGTATGTTTAATAAAAAAAATAAAAAAAATTATTTTTATATTTTAAAATAAAATATTGTGAATGTCAATTCAAAATTTAACATGTAGTTATTTATTTTTTTATAACATTTTCAATTTGGATAATTTCTAACCACTAAAAAATTTATGTAAGCTATATAGAATATTAGTTATTAAGAAAATTAAGTTTAAAAATCATAATATAATTAATGACAGATAAAATTGATAACACTCTTATTTTAAAATAAAAATTTAAATAGAAAATAAAGTATTGTTTAAATATAATATATATATATATATATATATATATTTATATTTATTGGTTCTAATTAAAAAATGAAAATTAGATTGTTCATAATTTTACATAAAATTTTATGTCTATTGTGATCCAATAGGTGAGAAAATCCACATTTATTTACTTTGATAGGATAGGAATTTTGATATATATATATATATATATATATATAGTGGTTCTAATTAAAAAATGAAAATTAGATTGTTCATAATTTTACATAAAATTTTATGTCTATTGTGATGCAATAGGTGAGAAAATCCACATTTATTTACTTCCACATTTATTTACTTTGATAGGATAGGAATTTTGATAACGAATATCACTTAAAATGATAGCCAAAATATTAATATTCTGAATTCATGTGACCAATTAAGAATCTCTAGAATGTTTTAACTTTTTAGTATATTATTAAATTATTATATTGTATTATAAAACAATTTTTGATTTTTATTATATATATATATAATATAAATTTATTATATTTATTTAAATATTTAAGCAAAATTAAGTTCATAATCGTTTAATATATATATTTTAAAAAATTAAACATTTTTTTTATACAAAATTTAAAATTTTTAAAAAATTGTTATTATTTATGGGAATAGTAAAATTATAATATTTGTTTATAACAACCAACAATTTCATTAATAATAATTTTCGTTTGGATTAAAAAAAAGTTACATGATAATTTTTTTAAATTAAAAGTAATATAACAAAATGTGTTTAGTAAAATATCATTTAAAAAAAAATTATTGATAAGTACATGGTTATCTTGCTAATATAAGCGTATTTTGTATAATTGTATTAATATATTCCACATACCAAATATACAATATTGTACTTTCTATGTAACTTATATAGCTATATCACTATATAAATATTCTTAACTTATTTTTAAATTTGTTAAAAAAATATTGTGAAAATTAATGATATATTAAATTCAAATATTCTATCCACGTTATTATTTAGTTAAAAGTGTTTACATAGATATGATGGTGAAAAATTGTGATTAAAAAAAAATAGTTCATTTTATTTTTAATAACACATTATTTTAAAAATACTTAATTTTTTTCAAATTTTCTAAATTTATCAAAATAAATATGATTAAATTATTAAAGTTAGTTGTCAACTACCTATTATTGGTTTAAAGTTGTTTTCCTAGAAATAATGGTAGGGAAATCTGGTTTTTCTGAAAGCCAAGTTCGTTTTACCATTACTAACTATGTGTATATTATTTTAAAAATTAAACATTGCTATATTAATGATTTTCAAATTTGGTAATTTCATATAGAAAATTAATATTTATATGGGTTTCCTTAGCCTATGTATATATATATACAAATAGTAATTTTATGTTAATAAATGTCTGGCTTTAGGGTCAATTATCTTACATGAAAACTCTTACATATTGGATCATCTATGAGAAATCTCGGATGATCTATGAGAGGGAGATCTTCAGATGCGTAAAAAAAATGTTTATTGTCACCTATACATACCATACTCAAACAAAAAAGATGTTGTCGATATATTCTACAAAAATTTCCTAGGAATAAACAAAACTTGCATGTTATCATCTTTGAGGGTTACAATACAAAAATAAATTGATATCCATTTTACATGAAATTAATTCAAGACAGAAAAGAACTATCACCAAGGACCATGTTCGAAATCCTCCATGGCTCAACCTCTACAAACCCTTCGCCGCCTAGTATGAGCACCAACAATGCCAACCTCCTCAACATCCCTTCATGAATTAGAAACCTCCAATACCACCACCATCTCAACCAGCTTCCTAACATCAACATTTATCTTGGAGAAAAAGCACTCGAGGGAAGTGTTATGCTCCTCAATTTTGTCCTCCAAAAAGGAATAAAAAGATCATCATTGATGCTCTAATAAGTCCTCCAACTTATAGATGGTAGATACTAAAGATTGTGTGGAGTCTATAAGCTTGTCTATCTGCACTGAGGTCTTGATGTTCTCCTAGAGGCCTTCATATTTATACTTCCCATCAATGATATTGATTTTGAAGAGACCATAAATATGTAGGTGTAGATGGCCTAATGGAGTATTTCATTTTATTTCCTCACCACTTACAAAGGTGTAGAAGGTTCATTTCTAAATATGAGTTTGTTTCAAAAATTCTAAATTAGCCAACATAGGAAATTTTATAAATTCATCCCACTTCTTCTTTGCACCAAGGAATATTTTCAGGTCAAGGAATATCCGTCCTCTGGTTTATGCACATATTCTCTCAATAATAGGGAATGATAAGAGCTAATTTTATAGGATCAAAGGAAAATTACCTAGTTTTCATTGCAAAGAGGTAGTACTGAAACATATGTGGGATAGTCTCTTCATCATTGCAACATAAAGCACACCTTTAAGTTCCTACTATAGTTCTTATTTTCATATTTTGGGACTTGAGAATATTTCCATGAGCTAGATACCAATAAAAGGAATTTCCTTTTGGGATGTTATTTGGCTGCAAATTTTGGACCAAACCTTGTGTTGATGGTGATGGACCCACCAAAATTAAGGGGATTTCCCCGATATGAAGTCCCACTTATACCTTACACCATTTGGTGTAGAATTCCCATCCGAAATAAAGGCTCGATTGTTGAATTATTAAATATTTTCATTCACTATAAATGTCAGCAACAGAGAGGGATGTGATGCTTCCCACGCAAAACAAGAAGGTGTGACTAATGAGTGTTGAATTGTAACTGTGTTGAGGTTATTATACTACAGTGAGAGGGAGGAAAGTGTGATTTGAAGAGATAAGTAATAGTAGCACCGACGAAGAGACACACATGAACGAGAAGGATTTGTCTAACAGCATAGCAGAATAGTCCACAAGGGATGTGACTTTCATTACATCCATCGAATGAGAAATTTCTATCTAATATCCTACGAAATAGTTCAGATGGAACAAAAATAACATCCATTACAACACATTCACGATAAGACAAGTACTAAAATAACAGAAATATTTCAACTACCTTAGAACATGTGCAAGGAAACATGAAATACAAAGATCCGTAGAATATTCTTACAAACATTCATAATCCATGCATGAATAAAATATTGGACTCTAAGGCTTCTGTTATTAAGTAAAATTTCCAAGACACATTTATACAATGAACATCACTAAATCCAATAGTGGAGCATTAGAGCCACTCGTTGCTCCACAAAATAATTAGATTATCTCTCTAATGCTTTGTGGGAGGAGCCAATGTGAAAATTCCTTTGCTCATACAATGAGGGAGTATATATAACCAAGGGGTGATGCTTCAATCTCCTTGTGACTCTTCAACTACCATCATATTTGTTGTAACTCCTATGAATTTTCAACTTACATGACCCTTCATATTACATGTATGTCGTTTGGACTTCCGCTTTACAATACATTTTGAATACAATTTACATGATTCACAATAGTGACGTGGCATACGAAAAATCATGAAATATCATGAAATGACACTTCTGACATGGATGACTTGATGATGTGGCAATGTCAAGCCACTTCTACTGCTAGGTGTTGAATTTATTCTTGACGATGTTTTTATTTTCACCTCTGCATGGCTTGGTGATAAACTAGTTCTTGAATAGAAGCCACAAAGTAATGTCTCTTTGCATTATCTTAATTGATTAGCTTGTGGGATTAGCTACAAGGGTATCTTTCAACATGCCTCCATCCTTCATCTTTTTCTTCATAATATTTCCATGGGTTGATAGTGTACCTAATCTTGCAATTCACTCAGGATGAGATGCCATCAATATGAAAACCCCCTAGTTTAAGATTCAACATAATGATCCATTAAATGAGTCTAAACTAGATGGAGAGTTGGGAGAGAGGCTCATTGACTATGAATTTACACAGTTAAAGAAGGACAATGTGAGACTTGAGCTTCAAGATTTCACAATGTGTAATTCAGGCTGTGTTGAGGAACCAAAATACACAATTTTAAGAGACAATGGGATAGGCTAAGGGAATGGAAAATGGGTAAACATATTGTGTAGTTATGAGAGACAAGGGTGGTTGGGCCATTATGGATTTTCTTAGTTAAATAGGTTAGGGGATGAGCTTGAAGTTTGTTATTGTGAAGTGTGCAGCTAAGGTCAGGTTGAGAGACAGGATTGTACAATTCTGGAAGTCAAGGACAAAGCTTAAAAATAGAAACTAAGAAATGTAGTAATCATGGGAGGCAGGGAATACGCACGACACAATGCCAAGTAGCAAGGTCATAGCTAGAGGACTAATATTGCAAAGTGCATATTTTAGGAACACTGGGTGATGTTAAGTTGCTTGTTCAAGAAGTTTTTCCGAAAAATGGATAAGTGTGGGATCGGTGAGATTTATGTGAACGGTGATAAAAATTTAATTGTTATAACACACTTAGAATTATTTCATGAATCAACAACATATATCATCCAAAACACATGAACAAATCATTTCCCTCAATGTGATGAATTTACGACAAGTTACGACAATTGTGACAATAACGATACAATTTGCGATGATCGTGATTGTTAGTATGAATCTTAATCGCAAGCGTACGAAAAAGGCTCATTTTAGTCGTGCATAACAAACAACCCTAACAGCAAATATGGCTACCAATGTCTTTAGATCTACAATTAGTTGACCAAGATAAATGCTGCAAAAATCTAGATATATGCATTAAAAGACATTAAGTAGTAAATAAAAGCAAGAGTTTCTCCATGCATCCAATAGACAAGACAAGATTGTTTTAAATAATTTTTGTATTTTTTGACACCTAGGAAGGGAACATAGAAAGGATGTTACCATTCCCCCTCAATGGGATGGGTTCTTGTAAGTCCTCAGCACTTCAGATCTAAAATCCCTCTCTCTTGATGGTGTAGAAAACCCGGACAAAAATGGAACTCAAAAGGAGCTCCTAAAAAAAATGGTAGCAAAATATGACAATGATGGTGGATCAAAGTCACACCAAAATTATAGATCCAGAGTGATCTTTAGGAAAAAAAAGGTATTGAATGAGTGGGAAAACCCTTCTATTTATAATAAAATATTGAGTTAGTCTAGATAGTGGTGTATAATTAAAATATTATTAGCCAAATCAAGATCGAACTTTTATGGAATATTTTATTATATTTGTTAGAGGGAAAAAGAATTTGACTTTTGTCGAATCCCTTTATTTGTAAATAATAAATAAATAAATGATTTATTTATTATTTTAAGGATGTGGTTGAGTAATAATCAAATAAATAATTATTTATTTAATTATTTATTAATGATTTAGTCAAATTTAACAAGGAATATTATTTAAATCAGGTTTAAATAATTATTCCTAGAAGATAATAAGATAAATAATGATTTATATAATTAATTTTCCTATTTTGGGTTAGATATGACTAGGAATATTAATTAAAATTTTGTTTAACTAATTATTCCTTGAGGAAAATCAAACAAATGTGGATTTGTTGAATATTTCCCTATGGGGTTTCCTGTTTAGACCATAAACAACTTAATAAATGTGGTTTACTAAGTTATTTTTCATAGTGAAAGAAATTTTACTTACGGTAAAATTGGTTTTACATGGTGTCCTTAGGTCCATATAATAGTAACAGGTTAGATGACCAAAAAATGGTGTAAAATATTACCCCCTAGCATGCGAGCATTATGAGCTAATCGTATGACCGAAGTACATTGTAAGAACTCAATCATTAGACACTGGAGGGGAAGTCAGAGAGAGAGAAATTTAAGGTAGACCAAAGCGCTAGAGGACTAGACCCTGAGGAGGCGAGACTTACAGGTGCGACAAGTCCCTTTTATGAGTGAGTACCTGTGCTATAGGCGATGGGGGGAGGCATACCTATGCTCACTGAGACAAAATACAAAGAATAATGCATCCAATAAAAAAGGGACTTAACTATATAGTACATGCTGGCATAAACATGAGCCAGATAAAAACATAATAATGAATCCCAAATATACATAATGTGCCTGGGATAACAGCTAGGACTTATACAATAACATCTGAGTACATGAGATATAAATACAAAAAAAGTACCCCTGTACAGAGGAAAGGGCTCTGAATATATGACTGATACATGCAAAACAAAAGGCGTTGTAAGCGGCTAAGGCCAACATCATCAAATCTATGGAGTTGCATCAAAGGCTATAATGAATAGGTCATCCGAGCATGTGGGGGGCTACCTAAAGGGCCACCCACTCATGAGGTCTGAAACATCTCACAGACACCCGAGAATCACTAGTATAATCTGTTGCATCACTAAACCATCAAGTATACGAATCTCGATCATTCTATAAGGAGTTGGAGCTAAGAAACAATCAAGTCAAAGGGAAATAAGGAGTCCCTTTTCCTGATCTGAGGCACAAAATAAGAGTGGAAGCTGGAACCAAGGTACACCAGCCTCTAGACCTATCTTCTGGAATGAATGATCTAATGTCGATAGAAGGAGGTCCACCATAGGTGAGGCAATAAGGGATCCTCAACTAAGGCATGAGAGAAAATAGTAGAGTGACTGACAGAATAAAATTAGGGATGATAATGAAATGGGGGGTACTGAGTAGCGGACGGACGACTTCCCTTGTTAGAGCATAAAGGGCATGGATGACCTCGCAGCAACTGACACACTATCAAAGGGGACAGGGGACAGTAGGAATGAAGCCATGATGTGCGACATGAGAGAGAGAAAAAAAATGAAGGATGGAGGACTATAGTGAGATACAAAGTGACTCGGGATAGACTCCATGGATGTGATTATGACTCAACTCATATTCTCTAAACAAGGGCAACTCGATGATGCTGGCACACATAAAAGGTCCAATGGGGACCATAAAAACATGAGTACAGGGTGGTTACTCATGATGAAATTTGACATGAGCATGGCAAGTATGGAGGCAAAGTGGTGGCCCAAGAACAAGTGGTTCAAGTGAAGAAATTCGATTTTTGAGGAGTGGTGGAGTGACCCTACTTGGAAAAATATGTCATGGTGAAGTTTCAAATCAGAAAAAAGTAATAGATACCCATTTGAGAGCACGGTGAGAGCTTTTGAAGAGTACAAATGATTTTTAAAACTAAGATATGGTTTGGTCATAACAGGAAAAAGAAAAATATGGGGTTTCTCTTTTAATAAGGCATTTTCCCTCCAAATTCACGCATTTGCAAGTGTAGCTGTGGTGAAAGTAGAGAGGAAAGAAGGCCCTAAATCTTGAAATGATCATAGCGGACAAACCAACCATTAGAATCCAAATCCATCCATTGCAGGTAAGAGGCCTAACCCTACTCTTTCATTTAAGGGGATCAAAATTTCAGTTTAGGCACCCACAGCTCATGAAAAAGCTAGGTCGCACTTTTTGGGGTCTGTTCTGCGACCTTGGTAGCAGGCATTAGGTAGAAAACTACGACCTATCCTAGAAAATGACCCGAAAAGTACGACCTGTCAGAGAAAGAGGGTTTCAACACTGTTTTTGGTTGAGATCTAGGATTTTTATGGTTTAGGGGCATAGGTTCCCCCAAGCATGTTGTTTTCATGCCAAAATTTATTTAGAAAATGGGAATCTAAACACATTTAAATGATGTGGTGCACCATTTATTCTCGTTATGGTTATGCAGTTTGAGAAAGAAAATGGAGGATTACCAATATATTTTGTTACTGCATGTATGAAGAAAATGGACTAAGTTTATGGGCTGGCATAGGTGGTGTCACTATCCTAAAGAGTGGATTTGGAGATAATGAATTGGTGCTCTCCTGGAAAACCCACCGTTTGGTTAACAACAATGTCAAAGGAACCGGGTTACTGATATAGTATGAAGGAATGGTGAGGGGTACCATCCCTAGAGTGCTATGAAATGATATGGGACTCTAGAATTTCTTTTAAATGGGGAAGAATAATGGTACTAGATTTGACATGAGCAGATACACTAGAAGAGTTGTGGAGAATTTCTTCTCCTAGACTCTCAAATATGGGTGCTCCCTTAGCCAAACATTGGCTATCAATGTAATGGCCACAAGGTGTATGTGGTTCGAATGCATTGGTTCGATGTAAGTGGGCATAGATAAAGTTAGGGGTGGTGACTTCTTCCATAATGTCATCATTTTAATAGAATATGGGGTGTCTGGTGGAAGAAAAATCACCTGACGCGGTGAAGCTACCTGACTCATCATCATGAGAAGAAAGGTTTACATGTGCATCATCATGGAGGTTGACGAAACAAAAATCAGATAAGGGATCCATTAATGTTGAGCCGAGGGTGATTGTTGAAGGGAGGTTGAACAAAACAGAAGGGGAAGTCTTACAAGGAGCTTCCACCATGGATCTCATGAATGATTATAGGTAGAGGATGGTAGCTGCAGGTTCCATCATCTCAACATGAGGAGGGGAAATGTCAATAGGAACAGGTATATCTTCAAGCTGGCTTGTAGCATACTGCATAAGGATGGGAGAGGAAGACTTACTTTTTTCAATCTCGTACTCCTAAAATACCTCTAAAGAGGCATGGTAATGCACAAGGTGGGGAAAATGGTGAGTATAATGGCCATGGAGATCACAGAAAGCACAAGGTTGGTTGGTGTGAATTTTCTTAGGGTTCTTGGCTACACTCAAGGAAGAAACAGAGGCTTTAGGGACCGTAGGCTTAGGGAACACAACATTAACCATGGGTTTGATACGAGACAACTTAGGACAATGATGGGTGGCATGACCAAAAACATCAGACAAAGCACAAGGCTTTGGAGGCTAAGGAGGAGCAAGGTCAGTCGGGGAAGCCTTGTCTTTTGATGCCTTCTTACAAATTTTTCCCTTTTTACTCGAATCTGTTGCAATATGAGAAGGTTCTTTTTGAAGTGGTTGAGGCACGATAGCATCGGGACGAGTCATGGGGACTAGTTGAACCAAGTTCAAAGCAAGATAAGGTTTGGGTTAAACAAGTAGGGTAGTGGCTGGGGGATCGATGTACCAGATGGGAATCCCTAGGGTCAGGTTAGGAAGGGATAGGGTAGCCATAATAGTTACCGAGAAAACTCTAGGAGGGGGATCTAGGAACAATATCTGACCAAACTGGTAATGGTCAGGCGAGACGGATCTGAGATGGTTAAGGCCAGGAGGAACTATGCCAGGAGGGTAGAGAGGTTCATGGATACGAGCTGAAGGTGAAGGTACAAGAGGAGGGGGTCTAGAAGGTTGAATTGAAGGGCTAAGAGTAGGTTGTGGAGGGCATCATTGATGACTAGCTAAAGCGGGCTGCTTGATGGAAGCCCGAGACGGTTGCATCATGAAAACATTCTATGAGCTGGGATCAGAGATAGGAGGAGGAAGACCCGGGAATGAACCAAGAAAATAGGAGGCTTTGTATACTCTGAGTGAGACACTTGTCAAGGAGTCGACGATTTTGTTATTGGCCATCGAAGAGATGGACTCATGGGAGGTCTGAGACTTCAGTTCATAATATGTCAACTGGTCAATGTTGAATATCTTTCCATTATTGGGAAAGGACATATTTCGGTGAACCACAGATGGTACATAAAACATCACATTGGTGTAGCTACGACCCAATAGAATGTTGAAATCTAAGGGGGCATCAATGACTTCTACATCAACCTAAACAACATTACCCACAAGAGTAATAGGAAAATTGCGGAACATGACAATGGGCTTGGAGGAGTGTTCATCTCATGCTCGGAGGGTGATAATGGAAGGGTCCAGCTCAGGTGATCTGAGTTGCTTCCAACCCGAATTAGACATCACACAGGTGGATGCCCCCTCATCAATCATACAATAGAAAATTTTGGTGTTCCAGATCTTAAAAGGGATTTGGAAGGCAACAAAAGGAGGAAGGGAAATATGTTCTTACTGGTCAACATCAAAGACGATCAATCAATCATTTGAAGAATCTATAGCACCCATGGCAGATAGCAGAGCTTTTTATTGTGAAGGGCATGAATGGAGGAGTTCCATCAGTTATATGGTAGCAAGATATTGCGCCAAATCATCTACTATACTATACGAATGGGCAGCTTTGGTAGAAGCAACATTTCAGCGTAATGGTCTTTTAGGGATCTTGGTATGAACCTTTGCCTTAGGCAGAGGGATCTACAAAGGAACATTGGTTAGCAAAATAGGCTCAGCAGAACCTAAAGAAGGGGGCTTGCGTGCAGACGTAGCAGGAGGCTTATTATACTGACAAGACCGAGTCTGAAGGTTGAGGCCAACGGTAATGGGTTGGTCAGATTTCAACATGATAATCTGGTAATTGGAGGTACCAGACGGAGGAGGCTGAGTGGCCGCCTAACCTTCAGGTGGTTGGGTAGCCACAAATCCTTGCTGAGGGAAAGGATTAGTAAACACAGCTGGCCGACTAGGTGCAACATTGGGAGGCACAGAATGGGAGGCTTGTTGTCCTTGCGATGCTTCTTGAGTGTCCCATGTCTACCGCATTTGTGGTAAAAAAGGACAATTATGGGTGTAATGTCCATAGACATCGCAACATGAACAAGTCTTATTCATGCGAACAGGCCTGTCTTACTTGGGTTGAGTGCCCTATTGCTAGTTAGTAGTGTTAGGTGCATTACCTTTGGTATTAGGTCTAGGATTAATAGAGGAAGATTTATTTTGAGTGCCTTTCCTCTTCTTTTTGGAAGTATGAGAATTAGTCGCGCCCTGTTGTGCATACACCTGCCCCTGATGGGGTGGTGGTTACTGTTGCAGGGGTTTAGAATGCAAGGGAGGCAGAGGTGCTAATGCTAGAGGAGCTCGAGCACCATGATGTGGATACAAATAATAAGGAGGTTGTGTGAAATTGTGGTAAACAAGTTGGGAAAAATGAGGAGGCATGCCATATCTTGGATACATGCTACTGAGAGGGGGAAGAGTGTTGGAGTTGTTGGCCCCTCCCTGAGGGAAACCATAGCCCATTGGAGGGTGAGCGTATGGATGAGAAAGAGATCCAATGATACCGTCGGTGGCATGCGATGCACCTGGTGCATTGGCACCACCGGGTCTAGGAAGATCTGGTAGAACGGTATAAACATAAACAGACTTAGCGTAGATCAAGTCATATTTTAACAAAATCTGGAGAGCAGCTTCTTCGGTTTGTGGAAAATGCAATGCGACATCTTTGCCATTAGAAGGTGGATCTAAGAAACCAGTCCATGTAGACACGGCCTTTGAAGGTAGCGTCTCGACATAGGCTCTTTCTTCTCCGCCATTCCTAGACATGATCAGATAGGCGGGTCGCAGACAATTGAAGGAAATAAGTCAAAAGTTTGGTACCACTAGCATAATGAAGGAGAAGCTAGAAATAAGACAGAAAATCCCAGGAAAGAGTCGCAAAGGTGGTATGAGAGGATGAGGCCTGATCAACATAGCACATAGAAGCTTCACCAGGAAGCGTACAATGGAAAAACTGAAGACAGACAGAGTCACTGGTCATGGAGTTAGATGAACACCACATGTGGAAAGATCGAACATGATTTGTAGGATCTTCTCCAGTAAGACCTTAAAACTTGGAGATGTCGGAAGAGAGCTTGGTTGGAATAGCAGGCAAACTAGCATCATGGCATATAGGATCATTGATCAACAGGTTAAAATCAGGAAGAATAAGGCTTGCCATAAAGGGGAGCAAGGGAGTAGCAGAGGTACTTCCAGTTGCGGTCCCACTAGTAGTATTCCCAGCATTAGGGCCAGGGCTGCCACCAATGTTAGGTCCTAAACTAGACAAGGTTAAGGTGACAGGGGGAGAATTGTGGGCAGAACTAGAAGGAGAAACCAATGAACCAAAAGATGATTTGGAGTGCGGACTCAATGGAGGACTAACTCGAATCCTACGCAGAGGAGTAAGGCTTCCTACTGGAAAATGAGGATGAAAGCCAAGAAGTCTCTAGGATAAATTCCTTGGAGGTGCAATGATGAAGGCACAAACAGGGCACAAAGGGAAGGGAGACCAACAAGGGCAAGGAGGTGCAGGATCAACTGATTACAATGTCGAAACAATGGTAGAGAGGTGTAGAATTAATTGATTACAATGTTAAAGTATTTTCCTGGTGCTGTTAACCAGGCTCTTCTTCACTTAGGGTGTGTGTGTTAAGTGTGTCAATTTTAATTTTTAAACCCATACGTTTATAGAGAAAAATAAAAAGTGTGTTATATAAGTATAAATAAACCTGCAAATAACAGTATATGAAACTAAAATAATAGAAAATAAACAAATAATTATGCATTAATATAAACCCAAGGAGGTGGGCCTCTCAACAACTAGTCTGTAGGTGGGAAAAAATATAGTCAAAACACACCAAAATAACCAATAGATCTAATGTTGAGAGGTATAATAATCTAAAGGTCAGATCCACTGGAAATAGGTATAGAAAAACAACAAAAAATCAGAGGAAAATTTGTTGTAAATGCGGTGGCGAAAGGTTATACGCTGGAGGGAAGCGAAGGGGACCCAGAGGAAAACCGAAACAAAACTAAAAGGAGGTGTTTTGGATGGAAAACTAACCGATCTAAAGTGGATCTGAAGGTAAGGGATCAAATCTAAAAAATGGGCAAACACACTGAAATTTTAGACGACCTGCAATAGCTAAAAGTCTTCCACAAAAGGTGGAGGGTATTGAAGCCCTAGGCGGCTAGGTTCCCACTTTTATGAGTAAAACAGAACAAGTATAGGTCCAAAATAGGTGGAGACGGAGGTCAGACAACCCTGAACAGAGGCCTAGACAAACCCATAAAAATCTCAGAAAAATTCACGTAAAAAGTTCAGGTCGCAGGTTTTGGCCTATTTTCTATGCCCTCGAGGTTCAGGTCATAGGTTTTGGCCCAAAAGGTGCAACCTACACTTCCAGCACTCTCGGGAGCAGGCTTCAACTTTTTTTTCCGTCTCAGCTACGGCTGATGCCTATCAGTTGCGCAATAGATCCAAAAACACACAAAAGTTGGAATTTTCAATGTTTTAGGGTTTTATAGGTTAAAAATAGCATCAAGAAAAGCAAAAAATGAAGCTAAAGAGAAATCCTAGGGTCTGAAGTAGCTGGATATGCAGGGATCTGGAAAAAAACAGAGGTTGTACTCATAAACCCTTGTGGAGTCGCTAGTTGTTAGTATGAATCTTAATCGCAAGTGTATGAAAAAGGCTCACTTTAACCGTGCATAACAAACAACCATAACAACAAAGATGGCTACCAATATCTTTAGATCTGCAATTAGTTTACCAAGATAAATGTTTCAAAAATCTAGATCTATGCATTAAAGACATTAAGTAGTAAATAAAAGCAAGAGTTGCTCCATGCATCCAATAGACAAGATAAGATTGTTTTGAAGAATTTTTGTATTTTTTGACACCTCGGAAGGGAACATAGAAAAGATGTTACCTGTCCCCTTCAATGGGCTGGGTTCTTGTAAGTCCTCAACACTTCAGATCTAAAATCCCCCTCTCTTGATGGTGTAGAAAACTGACACAAAAATGGAACTCAAAGGGAGCTCCTAAGAAAAATGGTAGGAAAATATGACAATGATTGTGGATCAAAGTCAGACCAAAAGTATAGATCTAGAGTGATGTTTAGGAAACAAAAGATAGTGAATGAATGGAAAAACCCTTCTATTTATAATAAAATATTGACTTAGTCTACATATTGGTACATAATTAAAATATTATTAACCAAATCAAGATCGAAATTTTATGGTATATTTTATTATATTTGTTGGAGGGAAAAAGACTTTGACTCTGGTAAAATCCCTTTATTTGTAAATAATAAATAGATAAATGATTTATTTATTATTTTAAGGATGTGGTTGAGTAATAATCAAATGAATAATGTTTTATTTAATTATTTATAAATTATTTAGTCAAATTTAACAAGGAATATTATTTAAATAAGGTTTAAATAATTATTCCTAGAAAATAATAAGATAAATAATGATTTATTTATTTAATTTTCCTGTTTTGGGTTAAATATAACTAGGAATATTAATTAAATTGTTGTTTAACTAATTATTCCTTGAGGAAAGTCAAATAGATGTGGATTTATTTAATATTCCCCATGGGGTTTCCTATTTACACCATAAACAACTTAATAAATGTGGTTTAGTAAGTTATTTTTCATAGTGAAAGCAATTTTACTTAGGTAAAATTGGTCTTACATGGTGTACTTAGATCCATCTAATAGTAACACGTTAGATGACCAAAAAATGGTGTAATAGTGATGACACTTCCGTGACAACGCTCAAAAATTTGGAAATGAGTGTGAAAGATGCTTACAAGGTTAGAAAAAATAATTTGCACGAATATGAACTCTTGGAACAATCATAACAGGCTTATATACATAACTCGAAAACCAACATGCGAAAATACGACACTTTTCCCAATTTGCAATAGGGAACACAACACTCTAAGAAAATACATGGAATGAGTTCCAAATTTTGTGATGAAGATAAATAGGAATAAGGAAGGCTTCAAAATTGGGTATAAGAAAAAATTTTGGAGGGTGTTGTAGCCGCTACAACACCTTCCTGCTAGGAGGATGGAGAAGACTCTTCATCAAGAGAGAATATCCAAACTTGATGGTACACATATTTTTATTATTGGAAATACAAATACGAAGATAGATTAAGAGAATTGAGATGGGGAGCATAACCTTCAACAAGTAAATTAACTTCTTCCATTTAACTTCTAGGTGTGGATGGAAATTTGGTCTGTACCATCCCATCCAACGACCCTACTATTTCCAATTTGAGATGTTGTTTAATTTTCGAAGGCCAATTTCCTTCACCCACCGAGCTAGATTCCTAAGTGAGTCCATCCTTCCATGAGGTCTCTCAGGAGAGAATTTATCAGTCCATATGTCGATGCACACCCCATTCCCTACACTCCGTCTGATAATTTTAACAATGATTAATTTTTCTTCTTTGCACAATGCCTAGATTTCGAATCTAGATCCCTCCCATTTGATGTATTTTATCCTCAACAACCTCTTTCATTTGAATTATGTTCAAATAAAGCTGACCTTCCACCATTCCATTGAGTATGAAATGAGCCTCCATATTATTTTTTCCAAAAGTGCCAAATTCATAGAGAGCATATCCCTTGTAGCCAATCCACCATTTTCTTTGGGTAATTGAACATTGTTCCACTAGACTAGGTGGAACTGATTTTTGTTATCCCTGTCGTTTACATTAAAATTCTCTAATAAGTACACTCATTTGCATCATAACTGGCTTAGGAGAAATCAAGTTGGAGAAAATATATAAAGGGATTGACAACATGACTGATATGATTAAGTCTCTATTGTGAAGGATTTGGTAGATAAAATCAATATATGTATATGTTTTTACCAAATGACTTATAACAAAGACTTATTTCATATACGGGAGTATCTTCTATATGTGTGAAACTTTCGAACATCCATATATATATGAAATTTGCATAGATACAAAATATATGTGCATACACGGAAGTTGTGCATATATGAAAGATATGCAATACATAAAATGCACATATATAGAAGTTGTGTAATTTTTGCATATTCACATTTTTCATATTTGTGCATGTATTATGTATATGTACATATCATCTGTATACACACATCTTCCATATATGCACATAAGTTTTGTATATGTCCATATCTATAAGTTGGGTATATAATGGTAGATTCACATATACAAAAAATGTGCACATATAAAAAAATTACTCATATACGAAATCTATGCACATATACAGTAGATGTGCGCATATATGGAAGTTGTGTATATATGGAGGTTTTCATATATGCATATTACGAAAGTTACATATTGCTTCTATGTATCCACAACTTCTGTATGTGTGCATATACTGATGTTGTACATATATGGAAGCTATGTGCATATATGGAAGATATCCGCATATAGATAAATTGTGCATATATGGAAGATATGTCCATAATATATGAAATTTGTACATATACAGAAGTTGTGCATACATGGAAGATATGTGGATAATATACGAGGGTTGTGAAGAAGTTTCGTATATGCACATCATATGTATATGTGCATATATTGCACGTATCCACAAATGGATATGTGCATATATCGAAGTTACACATATATAGAAATTCTCATATACAAAAATCTTACATATATCAAAGTTGCATATATGCAGGGGCTAAAATTGCACATAAATTAGCTATATATGCATCTTCCATATATGTGCAACTCCTGTATATGTGCATCTAATGTAAATATGCAAATTCCATATATGTGCAAATAGAGAAGCTAAACATATCGAAAGGGTCATGCACAACTTCAACATCTGTATATCCATAAATTTGGTATATGTGTAACTTCCGTATATGCGCATATATTTTGTGTATGCACAACTTCTGTATATGCATATATGAATGTTGTGCATATACAAAATATATGCAATGAAAAATATATTTGCATGTTTCATTATGCACATATTTTCTGTATATTCTTTTATTTCTTATATGTGCATATTTGGGAGTTTACATATACAATATATGTGCATATACAGAAGATATGCGTGTATATAGAAGTTGCACATATACATAAAATATGCGCATATATGGAAGTTGTTCATATATGGAGACTGTTGTATATGCATGCTACGGAATTTGTGCACTTGTATATATGCAAAACTTATGTCTATGTGTATATAAAAAGTTTGTGCATATACGGAACATAAGTGTATATAAGGAAGTTTCACATATATAGAATATATGCGCATATACATAATATATTCACATATATAGAATTTGTGCATATATGGAAGATATGCATATCTTCCATATATACACAACTTCTGTATGTGTCCAAATTTCATATATGTGCATATTTTTTGTATATGTGCAACTCCCGTATATGTGCATATCTTCCTTATATGTGCAACTTCCATTTTTTGGACCTGAAAAATGTGTAAAATGAGGATTATAAAAATAGGATTTCTAAATTCTAGAAGACTTGAAGTCTTGTATATGAAAGCCTAGCATTTGTAGATAAAACCTTATAGTTGATGATTCTATTGAATGAAGAAACCCTAGTTCATGCATGGAAGGAATGGCACCATGTTGATGATGAGGACAAGGAGGAGACGCAAAACCCTAAGGACTCATGGTCCCTTGCATAATGCTAGTTAAACAATTTATTTATTAGATATGGTCCATTATAACTAATTAGACGCTCTTTAGAATCTTGTTAAGGTAGCATAAAAAATTTCATCTGTGGTGCTCCCTAGAAGCTTCCGTACAAAAAATATGACCTTCTGAGGAAAAGCATTGGTGTGAAAATACATGGGAATGTGGCCCTCCTTTGAATATATGGAGAAGTGGGCTAAATAGACCTAGATATCAATGATGAAGGGGACGTTTGTGGTATACACCATGGGAAATGAATGTCGAAATTCCTCTTCAAGCCTAAAGAGGATTGTGACATCATTTTCCATAATGAACCATACTTATTCGGCTTAGGGATATGTATTTAAACAATTTTCTCTTGCTTTCAAACCTGATGAAGACGTCACCAAGGTGGTTCCAGTGTGGGTTAAGTTGCCTCAATTTCCTCTATCCTATTGGAGTGATGACTATCTGAAGGCCATCAGCAATGGGGTAGGTCCTTTACTGGATAACGCAGATCAAAAGGGTTAATAGTTCACCTACATGAGCATTTGCATCAAGGTTTAGTTGGAGAAGGACCTCCCCTCAGAAATAAACTTTACCAAAGGTGATTAGAGCTTGGTCCGGACCCTCGACTATGACCAATTTTCATTTAAGTGAAAAATGTGCCATGACTATGGCCATTTTTCTTGAAATCACAAAAAAACAAGGTTCAGAGTGTAAATTTTTTTGCCACTCCTTAAGTGATCCAATGGAAAACCCATAAAAGAGGATAAACTAAGGGAAGGGGAGCAATAATACCCATGGCAACATCAGCTCAAATTATATCTTCTTCCTCCAAAAAACCTTTTTATTATTTATCTCAAGAGACTCCTCACATTTTGAAAAATGCAGTTGGAATTGAGGAAGGAACTCAATTGGAAGAGGAGGATACATGAACATAGCATGAAGGAAAAGAAGAAGAAGTGTTAGAAAATTCCAAATCATTATGGATAAATAGAGATAGTATTGCTAAAATCTCTTGTGGGACTTCCGAAGGGATGAGCATTCACTAGACATCCTCTAGTCTAAGGTTAATTGATGGTATTAAAAAAATATAATTGGATCACAGTTAATATTAAGGACTATTGATTCGTAAAATACTTCTTCTTCCCATACTTAGAAGCTTGCTATTACTCCTTCTACTTCGATCCACTTTATTTCATGCTTTTCAGGCCTATGTTCTTGAGGTACTCTGCCTATACACAAGCATCATCCGAACAACATCAATTTCTCACGTACATGGAAGTGAAAACCCCCCAAATACTTGAAGAGTAATTTTTTTTCTTTGGAGAGATACCCAACATTATAGCCATCTTCCTTAATTCTGTGGTGTACTCCTACATGGTTTGGCCCAATTTTTTCCTGAAGTAATGCCACTATATCCACTAGTCCTCCACATACCCAATAGGATAAAATTGTGACTTAACGATGGTTTTGAAATATTCCCACTTAGTAAATAGTGGTTCTCCCTACAACCTCAAATTTTTGTGTGGCTTTCCCCCCAATTTAATGCATGGCCCTCCAATTCTAGCTACACAAATCACATTTTTTGTCCTTCCCACATATGACGGATGATAAAATAAAATTCTAGTGGCTGAAACAATTGGTTCAACTTAATAACATCGATCTCATCATGGTATGGATTGATATCGATTTGTGTTTCCATTTTAAATAGGAACTAATTCATGACACTCAAATTTGGTTTATATTTTCCCGAGTCTCTTTTTGATTGGTTCTCCATTTCTTCGTATCTTCTGATCCCCATTCAAATTTATCCTGTAAATTTGAACCGTCATCTTCTCCAAATATCTCTAGCTTTCTATTCAGTGCCACCATGGGGAGGGTCATATTTTGGATGATATCTGTGACTTGTTGTTCTAGTGGCATAAACCTCACCTCTACAAGATCATGAGGTTTGTTTACATATTTGTTGACCTGATTAGGCTTTTACGATTTTTGGCCCTGTCGATATACGTCACTGCAATCTCCACAAAATACCCAAAGAATCCCACTCTAATACCAAATGATATGTAAATATTTATGGTTATTCAATAGGACAGTTCATCACAAAATATCTAATAACATATATTAAAATTATGACTTTTTACACTATTAAATTTTTATTAAACTTCTAGATCTGTAAATCTAACTGTCATCAGTGCATTCATGTGAATGAAAATTATGCAGAAAAGTAGTGAATGATAAAAATAATCTCACACACACACATAAGACACAATATATGCTCTATGAAACCCTTTAAGGAGAAAACCCAACTTTCCTTGTCTGGAAATTAAGGATGAAGGTACAAAGAAGTAATGTATATGGCCCATGGGTTGCTATTGTGCACAAATCCTCTTTGTGTTCTCTACCTCCTATCTAGCCTCACTATTTTTTCTCATCTATGGAACAAAATTCTCTCAAAAAAATGGAATGGCTCTTCTTCCTATTGGCCTAGTTATAACAGAGCCTGATAGCCTACTAGTGGTTAAGTTTGACTACATCAAATTTTAACTAGAGTTAAAACATAGAATATTCTAAACTCTTTTACATAAAAATAACTTGGCTATACCCTTTTCTACGAGTAACAGGTGCTAACGCGACATCCTCCCGAAATATAGGTGTGAAAAAAGGTCAACTTTTGAGTGGCATATATTTTGTATATCAACTATGATTGATGCACTTCCTAATGAGATTATGAGGAGGTTCCAATTAGTTATAATGGACCATATCTAATAAATAAAGTGGTTAGTTCGAATTATGCAAGGGACCATGAGTAGTTATGGTTTTGGGTCTCATCCTTGTCCTCATCATGAACATGGTGTCATTCCTTCCTTGAATGAACTAGGGTTTCTTCATTCAACATAAACATAAAATCTAAGGTTTTATTTTCTTCATTCAACATAAACATAAAATCTAAGGTTTTATCTAAAAACCCTAGGTTTTCATATCCAAGACTTCAAGTCTTCTAGAATTTACAAATCCTATTTTTATAATCCTCATTTTATACATTTTTCAAGTCCAACAGATGGAAGTTGTGCATATCAGGAAGATATGTGCATATATGGTAGTTTTTCATATATGGAAAATATGCACATATATGAAGGTTGGACATTTACGAAACTTGTGTATCTACGGAAGATATGCATATCTTCCATATATGCACAAATTCTATATATGTGAATATATTATGTATATGTGCATATATTCTATATATGTGCAACTTTTGTATATACACATATATTCCGTAAATGTACAACTTTTGTATATTCACATACACGTAACTTGCAGATATACAAAAGTGCACAACTTTTGTAACATGCATATACAACAGTCTGCATATATTGAACAACTTCCATATATGTGCATATCTTATGTTTATTTGGAACTTCTGTATAAACGCATATATTTCCTACATGCACATCTGTTGTATATGCACATTTATTTTATATGTGTAAATTCCAAATGTGCAGATGTACGAAATAAAATCATATATAAAAAATATGTGCATATATAAAAGTTACACATATATAAAAGATGTACATATATTTTGCATCTCATATATTTTGTAGATCTACAAGATTCATATATGCATATAAAAAAGTTGTGCATATATAGAAGATATGCACATATACAAAAGTTGCACATATATCGAGGTTATGTATAGATAAAGGTTGAAGTCACGCACAACCTTTGTATATGCGTAGCTTCTATATATGCACATATGCATTTGTGCATACGCACAAGATATAAACATATAAATAATTTTTGGAGACATAGAAGCAGTACGCAACTTCTGTAATATGCATATACGAAAACCCTGATATATGCACAACTTCCATATATGCGCACATCTTCTGTATATTCACAACATCCGTATATGAGCACATATTCCATATATGTGTAACTTTTGTATATATTCTTCTTTTGAATATGCACATCTACTATATATGTGTATATATTTCGTATATGAGTAATTTTGTTATATGTGCACATTTTCTGTATAAGTGCATCTACTGTATATGTGAAACTTACATATATTTGCATATACAAAATATATGCGCATATATGGAAGATGTTTTTATACATATGATATGTGCATGGTTAGCACTCCACTGAATCTTCAAGGCCGAGAAGAGACCAACAAAGGTAACTACAGAACAAGCTTTTTCCAAGTAGCTAGCCCTACTAGGCAGGAGAGGGCTCTGTTCTAGGGATCAAAACTAAGAGGGTTGGATCAATTAGGTTTTATGCTAGGTATAGTATCATAGGGGTTTTGATTTGTTGATTTGGGTGCTGAATGAATGAATTAAGTCAAAGTGGTAACAAGGTTAGGGAAAATAATATCAGAATTGCAGGCATTTGATGGGGCAAGGTAGGTAAGCACTCTAACACTTTAGGGTTCTTAGGTGATACGGATCAGACTGATGAGGTGCTAAAACGAGCATGAAAATACATGAATTCTTTTTAAACTAAATAAATTGAAACAAATTATGGTGATTCTCCAAAAACAAAGCATAAAAGATGTATTATGCTTATCAAACTTGAGAATCAAACATATCATAGAACTAGAATGCACATGGAACTTAGAAAACATTCATACATATGAAACATACAAATAAAATATGCCAAAGTACAATACCACATGAATCCCAAAGGAATAGGTGCAACTCGTCCAATATATTATTGCCAAAATATGAGTACACTAGTGCTTCTGATCAATACAATAGCATCCAACCTGTGAAATGAGTGAAGAAGTGAAATATATGGCTATGAAATAACTTCTCCCAACCTTAGGCTTTGAATCCATTAGTTTTGGAGCTGATCCACAAAAGGCTGAAATGCAAACCTAAAGTGTAGGGAGGTCAAAGTGACTTATCCCTAACTTTGGTGAAACTGATTCATTCATCCTCAATTTTTTTTTTACCTAATGTATTTACCATTAAGAACCTCAAAAGTAACTTAATTACATTTACATCCTTCATTTACATTAGTAAAAACATGATTTTCCATGGTCAAACTCAAAAGACTCAGAAAAAATCAGAAATATTAGTCACTGGTTAGGAGGGCAGTGCCAATGTCAGGAGCGCAACACAAATTTCAAGCCAACAATTGAGGGGGTTTCTGATGTCCAAATTGAGCTCAAGATAGCTCATTGGAAAGCTTGTCCTGTCCAAAAAAAAATTTAAATAATAATACCAAAAACATTAGTAGATATAATTTAGATGATCAGATGTTTCCACCTCAATATGTCATAATTAGAATTGATTGAAGTCTTATTCACATCACAATTCCATAATCCAACAAAAACATCCATATCATATCTCATAATAATCCAGACTGATTTTTCCATTAATGATTAACGGTCATATCTCACTTCTGTAACCCACTCATCCACATTCATAAACACTCGTCGAATATCTATTTCACCTATACTTATCTATAAACCCTCGACACCCTTAAATCAGAGTCAAAACCTCAATTCAATCGATCAAATAAGAGCAGTTCTGAAGGTGAAACTCCTCACGACAGAGACATGGGTCTAATAGTGAGAACTGAACCTGTGGGAGCGAAATTCATGGAGGGTTATCCTCAGGTAAAGGAAATGCTACAGAAAGTGCAATGGATCCGGTTTATAGAGAAGTTCGATGGCTTCCATAAGGAGGTCACCAAGTCCTTTGAAATATCTTTCAATGAGACAAAGGTTGAAATTGGAGACATAATTTTCTTAGTGACAAAAGCCTTTATAGTTGAAGCTACAAAATTTCTGAAAACTAGCAAGAGATTGTTCAAGAACAAGGAAACTCACATCAAAGAATGGAACATTTTTCTTAAGTACCCATGTATCGACATTGCTGTTTACAAGAAAGGAATTATCAGTTCAACACTCAAAAACAAATGGAGAAATATGCTTTTAATTTAATAAAAGTTTGTTACTTGCGAGGGTAGATTTGGGTATATGTTTGTTTACCATGCCCGATTGTTAATGAATTTCTTAGAGGATGGAGAAATAAATCTCCCATACTTCCTACTGAACATTCAAAAGAAGATGTCAGCAAATATGCATAAAAGATTCCAATTCATAGGAAATAACATGAATCATCATGGACTGATAAATATACTCATCTAATTCCATCTAAAGAGTGTAGGAGACCGTTGGGAAAGTTTCCTAATCAGAAATCACTTTCAAGATGAAGCAAAAAAACAACCTAAGGATGAAAAAACTAGAAGAAGTAGGAGGAGAAAGGTTGATACATGCATCGAGGACAAATACTCATCTCAACCAAAAAAAAAAAAAAAGAACTCACCATTGTATAGTGAATGAAAAATAAGAAACAGAGTGGATTCAAACATAGAGGCAATGTAGAGAAAAAGGGAAAAGTTACAAGTTCAAAAATTTTAAGCCCTCCACAGTGAAGCAGAAGCTCTAGAATTTATAAACCCTTGAAGAAGACAACACCACAGGAAGCAGAGTTTGTTAATTTAGATGAAGAACCCCAAGTGCCATCGCCCATTACTGTCTCTCCAACATAGCAGGATATATATGATTATATTGATTCATTGGAGAAAAGACATGCAAAAGAAAATCCAAATATGGACAAGCAACCTATTAATCCACAAGAACTGTTGGTGAACACTTTAAGGAAATAAATATATGAGCTATAGATATTGAATAGGCACATTAAACAAGAAAATGAAACCTTGAAGAAATAGAATCATTTGGAGAAGGTCATCGGTGACAACACTAGCTTACATTTGGGGTTGTGGTATAAAAATAACAAGAAACTAAAGAAAAATAATAAATCTCTGAATAGAAAAGTGATCAACCTAAAGTACAAACTCCTCATGAAGAAACCAAGAATGGCAATCACTTCAAGAAAAGGAAATAAGAGGAAGTTGGATGTACTGGAAGATATATCAGAACAAATGTGGTAGAAGATGAAGGCTCACAATTTTGGGAACTGCATGAGGACATGCAATGATCTCTTCGTGGGGGTATGTTGAACCTGAAAATTGTTCTTGTTTTGACAACCTTTTTCATCATTTCTTCCTCTCTTTTCACAAACTCGTGACTTAAATCAGTGATAATTGACATATTCAAAATCAGAGAAGGAATTTAAATGATATCTACTTTATATTATGATGTTTCTTATTATTTAGATGAATTTCTCTAATTAGCTACAGAATGTGTGTAATTCTGCATCTTACCTTTGCTTCTACAGCCACCGTTATGGTTGGACAATTTTTGAGAAGCAGATGAGGAAGCGGGTGATATGGGTATCTTTGGAATGATACACATATGGAGCATATCCCATCCACCTATTCAAATTCAAAGAGGAATCGTGCCTATGCCCATGATCAAGATCGTTCAAAGAACATGATTAACAAATGAAATGCTCTCTATTTTCTCTAACATAGCAAATAAAGTGATAGCTATGAAGAATATGCTTCTATCTATACTTTTAATTTTATTTTTATTTGCTATCTATAGGTGGAAATGCCTCAAACAATTAAATTCAAAACCTGTATAAATTCTGGTCTTTTAAAACTGGGAAACAATCCTAATTTTTTTATGATAATTCGGTGTATGCTTTCAAACTCTGTTTCACTAATAAGAATACCAGTTCCAGATCTTTTTATGTGTGCATAGTCTAAGTAGAATTTTGACTCATTCTGTTGGAGAGGGACCTGCACAGAAAGGAGGTTTTCTTAATATCTTTGTAGTTTAATTTATGTCATTTAAATTCCTGTTGATTCATAGTCTTTGATCTTGTCAATTCATAGTTAAATTTGCATTGTTTTTATAGTTAGATTCCTGTCAATTCACAGTTTAATTTTCTTGATTTTTTATAGATTAGCTTCATGAATTATTCTTGAAATTAGTTTCCAGTTGACCGTGTAATCTTGTGCTCGCTAAGTCATCTCAAGAAAGTGACTATCATTTTCCAATTTAATTAGGTTTCGACATTTGATCATACAACAGTATTAGTTTTGTTTGAACATTATTTATAGTTGCTTTTGATTTCAATAAAAAATATCAATTAAGTTCTTAGCAATAGAATTTATGCATTCAATCCATGGAACAAAATTAGATTAATTTTATCTTTCAAACATTCTTAGATTTAAAACTAGGAAAGAGTTAGATTAGAATTGTGTTTTAAAATAGATCAAATAGTTTGTTTTCATAGGACTAAATCTTTCAATGGATAATATAGAAAATTATTTCATCTGTGTCGATTGAATGCAATTAGATTTAGAATAGTGTTCTATTTTAAACTAGTTAGATATTTTTCATATATGTTTTGTTGGCCTAGATAAGTCTAACATCATTCAAATTTTGATTTATTTTTATGCAATTTAGATTAGTCAATGAACATTTCCTTTTCTTCCTTCTTTCAGATTTCATGTTTCATTCATTTCATTAAAATTAATTCTTAATCCAACTCCTTTTTCTTAGAATAAAATAACAATATTTCCTTTTCTTCCTTCTTTAAGAATTAGTTTTCATCATTAAAATTCATTTAGATTTGGTTATTAACTAGAATTTAAATATTTCATCTAGAAGCATATATTTCATTTCCTAGACCAATTTCAATTCTTAAAAATTCATGCATATGACACAAAAACCTCAAAATAATATAAAAAAGACACAACAAAGTAAGAAAACAAGGTTACCTAAGAATATATAGTGCACCACGCTTCATCAAATTAATAACCTTGGTCGATAATTTATGATAGCAATTTAAGACATTAAATTGACTAAATAGTGCACTCATGTGGTCAGGAAGGAAAAGGAAGGCACATGACACAGTGTTGAAGGATGAATGATTAAGGTTCAGGGCTTCAGAGTCCTCTCATGCACTCAAAAAGTCTAGGAGGACACATGGTGTATTGTTGAAGTTTGTGTTGGGTGTGTTATATCCTTTCCACGAATATTCACACACGCACGAGGGTCACGGGGGAGGGGGGGTGGCGAAAGCCATTCTTTTTCATTACACCAGGTGTAGTCCCTCCTGTCTAGGGGCTTGTAGGGGGCGGGTAGCCCCCTGCGTGGGATCTGGGGCAACACCCAGATAAATTTTATTTGGACCCTCTTTTAGGTGGGTGGACCTGCCTGTGGTTTTCTGCATGGATTTTCACATGGTTTTGGGTCATGATGGTTTTCTGCTCTTGGTATTTTGAAGATCCAGTCAAGGGAACAAGAATTATATTCTAATCTAGGGTTAATGGATTAGGTTTTATGAATGGTTCCACATGTATATATATGTGTGTGTGTGTGTGTTTTGTAACACTAAAAGGAACATAACGAAAATCAATTTGGTAGTCCCGATTTGGAATCCACGGGAATTATCTTTGTGTATATATGTTTTATGTTTTATGCTCTCACTATTGTTTATTTTTTGTTTTCTAAGAATTATTTTGTTGATAATTTTTGTACAGGGTTAAAACCTACAGGTTGAAGGGGTAAAGCTTCAGGTCTTCATGGTGTGCTTAAGGATGGTATAGTCCTTTGAGTCGAAGGAGTTCACTCAAAGGAAGGTTTGGTTCTTCAAGGGCACGGTTTGGAACAAGAAAGTGGAAATATTCCATAGAAGTGCACTATATGCTCTTGTAAGGCAAGGGATGCACTTCCGAACAATGAAGGATTCCTGATCAAGGCTTAAGAGTTCTCTCATTTGCTCCTAGACTTAATAAGTTCATTTTGCAACCAAAATTTGTCTAAGTCTGGAAGATAAAACAAGGGCAAACACAATGCGTTTAGATACAAAATCATGTATGACACATACAAGCTCATTAAGAAAACTTAGATCATCATGAATAATGATAAATAGACATCAAAACGCTACCTTACAAACATTCCCCAAGTGTAACAAACAAAGTGTGTGTGACTGTGACCAAAAGTGTCATTTTACAACAGTAAAGGTGTTATGACCATGAAATACAAAAAATATGTTCGAATGAATGCGATGACACATAAGGGTGATCAAGAATAGTTGAATCACATAGAATGACTTGAAGTGAAATTTGACAACCAAGGTGACACTAAATACGATAATGAATTGGGCTCAAAAATTTGAATGTAGTGAAATTCGGAGGGCATTGTAGGAGTGGCAACACAACATCATAATCTATTGTAGCATTTGTTAGTATGAATCTTAATTACAAGCATACGAAAAAAATTCCACTTTAGTTGTGCATAACAAACATCCATAACAACAAAGATGGCTGCCAATATCCTTATATCTGCAATGAGGTGATCAAGATAAATGTTTCAAAATCTAGGTATATGCATTAAAAGACATTAAGAAGTAAATAAAAATGAGATTTACTCCATGCATCCAATAAACAAGACAAGAATATGTTGAATTAATTTTGTATTAATGGCACTTTGGAGGAAAACATAGAAGGATGTTACCAGTTCTCCTCAATGGTAAACACTTCAGATCTAAAATCCCTCTCTCTTGATGGTGTAGAAAACCCAGATAAAATTGGATCTCAAAGGGAGATCACAAGAAAAGTAGTAGCAAAATATGACAATGATGGTGGATCAAAGTCAGACAAAAAGTATAGATCCAGAGTGATCTTTAGGCAACAAAAGGTGGTGAATGAATGGAAAAACCCTTCTATTTATAACAAAATATTGAGTTAGTCTAGATATTGGTGCATAATTAAAATATTATTAACCAAATCAAGTTCCAAATTTTATGGAATATTTTATTATATTTGTTGGAGGGAAAAAGAATTTGACCTGGGTCAAATCCCTTTATTTGTAAATAAATGATTTATTTGTTATTTTAAGGATGTGGTTGAGTAATAATCAAATAAATAATGATTTCTTTAATTATTTAGAAATGATTTAGTCATATTTAACAAGGAATATTATTTAAATCAGATTTAAATAATTATTCCTAGAAAATAATAAGATAAATAATGATTTATCTAATTAATTTTCCTGTTTTGGGTTAAATGTAACCAGGAACATTAATTAAATCGCTGTTTAACTAATTATTCCTTGAGGAAAATCAAACAAATGTAGATTTATTTAATATTTCCTCACGGGGTTTCCTATTTAGACCATAAACAACTTAATAAAGGTGGTTTACTAAGTTATTTTTCATAGTGAAAGAAATTATACTTAGGGTAAAATTGGTCTTACATGTATACTTAGGTCCATCTAATAGTAACAGGTTAGATGACAAAAAAATGGTGTAATAGATTGTCCCCCAACATGCGAGTGTTAGGAGCTAATCATATGACTGAAGTATGTTGTAAGAACTCAATCACTGGACAACGAAGGGGACGTCATAGAGAGAGAAATATAAGGTAGACCAAAGCGCTTAGAGGACTAGACCCTAAGGAGGTGAGACTTACAGGTGTGACAAGTCTCTTTTATGAGTGAGTACCTGTGCTATAGGTGGCAGTGGAGGCATACCTATGCCTTCTGAGACAAAGTAAAAATAATAAGGCTTCTAGTAAACAAGGGACTGAGCTATAAAGTACATGCTAGCATAAACAAGAGCCAGATAAAAATATGATAATGAATCCCACATACATATTGTGCCTAAGATAACACCCAGGACTTATACAATAATATATGAGTACAAGAGATACAAATACTACCAATATGCCCTTGTAAATAGGAAAGGGCTCTGAAAATCTAACTGAGACATGAAAACAAAAAGGCGTTGCAAGTGGATGAGGCTAGCATCATCAAATGCATGGAGCTACATCAAAGGCTATAATGAAGAGGTCATTCGAGCATGTGGGGGGCTACTTGTATGACCACCTCCTCATGAGGGCTGAAACATCTCACACACACCCGGGAATCACCGGTCCAATCTGCTATATCACTAAACCATCAAGTATATAGATCTCGATCATGATGTAAGGAGCTAGAGCTGAGAAACAATCAAGTCAAAGGGCTATAAGGAGTCCCTTTCCTTGATTCGAGGCACTGAACAAGAGTGGAAGCTAGAACCAAGGTACACTGCCCTCTAGACTTGTCTTTTGGAATAAATGATTTGATGTCGACAGAAGGAGGTTCGCCATAGGTGAGGCAATAAGGGGTCCTCAACTAAGGCATGATATAAAACAATAGAGTGACTGACAGACGGACACTAGGAGTGATGATGAAATTGGGGGTACCGAGTAGCGGATGGACAACTTCCCTTGTTAGAGCATAAAGGGAATGGATGACCTGGCAATGACTGACACAATATCATGAGGGATAGGGGACAGTGGGACTGGAGGCCATAATGTGCGACATGAGAGAGGGACCAAGCAATGAAGGATGGAGAACTATAGCGGGATACAAAGGGACTCAAGATAGACTCCATGAATGCGATGATCACTCAACTTGGATGCTCTAAACAAGGGCGACTCGATGATGCTGCCACTTAGTAAAGGTCCAATGGCGACCATATAAACATGAGTACAAGATGGTGACTCATGACAAAAATTGACATGAGCATGGACAAGTATGGAGGTAAAGTGGTGCCCCAAGTAGAAGTGTTGCAAGTGAAAAAAATTGATTCTGAGGAGTGGTGAAGTGACCCTTCTTGGACAAAATGTGTCGTGGTGAAGTATCAAATCATGAAAAACTAACAGATACCCATTTGAGGGCTCGATGAGGTCTTTCCAATGGTATATATGGTTTATCAAACTGAGCTACAGTTTGGTCGCAGCAGGCGAAAGAAAAGTTACGGGTTCTCTTTAATAAGGCAGTTTCCCTCAAAATTCACTCATTTGCATGTGGAGCTGCTGTGAATGTAGAGAGGAGAGAAGGCCGTAAATCTTTCGATGAGCGTAGCAGACAAATCTATCGTTGGAATCTAGATCCATTAGTTGCAAGTAAAAGGCCTAAACCTAATCTTTCATTTCAGTGGATTGAAAGTTTAGTTTAGGTCGCCAAAGCTCAGTAACAGACCCCTTCTCTTCTTCACGACTACGTCGCACTTTTTAGGGCAAAAACTACTACCTCGGTAGCAGGTTTTGGGTAGAAAGCTGCGACCTATCCCAGGATTGGGCTTGAAAAGTGCGACCTGACAGAGTGGGGCTTTTCTATGTTGTTTTTTGGCTGAGAACTGGGTTTTTATTTTTGGATACAGTCTTTCCAATATGTACACTAAAAAATATGATGGTTTTTTGCAGATATGGTGGAATTACGGATCAATTGGCGAGAGAGAGAGACCTAGGCACATTACGGTCGGAGATCCAGGAGGATTAGGGTGTCCACAGTGCATTGGCTAGGTTTGGGGTTTTGAAGTTTGTGGAGAATCCTCTTATGAGAGTTGGAGAGCCCTTATTGGCCCAGATTGTCAGCTATTTGGATCCGGACCATGAGGTATTTATAGTGCAGGGGCACTTGATTGAGTTGATAAGCTAGGATATATATTTCCTGACTCGTCTCCTACCACTTGGGATAATTGGGAATACTCATCCAGTGTTATCGCGAGGGCAGATCCTGGGCAACCAGGCACTCCATCACATCACTGGAGGGTAGATGATGCTTGTGAAGAGTTTGTTGAGTGGGACCTACTATGGGTGGGCCCAGATGATGTTGTCGTCGTTAAAACAATAGTTGTCGCTATGCAAGCGGCAAGTGAACCATGACTGTGCATATGGTACAATTTTGTGCTCACTCTTCTTCGAGAATATCCCGACACTTCAACCTCGCATACAGCTCTAAGATGGGGGCTCGAGAGAGCCCAGGATGCACCGGTGGGGGTGACTACTATGTAGAGGAGGAGGTGCGGTGGTCAGACAGGTGTTCTAACCTGATTTCTTTGCTCATTGGGATAAGATGCCACTATATATAGATGACTATCCCTATAGTGGGATGAGTTATCGTGGGGAGCCATATCTACCACTACCAGCTGGTCAAGTATGGGGGCCCGATGGTAAGTGACAAATCACTAATCTTTTATGTGCATGTAAAGTTTCAGAATATTGTATATGGAACTAATTCTGTTACTTTTGTTATTCAGATACATCACCGGTGAAACCATCCAGGTATATGGGACGGACTACAGTATCAGGAGCTGCAGGGCCTAGTAGATCGAGAGTGCCACAAAATGAGGATGCAGTAGTCCTCCTAGAGGACATCCGTCATATATGTGAGAGGCTTCTGACCGGTGTTTCAGAGAACGATTGGCAAGAATTATAGGACCAGTACATAGAGCCATGTATTGGTCTACCCTTAGAGTGGCGAGGGGTCCTGCAACGCATGGTGATGGCCAGACAGGGGATGCGTGATCTACAAGAGGTAGGAGCAGAGCCATTGGGGGATCCTCCAGATAGTGATTAGGTGTAGGGGTAGGTGGTGTCCCCAGTTTTGAGTTTTGTAACATGCTATGGGCATGTCATATGTATCAAAGTTGATGGACTCAAAATCATTTTATACGACAAATATTACGGATATGCATCGTTTTGATGGTTTTATGTTATTGTCTTATGTTAAATGTGTGTGCTAAATTCCAATCTAAAATATTGTTTACAATGCTATCTACATAGTGATTTTGTGCTCTAGATACATGAATGAATGTAATGATTTCAAATTCACGCATCAAAAGCTTCACTCGTAAATATCTTCTAAAAAGGATAGGATTATGCACACGATAGACACCATTCAATTGCATGACAAGAAGCATGGAATCTAAATGAACATGAATGTGGAGGATGTGATGGGAAAGGGCATCGGCTAATAAACCTTTCATTGCATCATATTCGACCTGAGTATTGGTAGTAGTACCAATGCATACACCGTTTGAGAAAACAAGCAAATGCAAGGGGGTAAAAATGGCCCAACCTACTAAGGCTAGATTCCGGGAGTGGTGACTTGTACGATTGGCATAACCAATATAAGTTGTGGATGGGAGGTCCATCTGAGAATTGCAACAAGAAAAAAAATGGGAGGATGATGAACAATGCTGGCAAACTTAGAGCAATGTAGAGATCGAACAACCACTGCGAGAGGGAGTGATCCGAGTAAGATGTCTAAAACTCACACGCCAATGGGTAGGTGGTGTGTGGGAGCTACCGGAGGTGTAGCTTTGGATCATGCCTCAAAAGTCACCATAGACATGGATGGTGCCATCCCGCTTATGGGCGAGAAAGATAAAGTCAGGGGTGGACAAGGCTTCCATGATGTCATCATCACAATAGAAGATGGAGTGACTAGAGTAAGGGAGACCACATGACATGGCGAAGCTACCTAACTCATCATTATAAGAAGAGAGGTTCACATGAGCATCGTCATAGTGGATGACATAAGAACAATAATATAAGGGATCTACTGATGTTGAGCCTAGGGTGATAGCTGAAGGGAGGTTGAGCGAAACAAGAGGGGAAGACTTAGAGGGAGCTTCCACCAAGGGTCTCATGGATGATGGTAGGTAGAGGATGGTGGCCTCAGGCTCTATCATCTCAACATCGGAAAATGGAATGTCAATGGGAGTGGGTAAATCCTCAAGATGACCCGCAGCATACTGTGCAAGTACAAGAGAGGTGGATTGGTTTTTTTCAACCTCATACTTCCAAACTACTTCTAAAGAGGCACGATAATGCGTAAGGCAGGGACAATGGTGAGAGTGATGGCCATGGAGATCACACAAAGCACAAGGTTGGTTGGTTTGAATAGTCTTAGGGTTCTTGGCTACAGTCGAGGAAGAAACAAAGGCTTTAGGGACCGTAGTCTTAGGGAATGCAACATTAACCATGGGCTTGATACTAGGAAACTCAGGACAGTTATTGGTGGCATGACCGATGAAATCACACAAAGCGCAAGGCTTTGGAGGTGGAGGAGGAGCAGGGTTAGTCGGTGCAACCTTGTCTTTTGACGCCCTCTTACGAGCTTTTCCCTTCTTACCGGAAGTGGTCGCAAAAGGAGATGGTTCATGTTGAAGTGGCTGAGGCACTGAAGTAGCGGGAGAAGTCATAGGGACTGGTTGAATCAGGGTAAAAGAAATATAAGGTTTAGGTTGACTAGGCAAGGTAGTAGTTGGGGTATCAAGGTACCAGACGGGAATCCCCAGGGTCAAGTTAGGAAGAGATAGGGTAGCCATAATAGGTACCGTGTACACTCCGAGAGGGGGAGCTAGGAATGGTATCTGACCGGAGGAATAATGGCTAGGCAGGATGACTGCAAGATGGTTAAGGCTTGGAGGAACCATTCGAAGAGGATAAAGAGGCCCATGGATACCAATTTTAGGGGAAGGGACATGAGGAGGAGGTCTAGAAGGCTGAATCGAAGGGCTAGGAGTAGGATGCAGAGGGCTAGGAAGATGCTGACTAGCCAAAGAAGTCCACTTGAGAGCAGCCTTAGATGATTGCATTATGCAAACATTCGATGAGTTGGGATCAGAGATAGGAGGAGGAAGACCAAGTAATGTACCACGCAAAGAGGAGTATTTGTAAACTCCGGGTGAGACATTGGTCAAAGGATCGATGGTTTGCTTATTGGCCATGAAAGAGATGATGGACTCAGGGGAGGTCTAAGACTTTGGTTTGTAATATGAAAAATGGTCATTGGTGACTATATTTCCATTATGATGGAATGACGTCTTGTGGTGAACCACAGATGGGACAACAAACATCGCATAGGTGTAGCTATGACCCAATAGAATATTATAATCTAGGGGGGCAACAATGACTTCTACGTCAACGCAAATAGTCTTGCCCGCAAGTGTAATAGGAAAATTGTAGAATAGGCCAATGGGCTAGGAGGCATGGTAATTCCACACTCAAAGATTCATCATGGAAGGAGCAAACTCAGGTGATCCGAGTTGCTTCCAAACCGAAGTGAACATCACATAGGTGGATGCCCCCTCATCAATGATACACCAAGAAATGTTGGTGTTCTATATTTTGACTGGGATTTGGAAGGTGAAAGAAGCAAGAAGAGGAGGATGTTCTAACCGGTGAGCATCAAATACAATCAAGTGATCATCTAAATGATCTACAGTGCCCATGGAAGAGTTCCAGCGTTGAAATGGCAGCAAGAGATTGCGCCAAATCATCTACTGTACTATACAAATGAGCATCTTTTCTAGAAGTAGCATTTCAGCGTACTGGTCCTTTAGGGATCTTGGTATGAACCTCTACCTTAGGCTGAGGGATCTGCAAAGAACCATTAGGTGTCGAAAGAGGCTCTATAGAACTTGAAAAAGGTGGCTCGGGGATAGACATAGCAGGAGCCTTGTTGTACTGACGGGATAGAGTGTGAAGGTTGAGGTCAATGATAACAAGTTGGTCAGAGTTCATCATGAGAATATGGTAATCATAGGTACTAGATGGAGGAGGTTTAGTGGGTGCCTGACCTTCAGGTGGTTCAGTAGCCACAAATACTTGCTGAGGGAAAGGATTAGTAAGCACAACCATTTGACTAGGTGCATGACTAGGAGTGATGGAAGGGGAGGCTTGTTGTCCTCGTAATACTGCTTGAGACTCCCACATCTATTGCATCTATGGTAGAAGAGCACAATCATGCATGTAATTACCAAAAACACCACAACATGAACAAGGCTTATTCGTGCGAACATGCTTATCTTGCTTGAGCTGAGTGCCCTGTTGCTAGTTAGTAGTGTTAGGAGCATTACCTTGATTAGGTCTAGGATTACTGGGGGCAGATTGATTTTGAGTGAATTTCCTCTTATTTTTGGAAGGAGGAGGATTAGTCGTGCCCCGTTGTGCATAAACTTTCCCCTAAGGGGGCAATGGATGCTTTTGCGAGGGTTGAGAAGGCAAGGGAGTTGGAGGTGCTAATACTGGAGGAGCTAGAGCACCAGGCTGCAGATACGGATAATAATGAGGTTGGGTAACAATATGGTAAACAGAAGTTTGGGCAAAAGGATAAGGCATGCTGTATCCTGGATACATGTTACTGGGAGGGGGAAAGGTGCTGGACGTGTTGGCCCCTCCTTGAGGAAAGCCATAGCCCATAGGAGATTAACCATATGGATGAGAGAGAGCTCCAACGATACCATCGGTGGCATGAGATTCCCTTGGTGCGTTGGCACCACTGGGTCTAGGAGGATCAGGTATAACAATATAAACATAACCCAACTGAGGGTAGATTAGGTCATATTTTAAGGCAATCTGGAGAGCAGCTTCATCGGTTTTAGGGAAATGAGATGTGACATCTTTGCCGATAGCAGGCAGGAGAGATATAAGGAACCAGTCCATGTAGACATGGTCTTCGAAGGTAGGGGCTCGATGTAGGCTCTTTCTTCTCCACCATTCCTGGACATGATCGGCTAGGCGGGTCGTAAACAATTGACAGAAAGAAGTCAAATGTTCGATACCAGTGTCATAACGATGGGGAAGCTGGAAATAAGACAAAAAAGCCTAGGCAAGAGTCACAAAGGTTGTATGAGAGGATGAGGCCTGATCAAAATACCACTTAGAAGCTTCACTAGTAAGCGTACGTTGGAACAACCGAAGATGGAGATAGTCAGTGGTAATTTAAGTTAGACGAACACCACATGTGATAATATCGAACATGATTTGTAGGATCTTCACCAGCAAGACCTTCAAACTTGGGGATGTCAGAAGGGAGCTTGGCTGGAATTGCAGGTCAACCAAGATTATGGCATATAGGGTCATTTATCAACTGGTCAAAAGTAGCAAGACCGAGGCTTGCCATATAGGGGAGCAAGGGAGTGGCCAGGGTACTTCCTGTTGTGGTCCCACTATTAGTATTACCAGCATTAGGGCCGGGGCTACGACTAGCATTAAGTCCTGAACTAGACATGGTGAAGGCAATAGGGGGAGAACCGGGGGCAAAACCAGAAGGGGAACCTAATGATCCAGGAGAAGATTTGGTGTGTGGAATAAATGAAGGACTAACTCGAATCCTGTGTGGAGGATTAAGTCTTTCTACCAGAAACTGAGGATGAAGGCTAAGAAGTCTCCAGGATAAATTCCTTGGTGGTGCAATGATGAAGAAAAAAACACGGCACAAAGGGAAGAGAGACCAACAAGGGCAAGGAGGTGCAGAATCAATTGATTATAATGTTGAAACAAGGGCAGAGAGGTGCAAGATAAATGTATTTCAATGTTTTAAAGTCTTTGCTTGGCAGTGTTAACCAAGCTCTTTTTCACTTAGTGTGTGTGTGTAAAGTGTGTAAATTTCAATTTTTTAGCCTAGATGTTCGTAGAGAAAAAGAAGAAGTGTGCTGTATAACTGTAAATAAACTTGCAGATAACAACAGGATATGAAACTAAAATAACAGAAAATAAACAGCTAATTATGCAATAATCTAAACCCAAGGAGGCGGGCCTCTCAACAACTAGTCTGTAGGTGGGAAAAAATATAGGTAAAAGACACTGAAATAGCCAATATATCTAAGGTCAGGAGGGACAGGGATCTAAAGGTAAGATCTACCCGAAATAGGTGTAGAAAAACAACAAAAAATCAGAGGAAAAAATGTTGTAAAGGAGGTGGCAAAAGGCTATATCTTGGAGGGAAGCAAAGGGGACCCTAGAGGAAAATGAAAACAAAACTAAATGAGGTGCTTTGAATGGATAAATAACCAATTTGAAGCACATTTGAAGGTAAGGTATCAGATCTGAAAATGGTTTAACACATTGAAATTTCAGACAACCTGCAGCAGCTAAAACTCTTCCACCAAAGGTGGAGGGTATTGAAGCCCTACGGGGCTAGGTTCCCACTTAGTTGAGTAAAATAGAAGAAGTACAAGTCCAAAATGGGCAGAGACAGAGGTCAGAAAACCCTGAATAGAGGCCCAAACAAACCCATAAAACTTTCAAAAAAAACTCCTACAAAAAGTCTAGGTCGCAGTTTCTAACTTGATTTCTACACAAGTCGCATGTTCTAGCCTTTTTTCTGCGCCTTGAAGGTCCAAGTCGCGGGTTTTGGCCCAAAAAGTTTTAACTGCACTTCCAGCACTCTCAATGGAAAATTTTAGAAGAATGTGTCGTCTCAGCTGTGGCTGATGCCAATCATCTGCGCAATAGGTCCGAAAACACATGGAAGTTAGAATTTTTAATGTTTTAGGACTTATAGGTTAAAAAAAACATCAAGGAAAGAAAAACAAGAAGCTGAAGAGAAATCCTAGGGTTTTAAGCAGCTAGATATGCAGGGACTTGAAAAATGACAGCGGTCGTAATCATAAACCCAGGTGGAGTCGCCAGTTGCTAGTATGAATCTTAATTGCAAGCGTACGAAAAAAGACCTCTTTAGCTGTGCATAACAAACAACCATAACAACAAATATGGCTACCAATATACTTATATCCACAATTAGGTGATCAAGATAATTGCTACAAAAATATATATCTATGCATTAAAAGACATTAAGCAATAAATAAAAATGAGATTTACTCCATGCATCCAATAGGCAAGACAAGAATATGTTGAATGAATTTTGTATTAATGGCATCTGGGAGGAAAAAATAGAAGGATGTTACCAGTTCTCCTCAATGGGATGGGTTATTGTAAGTCCTCAACACTTTATATCTAAAATCCCTCTCTTAATGTTGTAGAAAACCCAAACAAAAATGGAACTCCAAGGGATTTCACAAGAAAAATAGTAGCAAAATATGACAATGATGGTGGATCAAAGTCAAACCAAAAGTATAGATCTAGAGTGCTCTTTAGGGAACAAAAGGTGGTGTTGGGTTTGTGGCGTGATGCATAGAGCTGAAAGCCCAATTTCACCATAAACTTCCCCAAAATTTCCAAATTTGCTCAAATCCGCGGTGTGCAAGTAAGTTAAGATTCCTTCCATTGCTAGTAAAGAGGTTTTATTAAAATTTATGATGGTTTAGTGTGATAGAATTCAAACCCTACTTCCTTCTAAATTTTCTCAAAAAAAAATTGTCTAGGGCTGCATTTCTGTCTTTGCTACCAAGTCCACTCCATTAATCCCTCATTCTTTCACTCCTTCATTCATTCTTCACTTTCATCCGCTCATTCCCTAATTCCCATATTTCTAATCCCACTATCCCAAACCCTACACTCCCTAAACCCTACTCCCATCCCTAAAATCTGTTCACACATACATTTTTACACTCTCTTCCATACACTCTACCCATTTCATTCCTCTACCATATTTTCACTGTTATCCACAAAACCATCGATGTACAACCACATTTTTCAAAACCAAAGGAAAACAATGGAAAGAGACAATGATCATGGGTATGAGCAAGACATTGAACATGACCGGGAATATTTTCTTGAAAGGACAAAATTGCACTTGGGAAAGGATGCTAGAGAAGGCTAGCAACGAGAAAAACATGTTAAGGAACATGGCATACCACTACTTCTCAATAAATATGGTGTGCAAAGAAAGAATTAAGATTTTGAAAGCCAAGTTGAAGAAGGCATCGGGGAGGCGAAAAGAGCATGATAAAATTCAGATATTGGCTAAGGCTTCCTTGGCCCAACATAGCACCTGATGAAGAACACTCTGGCCAAATTTCAAAAAATTTCGGACACTTTTTGCATTTTCGAAAATTTTGGCCTAAAAACAGACTTTTCTGCTCTATGCACCGCGCCACCTGGCACACGATTTTGATAGGGGACTCCTTTTGATTCAAACTCAATTTTTTTGGTTTTTTCATGGAAAAATATGCATGCCTACCAATGGCCAAGAAATTTTGATAGGTTTTGGGCTTCCAAAAAGGTCAAAAACACCGAAAAAATGACCTTTCTGCCCCTTTTCTGACACACAGGAAGCAGTCTTGGGAGAACTCCATTTTGGAGGGGCAAATGGAAGCCAAATTAAAAAATGCCACTTGTGCTCGAAACTAGAGAGGTATAAATTTCCACCAAGCCCACTTGGAGCAAATTTGGACACCGCTAAGGCCTCCAAAATCAGTTGCAAATTGGCGCGATGCATAGGGAAATCAGGCGCGGTGCATTGGAGGATTTTGCTAATTTTTTACCCAAAAACTCTGTTTTTCGCCTATATTTTGACATTTTGAGTTTATTACTTCTAAATTTAAAAATCATGATGTAATTTAATGTAATTTGATCGATATTTATGTAATTTTGCTAAATTTTCACTCATAGAGGTAGATTCATCCATCAAAGGGTAATTTGCAACTGAATGAATCAGTTTCCTAGTTTTTAGAGGGAAGCTGTTCCATTGCCTACTTTCTAGTTCTCAGTTTAGATTTTGTTGGAGAAGCTCCTAAACTTATGAGCTCAACCCCTAGAGGCTGGGATGAGTTATTTTTTGTCTATATATTGTGATTTTTCAGTCATTAGCATAGGCTGGACTTTTGGGAATGCTTTGAGCATCATTGTACATTCATCTCTGTAGTTTGGAAAAGGAATATACTGAGGTTTGCAGCAATCTATGGGATTCATGTGGCATTTTTCTTTGATAGTGTGTTTCTCTCTGTAAATGTAAGTCTACTAGTGTTTATGTATACCATTTTCTCTCTTATTTCTTATTAACTTAAACAAACAAGGATAAAGGTAGAATTCATTAAAATTTGCAGTGCTCTACCTAGGGTTTGTTTAATTTTCTATGTTTTCAGTTGTTTGGAGAGGATCCCTAAAGGTTTCTTGCCCTCTTAAACTCCTCACCTTTCTCAATTATCCATTTCCTTCAAATTTAAAGTGTCAAATCAATTGCCTACCTTGCCCCATTCAGATCTCTGCAAAACTAAACCTCATTCACAGACCCAAATTTTCCTTTCCTCTTGAGCCAACAAAATATCATTAAATTCAATCAAGACTCTTTTGCATACATACCTAGCCAAAATTCAGCCTTCATTAAAGTCATCTTAAGCCTCATTGATCATTTTTTGGCTAAGATTGAGAAGGAGAGAACCCTCTCCCGATCTAGTAGGGCTAGCTACCAGGTTAAGCGTGGTTTGATGTTACCCTAGATTCTGCCTTTCTCAGCCTGAGGTAGATTTAGGCCATAAAATTTTCCAAGAGGTGTCCTAAAAATATATTATAACTCGAGCCAAGACCTAGACGTTTGACTGAAGTGTGGCGGGCATAAGGATTCCCAATATTGGTTGGATCATCGGGGAATAAAGGAGGGCGATGTCTTGAAAAATTTAGAAATTTTTTAAAATATTACTAATTTCAAATTGAAGGATAAGTTATTGGGAAATAAAGAGTTACAAGTAAAAAATAAAATATGACATTATAAGGAGGGAATCATGTTTAATAATCTAGATAATATTAAAAATATCATCACTTCAAATTTTAAGGAGAAATTATGGGAAGTAAAGAGATAGAAAACTATGATATTATAAGGGAGGATCAACCCCAACATAGAAAACTAAAATTATCTCTTTCCCTTGATTAGTGTTGAGAAAAAAATGAACATTTCCAAGGTTGGAACTATTTCTCCTAAGCTTCACACTGAAATTGGGCATGGTCGGTTCCCAAAACATGATGGGATGAAAGACTTTGCCACTTGTGAGATTCAAATAATGTTGAATAAAAAAAGGAATTTTTTCTTAGATTGTTCATCTTGTGCTCACTTTTGATCTAGTATTCATAATATCTGTCACACTACTAACCTTGTTCATAATTTAACTCATTAAAACTATGGTGATTGATCCAGGAGTATCTTGCATCAGTTCAGATCAACGGGGAAGTCTAGTATCATCTTCAATTTCTCCAATGTTTAAGATGAAAGAGACCCTTCATTTATTTACGCTCTATGTCTTAAAGGGTGGAAAATTGTATACACACGGTGATATGTAACTGAAGTGGTAAATCCTACGGTGGAAAATCCTATGGTCAAAATCTTTGCTAAGACCTAAGCATATAAACCTAAAGTTGTAAACCTAGCGCAAATGGTGTTAACCATATGTCATAATGTTTTGAACTATGTTAAAAAAAACCTATGTAATAAACCATATGGTAAACAGCCTAACCACATCAGAGCTAGACCACAAAAAAGGATTTTGACCATAGACATGTGAACAAGAGTTTAACATGCAAGTTAAGACCTGACCGTAGGGAGACCACAAGTAGTTGATCACCGAGAACACTGCCGTCGAAGGATTGTTCTATCACATGGAAAATTGACCGCCTGAAATGACCAAAACAGAGCCGCGATGTGGCAACCGAAATTTATACTACCGGGATCTATCACGTGCAGTTTGCATAACCGTCGGGCTTATTTTAGACTAAATTTTAAATTTGGGTTTGTATTTTGTTACATGCACTATGTATTAAACCTCACCATGTAACCTTATCCTAGGTGGTCTAATACCATTTCACAAAGAACCTATTCATATTGAATTCCAAAACCATATACCATTTTTGGCTCAAGGGGGTTCAACCTGAACCTGACTTGCATTATGAAATTACACCATTTCTCCATGGATGGAGAGAGTTCATTTTTAGCCTTGTTCGGAATTTTGTGAAGAGAGGAGGCAATTTTCTTTCAGGTGTATCTTGCTTGTCCGGAGGTGGAATTGGGCACCAAGAGAAGTATTTGAAAGTTAGGAGGGAGACATTTCCGTTGACATAGACCAGGGGTTCCTACAAGCATGTTCATTCTAGTGAATTTATATGTAAATACCTCCTTGGATCATTCCTTAATAGAAAAAACACCCATCTCGAAAGAAAACCCAGAGACGTAGTCCATCAGGGAAGAAATACGTAATCAATGTTTGTTTTTCTTTATCTCTTTAATTTGTAGAAAATTCATGTTTAAGTATACTTCTTAAGTTCTGGAATAAGTCATAAAATAATTTTCTTTCCTTTAGTATTTTAGACTAAGCGATCAAGTTAACAATGAATTCACTTTGGAAAATATTCAGTCCTATTTCATATCTATTTGATATCATATATTTTGGTATTAGAGCAGGTTGTGTTTCTTAGGATTTTTTCTCATGAATGTTAACTAGGTTCAGGTTGCGACGTGGAGAAGGAACGCTCGAGGAGATAGAATAAGAAGTTGGAGAGTGGAAATTCGCTCAACGATCGACAATGGGAGGATCTGATGCAGCTAAAACTCCTGAAGTGAAGGTCATGTGAGATGAGCATATTCAAAAAATGTATTTGAACATGCAGCGGATTCTGGGAGAACTCTACGAAGGTGAGAAGGCGAGAGATGCAACTTCTTCTTCGAATGCAATGAAGAAAAAAAAGGGAAAAGGAAAAGTTGATAAACCTCCTTCTCCTCCATCATATTCATCGTATTCTTGTTCTTCTTCTTCTAGTTCAGATTCTAAAACATAAAAGAAACCTTAGAAAGCATCTCTTTTGGAACTTGGTGTAAAATTTGAACTACCTATTTATGATGGCGAAATGAATCCTGAAAATTTAGATGACTGGATTAAGCAGTTAGAATTGTATTGTATGATTCAAAACATTTCTGATGAAAGAAAAAAAATTAATTTAGCCACACTTAGAATGGGGGGAATATGTTTAATCTAGTCAGAAAGTATATCTCAAGTAGATTTATAGAGGAAAGGTAAAGTCATATTTTCATGGTCTCAGTTTTTAAAATCTCTTAGAAAATAATTATATCCTTTGTGATACATGGATCAAGTTGTTATTGATTGGAACAAATTTTAGGCAAGGTAAAGGGAAGAATGTTTAAGATTTTACTCAGGAGTTCAAGAATAAAGCTTTGGTGCTTGCTATTCCATTAGATACATGTGAAACTTTATTAATGTACATTGGCAGTTTACATTTTTATTTAAAAAATACTTATTGATGGTTAATCTCACTGACTTAGACGAAGTGTGTGTTCAAGCCATACATATTTAATTAGGTGGAAAATCGTTCAAGTTTTCAAAGAAATCATCCAATCAATTGGAAATAAAGGATTTGAAAGACATCAAGAGGAAGATCAGTTCGAAGGGAATGGAAACAGAGAGAACTCAAAGGGAAAGTTAAAGGCCTACTTGTTCTCACTACGAGAGAACCAGACATGATGAAGCCAGATGTTTGAAACTTCACCTAGAACTCAAACCAAAGAAGTTCCAGAAAAATAAAGGTGAAAATAAGGCTAATACAATAATCCAACAAGATTTGGGCTCCAACTCAGGTGATGAAAGGAAAAAGCCCACAATGGTTTCGACAGGTAAACGTTCTAACACTAGTTCAAGTTCTAGTACTTCTGCATCTTCTTCAAACATAAATCATTTGGATAAGGATAACTTCTAAGCACACAAAAATAGACACATTATTCAATTATGGATCACAGGAAAATTTAATATCTGAATAATTAGTTAAGAAATTGGGTTTGTAGACATTGAGACCATATCAATTAGCTTGGCTAAAAGAAAAGACTTAGATTAATGTCACAAAGTAGTTTCGTTTAAAATTTTCCATCACAACTAATTACATTGATTAAGTGGATTTAAATCTGATTCCATTAGACGCATGTGTAGTATTGATAGTACATCCTTATCTCTATCATCATGATACTTTATTTCATAGGAAAGAGCATAAATATCACCTTAAGAAAGATGGGATTGAATAAATTTTTAGGGCACATCAAATGAAAACACACTTAGATTTAGTTACTGTTAAGCATATGAAGAGGCTAATAAGTTCAAGTAAAAGATATGTACTCATGGTTGTAAAACAACAACATAAGGATAAACGCGATGATTTTTCAGGTTGCGAATCTTAGTTTAAAGATAAGTTGGTTAAAGTGGTAGATTATTTTCAAAGTATATTTAAAGAACCAAAAAAATTTCCACCTAAAAAGGAAATACAACATGAGATTTTTTTTTTTTGATGCCCCTCTTCCTAATTTCAGATTGTATTGCATTTCAGTCATTGAGAATGAAGAAATAAAGAAACAAATCCAAGATCTGGTTTGAAAATGCTTCATTCAACCCATTTCATATCCATGTGGTTCACCAATAATTTGTGTTCCTAAGAAATATGAAAGATGTAGAATGTGTGTCAAGTTTAGGGACTTAAATAAAATCACAATCAAGAACATGAATCCTGTTCCCATGATAGATGATTTACTTGATGAGTTGAAAATGATGTATATTTCACTAAGTTGGATTTGCGTAGTTTGTATCATCAAATTTGCGTTGCATACAATGACATTTGGAAAACTGCATTTAAAACTAGGCAGGGGCTATTTGAATGGTTAGTGATGCCTTTTGGTTTGTGTAATGCTCCAAGAACTTTCATGCAGGTTGTGAATGATGTATTCTATCCATACATTGATAAATTTGTCATAAAAATACTTAGATGATATCTTGATTTTCAGTTCTAGTATGGAAGAGAATTTTATATATGTTAAAGAGGTCTTTGAAGTGTTGCTAAGGGAAAAAGTGTACCTTAAATTGTCCAAATGTGAGTTTGAGAAAAAATTATTGGTTTATCTTAGTTACATAGTTGGGGATGGTCATTTGAAAATAGATCCAGCTAAAATTGATGTGATTGATAGGTGGGCATGACCATATAATGTGACTGAAGTTAGGAGTTTCTTATGTTCAGTTCAATATTGAACAAAATTCATTTCTCAGTTTTCTTTGATTGCATCATCGTTACATGCTTTAATAGGTTCTAAGATACACTTAAGTAGAAAATTGTCGTCACACATATCTTAGCTCTACCAGATCTTCAAAAGCCATTTGAAATTGAAACAGATACTAATGGTTATGTAATGGGTGTAGTTTTACTTCAAAATGGGAAACGTATTTGATTTCATTTAGAAAAAATTTCTAGGGTAGTTGCAAATTATCTGAAAATTTTTTCTTCTATTGAAAGAGTTAAGAAATGGAAACACTACTTAATGGGTAAGGAAATAATGATTCACATATATCATCAACCACTTCAATACCTTCAGTCTCAGACTAAGTTTCAACAATTTCGCCATTATACATGGATGGGATTTCTTCATAAATTTCACTTAGTAATTAAGTACAATAAAGGTGTAACAAAAAAAATAGTTGATATGTTTTCTAGACCATATTTGAAATCTTCAGTAGTGTTGCAAAATATTTCTTTAAAATTTGAAAGTTATTTAGAACAATATATTACAGATGCATATTTCAAAGATATTTATGAATCACTAACTCATGTTACTCAGGTGGAAGAAGTCAATTTTCATGTTCATGATAGGTTTTTATATCATCTCAGTAAGTTGTGCATACCATAGACAAAAAGGGAGCATGTTATTCGAGAAGCACATTGTTCTATCATTTCAGGACATTTTAGCGTAAGAAATACAATAGTGCAAATTCAAAGGTATATCTGCTACCCTCACATGTATGAAACATTTTTTAACTACATTAAATGATGTTTTATGTTTTCAACAATAAAACCAAGCAATTGAAATATTGGCTGGTATATGCCACTTCCAGTTCCTTCATGACAATGGGACACCATATCCATGAACTTTTTTGGAGGACTTCCTATGTATAAGAGAGGGCATCATTACATGTATGTCATGGTTGATCATCTCAGCAAGATGTGCATTCTTGTTCCATGCAAAACTCAAGTGACTGTTGAACAAACTACACAGATATTCTTTCAATAGGTATGTGTTGATTTTGGGTTACCTACTCCTATCATTTCTGACCGAAACACTCACTTTGTACGAGAGTTTTGGTCCACTTTGTGGGGACTCATGGACACAAATATGAAGAAGAGCACATATTTTATTTACAAACCGATAAGCATACAGAAGTGGTGAATAGTACATTGATACATATTCTCTAAGGTTACTGCAGCAAACATCCTAGGTTGTGGGATGAGTCTTTACCTTATGTGCAACATCCTTACAATCAAGCCTTACATTCTTCGACTAAGCAATCGCCATTTGAAACATGTTTTGGGTACCTACCAAAGTCACTAATGGATTTCATGTTTTGTGAAGAAGATAAAGTGGATAGACATGCCGATTCAAATAAAGAAGTTAATTTAATTAAACATATACAACAGATACATGAAGCAGCGCAGGATCAATTAGGAAAGAGTTAGGACAACTAAAAAATGCACCATGACAAGCATCAAATGGATCATTATGTTTAGGTCGGTGATCAGGTAAGGTTATATATCAGTAAATATAGGTTGAAACGATAAGGTAGGAAACTAAAACCCATCAGGTATGGTCCTTTCAAGATTGTGGAAAATAATTCAGATAATGCATTCCAGTTAGATTGACCTCCTTACATGTGTATTTATTCAGTTGTAAATGTAGAAAATCTGAAGTTGTATGAACCTCCGATGATCATTGATCGAGAGAAAGATACATAGATTCCTACCTTTGATGATTTTGCACCTGAGTATATGAATGAGTTGCAGAAAAATACTATCATAGATAGGAACGTTTTCTCTTCAAGGCATTGAGATGTTGAATATCTTCGAGTTGGAATCAAAGACATCAATCCAAGAATGGTGAGGTGCATGGGGATCAAAAGAGTGAGGGATCTGTGCCCTCACCTCATGTCGGCTTAAATAAAAATTTTGTTTTCTAAAAGCTTTCAAGTGGAGAGGATTGATCGAGGAGGATCTTGCATTAGTTCATATCGACAGGGAAGTCGAGTATCGTCTTCTGTTTCTCCAATGTTCCAGATGAAAGAGATCCTTCATTTATTTATGGTGTATGTGTTAAAGAGTGGAAAATTGTATATAAATGGTGATATGTAACCTAAGTGGTAAATCCTGAGGTAAAAAACCCTATGGTCAAAACCTATGCTAAGACCTAAGCACATAAACCTAAATTTCTAAGCCCAGCACAAATCGTGTAAACCATATGTAATAATGTTTTGAACTATGTTAAAAAAAACATATGTAATAAACCATATGGTAAATAGTCTAGCCACATTGGAGGTAGATTGCGCGGAACGAGTTTTACTATAGACATGTGAATAAGAGGTTAATGCACAGTTTAAGACCTGATGACTAGGAGACCGAAAGTAGTTGACTATCGGGAAGACCGTTGTCGAAGGATTCTACTGTCACATGGACATTCGACTAAAACTGTTAGTGTTAGTCTAGTCATACTCCCATCAGTGATAAAAACTGTTGTTTTTCATTTGCATATTAGGAGTCTAATACCAAATAAATTTCACCATTCCGCTAGGGCATGGATTCATTGATGGTAGTAATTTTTCGTTAGTTTTCCCTCATGAGGTACTTTCCAATCCTCCTCTCTATGGTCTTCAGTCATTTGTCACTTTCATTCTCAAAATAATGTCAGTAGGTCATAGGATGGGTCTCATTAGTTTCTAGGGTCTCACCATGGTCAAATTAATGAGTCAAATGTCAATAAGTATTAGCAAGGTCATGAGGAAGTCAATAAACTTAAAGTCACAGAACCTGGGAGAAAAAATATATATTTCATTCAGTTTAATGTAATTTTCACCTCAAAACCATGTTTTTAGGTGAAAACATGATATTTTGCCTTTATTATCATTCATTATGTAATTTCATGTCAGCATATGTAATAATTCACAATTCAGAAGCTGTCATCTCCACAAAGTCGGCACCCTACCTTTCAAAGAATATTTCTAGAGCATTTTCAGTATCAAATCACATTTCAAGTAGATCCAACAGAAGGAGCCCAGAAAGAGCTTTCCAACGGTATAATACACTCTCAAAACTGACTTCTGGATTGAAATTTATGCCCAAAGTGAAGTAAAAAGTCCCGTATTCCCTAAACTTCCCCTATTTCCCATGTTTACCTTAAAATTTTATGTTTAAAGTTTAATTTTTTTCTTATAAAATCGATTTTTCCTCCCTCCGATTATAAAATCGCATTATAAAATTATTTAAAACAAATATGCAATTTGGTCCTTAACCACTTCCCTTTGACATGCCCTTGAGACTTTATAATAAATCAAAGTCTCATATTATAAAACCTTCCCCCTCCGTTCCAAACCACTTCCCCTCCATGCTTCAGAACTTTATAATAAAGTTTAAAGGTTTATATTATATAAACCCTACCCTTTCCATTGCATTGCAAATGTTAACAAGTGTGCTCCGATTGGCCCTTACCAAAAACTTCCGATGCAGTTCTACTCAGACTCTCGATTGTATATCCCCCAATGAAACCCCTCCGATGTATATCCTGACCATTGATCTGATCGACAATCGAACGACCCGTATGAAATCAATCCATCACAATCGGTGCCTCCGATCACCCCCCTCTGATTGACTCTCGCCGATGGCCTGATCCCAATTATAATTCAGCCATCGATCTCCCAATCCAATCCGATGGCCCATAGCCTGTCGCGCCCATCGTATCGGCGATTTCATATGTCACCCTGCCCCACTCTCCTCCAATCCCCGATGTCAATGGACCAACGGGTCCCACTACATTATTTTCCACCCTTTCATAAGTAAAATCCCATTCCCCTTTGTAAAATCAAATCATATTTTATCTTATTTATTTTACCAAAAGACTCTCCGCTCCTTCATATAAAATCGTTTTCCCCTTTGAAAAAGTGCCAAACTGTTGGTTTTATGTGAAAATATCCCTTTGGCTTATCTTTCCCTTTTCTTACATAACCAATTGCATCGGAAGTTTTGGTTTCGATCGCTGATTCAAATGGCATCATTACATAACATATTACCATGTTCCATTATGTATTGTCTTCCAAAGCCCTTCCAATTCTGATTACGATGCGGGTCCTGCCTTGTTCCCTTCCCTTTTTCCCATTCAAAAATTATTTTTTCCCTTCAAGGGCATAAATTCATTGCTTTTAATTGTTTCAAAGTATTTTATAAAAGTCAGTTTATTCAGATGGAGTATGGAAAGTGACAGTCAAAAGGCCGATAGCAACAATGAGACCGAGGCTTTTATCGCAGCAGCAAAGTAGGAAAATATGTTCGTCTGATTACCTATTTTATTTCATGCATATATAACAACATATTTTCAAATGGTCAAATGTATTATTGTTTCTTATTTTCATCAGCAAATATGGTCAAATGTCTTATTGTTTCTTATTTTCGGAGGCAAATTGTTGGTTCTCTTTGTCATATTCAGATTTCAGTTCTAAGTAGTTAAACAACTCCCTCTTTTCATGGATCTATGTTCCCACAAATCTGGTATATTTAATGTAATTGTAAGTCATTTACAAAGAAGTCTGTAATTCAGTAGTAGGGTAATAGTGTGGAAAAACGCTTGTGCTCCATTGTACATTTTTACAGGGATTAATAAGAGATGCATCTCTGATTTGTGGGATCCATGTGGTATAAGATTTAGCATTTGTTTCTCTCCTTTATTTCATATGTAAATTGTTATGTTTCACCTCTCATCCATAAACATTTCCTTTCGAATCATTTCAAGATAGAAAGGTAGAATCCATTTTATATGCTCTGCCTTGGGAAATCATTCGTACTCTGTGTTTTTTCTTCTGTTTGAAAAGGATCCATTTATTGTGCCCCTTTTAGCTCCTCACCAGTCTTTCCATCCCATCTTTATTACAACTTGATTGCTAAATATCTTGCCTACCTTGCCCCATGAAATACCCTGTGTCCTGATTTAATTCCTAGTTTCACATTGTCCTATTATATCCCACACATCCCTGGAATTCATTCATTTATTAAAACCTTCTTCCCCATCATTTTATCTAGCCTAATATTAGATCATTATTACACTTTATTAATATCTATCTTTACGAAGAGAGCCCTCTCCAATCCTTGTAGGGCTAGATACAATGTTGAGCGTGGTTTAGTTGTTACCTTCTTTTGCCCTTTTCAGCCTAGGGTCCAATTTGGGTGCTAACAGAAACCACCGAAACAAAGCTGTGATGTGGCAGTCAGCAATTAGACTGTCAGGATCTGTCACATGAAATTGTTAAACTGCTCCGCAATTTGCAAAACTGTCGGGCTTATTTTAGCCTAAATTTTAAATTTGGGTTTCTAATTTGTTATGTGCATTATGTATTAAACCTCACCATGTAACCTTATCCTTGGTGGTCTAATACTATTGAACCGAGAACCTAATCACATTTAATTCCAAAACAATATACCATTTTTGGCCCAAGGGGTTTGACCTGAACCTAAATTGTATTATAAAATTACACCATTGCTCCATGGATGGTAGAGATTTTTTTTTAGCCTTGTTCAGAATTTTTTGAAGGGAGGACACAATTTTATTTCAGGTGTATGTTGGTCATCCTGAGGCGGAATTGCGCGCCGAGACATGTGTTGGAAATCTAGGAGGGAGAAATTTCCTTTGAAAAGCACTAGAGATGCCTACGATCACATTCAGGCTGGTTAATTTCTATGTAAATACTTCCCTGGATCATTCCTTAATCAAACAGATGCCCATCTTAGAAGCAGACTCGGAGAAGTAGCCCACCACAGATCAACTTCGTAATCAATGTTTTATGTCTTCTATCTATTTTCTTTGCTAAAAATTCATGTTTAATTGTACTTCTTAAGTTTTGGAATAAGTCGTAAAATCAATTTCTTTCCTTCAGTCTTCCACATTAAGTGATCAAGTTAACAATCAATTCACTTTGGAAAATATTCAGTCCTATTTCGGATCTATTTCAGATCAGTGATCTTGGAACACTTCCACCACTCCTCTTTGAGCATAGAGATAAATTGTTAATAAAATTTTGTTAATGAGGTTTCCCTCTTAAGATTAGGTAGATCATATAGGTGTTAGTGGACAATAATCATCATCATCGCCATCATTATCATCATAATTTATACTTTTAAAAGATGTTTCACTATAAAACGTAAAAAAACTATTTGAATATCCTTCTTAACTAATTTATTTCAATATTAGCTTCATATATATGTATATATAAAGAGAAAACGTTGAAAAATAAGTGATATTTCATTTAATCGATAAAAGATAAGAAGTAATTGAAAGTAAAAAAATAATAATAACTTATTAATACGAAGAGGTAAATGTGTAATTTATTAAATTCTTAATGTAAAAGTAATCGGTGACATTAAAAAAATAACAATAAAATTCAATGTAGGTCATAAATGAAATATTTGAATGCCCATGTTGACTAAAATATTTGAGTGTAGACCAAATATATTGTATATATGGTAAATAATATATGGAGATAAAATATAAAGCAATTGAAAATATAAATTCTTGTGATTAAAATATTTCAAGTAGTTTCACTATTTCACATTTTCAAAACTTTTAAAATGATGAGAAATATACAATAACATTAATATGCCATCGTTTTCTATTTATATTTCTATTCAAAACATTTATTTGAATATACAAGCCAATTTCAATATGCTTTGATCTTTAAATGATGGAAATATCCACTAAAATTAATACATGTTGAGTAAAATCAAGTTTTAATAAAATAAGAAAAAATTGTTGACTTCCACGTATATGTAGAAATATTATTTTTTCAAAAATTACTAAAGTAAGTGATATTCATGTGATTTAATATTATTGTGATTTAAAATGGTGTTTTTCTTTGTTTTCAGTCACTTTATGTGTCTATTATAGTGTTATTAATTTATGTATCACATTTAATTTTGCTGGAAAATTATGTTTAGAAACAAATAGAGTTTTATTTTTTTTAATTAATTTTGTGAGGATTTAAATTTCATTTTATGGTTCTCATAAATAGACATTGATTCATCTTAATTCTCGATGTAACAAGCATTGATAGGTATCAAATCTCTTGAGGTGAAAATCTATGTTAGAGTACAAAACATGAAAACAAGTATGTACATCAAGAGAAGGGAGAGAGAAAGATATGTGGTTAACATGGTGCTTGAAAGATATGTGGTTAACATGGATCTATATTGGCTCTCTCTCTCTCTCTCTCACCCAACACACACAATGTGCAAAATTTCATTGTTTAAATTTCACATTTGAATGTATATGTATTCAACGTGTTGAAAATTTCTATGAGCACTTTGATTGTGTACACTAGAGAGCTTAGACATACAATTCTAACAAATAGTTACTATATTTCACACAAAATTGACTGAAAAATATACCGAAAAAAGGAAAGAATGTAATGTACTTGAAAATTATTAACCATACAATTTTGTTTTCAATTATTTTATATAATATATACATTTTTTTTAACCATATAAAAAATATACATAGTTACCATTGAAATATTTTACATAACATGGGAATTGAAATATTTTATTATGATCAAAATTAAAATGTTTTTTTTTTTCTTTTAGTTTCTCTTCATATATACATATCAATATTAAAATAAATTAGTTAACATGGATATTCACTTTATTTGAGCCATAAACTGAAATATCTTTAAAATGTGTGAGAATTATATAATTTCCATACACTCAAAAGTAAAAATAGTTTTAATTTTCATTTTATTATTTCTCCATAAGTGATATAAAATTATGTTGCTTGATAATGAAATCAAAATATTTTATTTGTGGCTGAAAATGAGAGTGAAATGTTTATACTATGCCTCCTTCATATTGAGTACACTAAGACTGGGATTATTGATGAACTAATGCATTTTGTAATTATTTTAGATATAACTAATGTATGTTGATGAACTCAAGTTTTATTGTAAGGAGAAATATTTGTTGACTTCACATCTATGTATTTTTTTATCGTAAAAGAGGGAAATGATATTTTTAGATGTTGATAGAATAATTATTATTCATGAGATTTTATATGATTTTAGTTGATGATGTTTGTCTTAATTTTCACTTTCTCTATGTTTTTGCACTAAAACTAATGCATGTTGATAGAAGTCGTGTCTTACTTCAATAAAAATAATTATTTACAAGGAAATATATGATACAAATTGGATAAGAAGAAAAAATTGTTGACATGCACATATATGATCCAAATTAGATAATTTCATTGTTTTTAATACATCTCAACGCTTCTATATTGGAAAAAGTGGAAGAATCAACTCTCAAGAATATTTTTAAGACTATTTTTTACGACGAAGGCTAGTTTTTCAAATTACCTTCCTATTTTCACCACCATAATTCGAGAGAATGCATGTCAGCCACATTATTAATGGAAAATGGGCTAGCCATGCAATTATGAGGTATAAGACTCTAGAAGAGTCTATATTGTCACTATAGTTAAGGGTTGAGGTGATCAAATTTAACCAATACTAGATTTCCAGGTTTTGTTATAACCAGGCCAATTGGAGGAAAAGGGATTCTATTCTTTCGAGTGCATTTTTCCATAGTGAAGAAAACATAGCCAAGAGTGATAGTAGATATAGCACATAGATATTATTTTTGCATTGCAGTAGCTAAACATTTTCGATTAAGAGAAAGAGAGTAGAGTGAGCTCACCTTCTAGCTTTGTTTTTCTCCTTGAAAAGTTTCCTAGGTCATATCTTATGTCTAATGTGTGTGGAATATTTTACTTCATTGTTATCTCTTTTTTGCATATTTTCTTATTCTCATTTATTCATTATTAATAATATTCTCGCCATCCAAAAACTTAAAAAAATAGAACCATAATACTCTAGAATTTCATATTTTAAATATAATTTTATCAAATCTATTGTGATAAATTGTCACATGGAACATATACAGCAGTTTACAAATTAATCTATGTATATTTTTATCGTTAAAGAAAAAAAATATTTTTAGAGGCTAATAGACTAATTGGTACTTATGGTATTTTGTAGGATGGCGACTAAAACATATATTTTTCTTCCTTTTCACTCTCTCTATGTATATATTCTATTGTTTTTAATCTATGCATACTATTTAATCTTGTTGGAGAATTATGTTGAGGATGTAGTGACATTCTTCAATAGCACAACATGAGGGAGATTTTTAATTCCATTAATGTCAAACCTCAAGTTGAAACGTGTGCCTTCTAAAATAAAAATAAAGAATTTTTTAAGTTAGAAAACAAAGTTGGATACGATAAAAAGACAAAAAATGAATATCCATGTTTGGTTATTTTTAACTCGTACCATTATAAAAAATCAATAATTTGAATTTCATCGTGCTGGCTTTAAATGAAACATGTCAAAAATATATCCTCTCACTCCTACCATAAATTAAATTTTTGGATTTCCATACGAGCGAACATGATTTTGTATAATTTATGGAGAAATGAAGTATATATATTCAATTTTTAGTGTGAGAAAGTGGTATAATTCTTATACTTTTTAAATATATGTTATTATCTGACTTAAATAAACTGAATATCCATGTTAACTAATCTTTTTCAATATCAACTTCTAATACATGTATATATGGAGAGAAAGGAAAATATTCTTCTTTTTTATTTATTTTTAAATGTTGATCACAATGATATATTTCAATTCTTAAAGAAAATGAGAAATTTAAAGTACAAAAACCAATTATTTCCTATTAAGAGTAATAATTCAAACACATCTAATTTTTTTATTTTATTTTTTTTGTAAATTTAGTAGTTCCTTACCATTTTCTATTTATCGAAAAAGAGAGAGCAAGTTGCAACATACACATATTTGGTGGCCTAAACCTGCCCGGAGGAAACCAAGTCTGTTGGCCACCTTAGAGCATTAAATGCCATCCAAAATTGAAATTGTTTCTTTCTTCTACCAACTGCTATCTCCACTTTACTATTTGAAACAAAGTCTATTTGACAACATGAAACATAAAAGCTATCTACAAAAATAATAAAAAATAAGAGCATGATATTTTAACCATCTGAAGAGTCAATCGGTGGCAGATCTTTTGTCGTTGAGTTGGGCATGTCGACTTGCTACATCTATTGAAGCTTCCTTTCGATTATGCCAATGCGAGTTGTGGCATGATAATGTGACACCCTGATATCCTGAATTTTTAAAAATTTCCTATAGTATTGAGATCACTTCGGGACTTCCTTCACTTGCATGTAAGATTTGCTTCACTTTGGCCATCACACATTTTAGAGTCCAATATGTGTGGATGGATTGTTGAAAGAGAGAGAGAGACATCGTTTTGTATTCCCAGGGTCAACAACAAAATACATATTTTCCTCCTGGGCCTCTATATCTTCTTCGCTACTATTACTTTCTCTCTGCCTTCCCTGAATTACATTCTAAATTTCTGGAGGATTTCCTACAGAGTAAACTTCCAAGAGATTCTCCATTTTCTCTTTCTTCTTTTTTCTGCCTCGCTTGCTTGGCTTGGCAATGTTTTTTGAAAGCTTCTGCTTTCCTTTATCCCTGGGCTGATGCTTTGCTGATTTCCCTTTCACCATCATTATACTCGGGCTGAGGAGCTCAAACAAATGCTGAACTAAACCTGTGGATATTGTCAGAGGGCCTGTAGAAGGTGGTATATTAGTAACAGATAACCTAGGAAATTCAATGGGTCCCCCCGCCATAGTAGAGTAAGCCAAGAATATATGCATACATATCATTTTACATAGACAGGTTGACAAATGCAACTGACCAAAGTTATTAGTACGAATATAATTCTCCCTTTCTACCATACCACAAATAGTATTTACCCACTTGACTTGAAGGAAAACAGACGTAGGATAATGACTGACCCAATTTCTAAAGTTGTGGGTTTTAAAATCTTGACATACGCGTTTTCGTTTGTCATGGCATTTCATACAGGAGATTTCATAAAATTGAGATGCCCAGTCATGACTTATCACACAGACATGAAGAAAATTAGCTAAGAGACTTTGACTGAGCAACCACAAAAGCAAATACTACAAGGTGTTCTGAAATAGGGCTATCTATAATTAAAAAGTTATTCAATGTCAGAGAAATAAAATATCTCAATATGTAGAAATATGCACTATTGATATATATTCATAAAAATATTAATTAAAATAAAATAAAAAACATTTTAATATGTACAATGTTCCATAAATAAAATATTTCGGTACCTATGTTAAGTAAAATATTTAAATGTCAACTACTTATACATAATATATGATTATGAAAAACTATATATATATTATATAAAAAATAAAAAATAAATAAATTATTACGATTTAAGTATTTCAAATACTCTCACTATTTTATATTATGTCCCTCTTAAAATATATATTTGATTCTATTTTTTCAAAAATCTAACTAAAAGTTGTTGAAATCTAATGAAACCCTTCTAGCTTCTCTCCCTGTCCTTTCTTTGATGCACCGAAAGTATGGATCCTATAATTCCTACTCCACTCTTTGGGATGATCCCTGACCCTATCCCACTTAATCCACCTAAAATGCGTAATATCTTTCGTCGGCCTATCCTTGAGATTTCCCACCAAAAATTGATATCTAACTCCGTAGTTTTTAAACATACCTCAACCCAACACTCCCCAACTATAATTCAATCTACAAGAGCCCATTCCTACTGTGCTTGAAATGGTATTAAGTCCTCGTTTCCATGGTTCACAAAGTTCACGTCGAGGCGCTTTCTCTATACCTTTTGTGATGAAAATATGCATAACTATTAGTTTGCATCAAGCTACATTAAAAAAATACGTGAATGGAAATGTAATCATGAAATTCCCTTGAATAGTAAATTGTAAAGAATACATTATACAATTGGCAATGCTTGGCAATGCCATATGAAAAAGGGGCAATTTTTTGTTTATGATTGGCTATTATATATCTCGAATATAACTACATACACATGTTCCACTAATACACTGATTATTGCTATTGCAGTTAAATTTTCTCATTCAAGGAAGGTGCAATAATATTGCATGTTATACAATATTGAACAAATATATTTCATTTAAATTTTGACCTTTGCAATAAATATGAAAAAACAAAAATTACGTAATATTGACGTAGTTAATGAAACACAATATATAGAAATAGACCTATATAAAACATAATGGGAAACTGTGAATACTTTTGAATTTAACACAAATATTATTAATGGGAAACTGTGAAAACCTTTGGAATTTATCACAAATATTATCAATCCCAAATATTATCAACAGAAATTAGAAATCATGATTATTATTGCATTAACTCAAAAATTATATTAGAAACCACAGTTGTGTCCCAACAAATGTAATTAAAATAGCAATGGAGACACTCTGAATCCAGACTTTTGTAACTCGGGATTTTTTTTAATTTAACTTCTTGATAAATCACATAAGTTTAATGATTTATCTAGAATAAAATTTAAAGAAAGTATGGAAACAATCAAAATGAAGACAATAACGTGTTCCATTCTAAATAGTAGGTGAACAACACTATTTAAAAAAATATAATATGTACCAATTTATGATTATGCAATATGCGAAAAAATGTGCTTAAAAAAGTTACCATTGAAAGATAATGAACCATTGTTACAAAAAATTGGTCTATATGTAGAAAATGAAAAACATAATTACATAATGAAAATATTATCAAATTTGTAGTACCTGCGTAGATTTGGTGGAATAAAGAACTTTCCATAATTAAATAGTTATATGAATTCGAAGAAAGACTTGTAGCACCAAGATTACTGCTTTTGAAAGTATGGGTACTTGGGTAGTGTTTTCGAAAACCATAATTAGCATTGAATGGTGGACTAGTATATTCACCTATTTACGTATCTCCAATTCAATATGCATTTTATCATGACAAAAATGAATGTAGTATAGTGGTTGTGGAAATTAAAATATATTTAGGGTTTAAAAGTGCATATGCCATTGGGAAAAATCACATTCGAAGGTACTGAAACTATTACGTAAAAATTCCCTTTATAAACTTGAGAATGTCAGAATAAATGAAAACTGGAAACCAATCTTTAATCAGAAATAAAATTCATATGCATGTAAGAGAGACAAAAAGAAATGATTATAATGAAGACTATTATGAATAACCCATCACAAAAAAAAATAATACATTGGTTTAGGAATTTTTATAGTATTTATGTTCTTCACAATAATTACTATACATGAAAATACTGAGAGTGGGGTGGGGGGTAGCGCGGTGGGTGTGAATTAGTATTTTAAAAACTCACATAACTATCATTAAGTAAACCTGTGTATGTATGCAAGTTTTCTAAGGATAACTAGTCTATACCTAGTTAACTAATGTTTCATTTATTTCATCATCTGTTAAACTTGAACCAATGCATCATTAATTAATTATACATTAATTAAACATTAACCATGAATGGTAAGAGAAGAATAAGTGATCACATATAAGCAACACAATAACACATGAGGAAACTACGATGTTTAGGTGGAAAGCCAATTACGAAGAAAAACAATATTGTCATCGTCTATGTCTTCTTCTTTTATTATAATGAAAAAAACTTACAATATTGTACTTGCGCAAAATAATACCAGTACATAGGCATCCACCTACAGAAGGATACCACCTTCTCTCATTCTAAAATACCCATTGGAAGGGAGATCCAACCTGTTGATCCCGTTTATCGGTACCCACCAAAAGATAGATCTAACCCCCTTATCATATTTACCAGCTACCACTAAAAGGAATCTTTGACTCTCTAACTGAAGGCTCCAACCCTCAGCACCTATGTGAACCATGTTTCATAATATATCATACTGGATCCACATGACTAAAAACATCAAAACCTATAGAAAACTTTTCATCATATTTTCAGATTGGACCCACTACCATAATTTAAGCCCAATAAGAAATAATAATTATAAAATAAATCATAGAATCAAATCACTTAATAATAGCCAAATTAGACAGCAAATAAATCATTGAATAAACTCATTCTCAAACTACCAAAGAAACTTATATGATTGTACACCCATTTATCAGAATACCAGACCCCATACTATTCATCACATGAACTAGAACTTGCCACTACAAATCTTGATCAATAATATGTTAAAATATATAGACTACTATTCTGCAGCATACCTGCGTATGTATTCACTTCCCCTTAAGAGGAGCTGCATACATATCTCAACATACTAAATAGCTTAGTCTAAGTCACTATCCTACTAAATCAATCACTAAATCACATATTGGGACCATCACAGATCTCGAAACGAAATACATATCACCACATAGTAGCATCATCCCTAGTCAACATATCATTCCATAAATAATTCAACCCAATGAGTATCATTAAACACAAATTCTCATAAGAGAGACTTCAATGAAATATAACAAAAAACATAAAAAAAACTATAATCATACAACATTAACAACTCATACTACAAAACCCTCGCATATGCATGTGAATCTGATAAATAACTTTCGTGTATGTACTTGATTTTCATACTTGACACCTGCATACAGATCTTTCCATTTTGCAAAATATATATGTGACTACCCAGAAGTAGATCGACATATGTATGTGACCTCTCAATGACAAACCCACATATAGATTTGTAATAAGTGAAGCATTCCTTTGTTTCATAACAAAAAAAAATTCAAATCAAAATTTCAGCATACACTTACATGCACATATAATACAACCATCATCACATATATATCAAACCATAATAATATTATTCAATATGCAGTCACTTTAGATCTATTAGATTTGATCCATCTCCATTCTCCCTGGTGCAAACCTACTTCATATCAATTCATTCATAAATAATCCATCACTTGCACACTTTAAAACTTGATTTCCATCTCCTTATAAAGCTTAGGTCATATCCAATTCCTTAGGTCAATACCTTAGTAATGTTGATGGTATTCTATGATGAGATCAAATATTTGTTTTTGCACTCATTAATATGGGAGAATACCATGGTAGAGACCCCTAGTATTGACAATAACATGAAGGAAACTGTACGTGAATTTTCTTCACCATACCCACGTATGTACACAAACTTTGTTTATAGGACTCACATATACTTTCATAAAATTTACCTTTATTATTCCTTTGTATCTGAATTGAAATTCTTTTTTCCAATCTCTCTGCCACATCTACACTAGCCTATATACTTATCCTGATACTATTGTGTTTGCATATTTATCAAGTAGGTTGCCATGAAATATAACAAATTAGTTAGAATGCCAACAATCACCCCCTTTGGACTTGATGAAAGCCATTTTGGTGTTTTTTTACAACCACATATACATACAAAGCTTCTCTCTTTCTCAAACACCAAGCTACTCTCCCAAGTCACTAATAATTATTCTCCAAACACCAAGATACTCCCCTCCTTTGATTTCAAGAGAAAAGGGATGACCAATGTTGAATGAAGACTTATTTATCCCTTTGTATAGATGAGTACTATGGATCTAATCTGCTAAATATGAACACAATATACAAACAATGTTCCCCCTGAGCATATGCTAAATATTCTAGAATATAGTCAAAGAAGTATATGACTCTATGAATTAAAAAAATATGGCCTTTCCTATCACCAATGAATCATGTTTACATCAATCACCCAACACAATGGGGTTACATATTTGACTCAACAATACATCAAGTGCCCAAAATAATGGGATTACATATATAATTGAATTGAGTCCAATAGTCCAAACATGACTGAATATTACATTTATAACTTCACAATTATTTACACGACCTTTACACCAAGAGACAAATGTGAAATTTATAACTGAGACCAGATACTTCAATAGTGAGGTAGCAAGGCCATGATAGTCACCAAAAATCATCACTAACCATATAAGATTTTTCACTATGAGCATCTGATAACAACAACATGAAAATCATCAAGAAGCTAGGTAGGATAATGTAGTATCAATCTTCATCAGCATCAACATGTGACCAAATATGAAATGCTTTCAAAGCATCACCAATTAGTTGTAGTAGAAGTATATCAATAATCATCCTGTTGTCTTCATGTATTTTTCTCATATATGAAGAGTTATAATTCATAGGCAGCAATATCATTCTCTTGGACCACAATGTAATTATATGCATCTATCAAAGATGAAGAGAACCTTCAACATAAATCAGGGGTATCACATTATGGGAAAATTCACCAATATGAATCTCAAGTAATCATCCATAAGATCCCTATCTATAATTCATTGATATCCTGTGGCTCAAAGATAGCAATATGTATGAACTCATCATCATTAAGCAATCAGAGCATGAGACTGCATAATCAAGCTCTGTTAGTATCCCATCTCCTTGATCTCATATTATAGATATCAATATGCTCTTTCCGCACATAATAAAAGAAAAAATCCTCAAGAAATATATCATATATACCATATACATCCATCATAAGCATAATATTCTATCATCTCAAGTCTTATCAACAACATCATAAGAACTATTTGGCTTAAGCAATATATAGGGGTCATCCATAATTTCACCATACGCAACCCATGAATCAGTGGCATAATGACAACACCATCGCATAATATAACGTCAGAAACATATATTCATCATCCAAATCTTCAACAACATGTGTGTCTTCAACAACATGACCAATATACTTATCACTAAAACCAGTATGCAACAAGGAATGATCAATAAATCATAATGACAATACTACACTATTAGAAACATGGAAAATGCTCCCCCTGAACCTGTGCCATATGTTCACCTTCAGGTCTTATGACATCCAACTCATCCATCAATACAGTCATGAAATAAACTTCGTTAATTAGTAAAGCCATCAAAGAAACAATGTCATATTACAATAGCTCATAATCATATCATCTAAGTATCAAGAGACTATAACCAATCAATGTCAAAACTAGTGAGACAGATAATAACTTACTGAAGCATATTAGAACCTATTCCTAAGTATGTCTCACTATCTTTATCTTAGGCAAAGATAAATGACTATGTATATCAAGACTCGTGTATATACGGGAATTTCCTTCATGTGATCCGTGTACAAAAAGTAAATTGCTAACTTTTCATAACTACAACTCCCCCTGAGACTGTGTTTTATGTACATGTTCTTTGTTACTAAATCAGATGAAATTTCAGTAATATGAGCATCATGAATATAAAAAAAAACATGGGAATAATCATCAAGAAATATATATGTATATCCCCTCATGAGATCAAACATTGTTAATCCTATGGACTTGCTAATCATCACCTGCTCTTCATGAGGTCATGTACCCCACGTCACTTCTATAGTCATTATGGGATGCAATATTTAAGAGAAATGGATTGAAGTGGGGTCAATATTCCCTACATCTCTTACCAATGTTCCTTATTTCTCCAAATATGTTTTCACTTTCTACCCATTTGCTAAATCTTATCCCACCTTTTTCTTTCATTCCAAATGTTTTTCCTACAATTAGTGACCTTATGCCGAATGTTGTTACAAGAATAACATATTATATAAACATGAAATGGATATGGGGAATCATAACATGTGTTTTTCATATTCCTTCTATATCGATCAATAGCTTTGTGGCCAAATATGTTGGAGGAAAAACAATATCCCTTAAATAAACCTGAGTACCTGGGAGCTGATCATCTTCTCCTGAAGTGGATATTTGCATGAGATGAAAAAAATATGATTCTGCAGCTAGCCACGACATGTAAAAAGTTATGAAAGATAAAACATTAAATATTATTTTGCAGAGAAAATAATTTATTGTTACGTCTATAGTTAGGATGAGATGATTCCCTTTGAAGATTTTCTTTCTTTGGTTTTTGGTTTGGTTGACTTGTCACTTCTTTTTCTAGTTTTTTAGAATTTTCTTTGATAGAATAATGATTGCTTGCACAATCTTGTGAGAAATATTTTCCTTAAACATTTTCAGAAGAGACATGACCATATTTAATGGAGGGGGACCTTTGATGTCTAATGATATTGTCTAATATCTTTGAGCTATCCTAGAATCTCAATTTCCTATCCTTTTTAGCTAGGTTAACTTCTAGAATACTTACCTCAACCTATTTTCCACCTGTAATATTTCCCAATAGAGTTCTAAACTCAATGATTTCCTTCTTAAACTTGTTTTCTTGTTCTTAAAATAGTACGAGACTCTCCTCATATCATATGTTTGACTTTTCAAGATTGTATTTGATATAGATGGTTTCTACTCCAATTCCTTCACAGTAACTGGTTCTTCCTTTAAGTTCCTCGTTTTTTTATTCACTTTATATTTTAATGATGTTACTTCATCCTATAGCCTTTAACATTGGTCTTCCTTTTCCATGTACTAATTCCTCATTCCTCTTTCAATTTTGTTTCCCTCTTGCACTTGATTCTTTAAATTGGTAATATCTTCTTTGTAGGGACAATCCCTATCATCAGATAACTTTTGCTGATATTTGTTTTCATCTGTGAGACATTTAACGTCTACCTATATGGCCATTATATTACTTTCACCTTTACCCGTAACAAAAAATTTAGTTGATTCATTATCAACAATATTACATGAATAGGAAAATGGATCACAAGTAGAAAAAAAATTAGTACTTGATAATTTTTTCATTCTATCATCTTCATTCCTGATCAATATAAAGTGGGTTGTTTCTGAATATGAATATTCTATTCCATATTTTAGTGAATATGATAGATCATCTTCACTGTCACATTTTTTTTTGAGTTGTCTTCTTCCTCTAAGAAGGCTTCTTCTTTTTCTTATTTCCCATCATTCCTAATCCAGTTCAAGTAGTTAAGCTTTTACTGGAGTGACCCTCTATGATTCTAATTGTTTGGAAATATACTAAGGGGGTGGGGGGGTTTAATCAGTATTTTAAAATTCACTTAAAACGTTAAATTTCTTATTCATATTTTTGTACAATATTGTCATTAAGTAAACGCGCGTATGTATGCAATTTTTTTGAAGGCGACTAGCGTATATCAAGTTAAATATTGTTTCATGTATTTCAACATCTATTCAATTTTAACCAATGCATAGTTAACTCATTAGAAATTAATTAAACATTAACCATGAGTAGAGTTGAATAATCCATCACACATAAGAAACACAACAATGCATGAGGACACCAAGGTTTTTAGGTGGAAACTAAATGTGGGAAAAAATAATGGTTGTCGTTATATTTTTCTTCATCTTATTATACTATTATAAAGAATAACATATTACAGTATTATACTTGTGCAAAATCATAATAGTATGGAGGAACCCACCTGGATAAGGCTACCAACTTCTCTCATTCTCTAGCACCCATTGGAAGGGAGCTCCAACTCACAGATCCTGTTTTCTAACACCCACCATAAGGGAGCTCTAACCCCATGATCAAATTTTCTAGCTACGATATGAAGCAGTTTTGACTATCACATTGAAGGCTCCAATGCTCAATACCTTTGTGGACCAAATTTCATAATATTTCATACTCGATCCACTTGAAACAAAACACCAAAAAATGTAGGCCACTTTTCATCATATTCTTATACTAGACCCATTACCATCATTTAAGCCCAACACCAAATAATAATTCTAAAATCAATCTCTGAATCAAATCACTTAATCAATGAACCAACTGAGACACGAAGTTAAGCATTGAATCAACTCGTTCTCAAACAACCAAAGAAAATCACATCACTCAATACCCATTCATCATAATACTAAACCACATATTTTAAATCACAAGAACGAGATATTGTCACTAGAAACATTCATCAATCATGTCAAAATATATAAGATATTGTTATGTAGCATAAACATGTATGTATGCGTTTATCCTTAAGAGGATCTGCATATAGATTTCAACATACTAAACAACTGTGTTTGAATCACTGTCATATTGAATCAATCACTAAGTCACATATTGAACCCATTATATATATATGAACCAAATGCATATAACCAGACAATAACATCATCTAGTCAACATATCATTCCATAAACAATTCAACCCAACCAGTATTATCAAACACAAATGATCATAAGCAATATTTCATCTACAAACAATAACAAACATAACAAAACTGATAAGACATTATTAGCATGTCATACTCTAGAACCCTAGCCTATGTATGTGACTCTTATACAGGACTTTTGTGCATGCACGTGCTTTTCATACTTGAAAGCTACCTACAAATATTTCCATACTACATAATATATATATGACAACCCACAAGAAGATCTGCTTATGTATGTGACCTCTTAGTGAAAATCTTGTGTATATATATGTAATCATTGAATCATTCATTTTCTTCACAACACAACATCTTTCTAACCCAAATATAAACATACACATTGTTACAAAAAAATATCATAATATCGTCATCACAAATCTATCAAACCATAATCAAACTATTTAATATGTATTCATTTTAGATCTACTAGATCTGATCCATCTCCATTCTCCTTGGTGCACACCTTGTTTAGATCAAGTCATTCATAAATAATCCATCACTTTCACAGTATAAAACTTTATCTCCATCTACTTATATAGCTTAGGCATTAACGAATATCTTAGGCCAGTCCATTAGTAATGTTGATGCTATTCTTTGATGGGATCAAATATTTGTTTTCACACTCATCACTATGGGCCAATACCATGGTAAAGACCCTTGGTATTGACATTACCATGCCGCAAAAATTCTACACAAATTTTATTCACCATAATCACGTTTCTATGCGGAATTTTTTAGAGGAACCACGTATTATTTCCAAAGCTTTAGCTTTATTATTCCTCTGACTCAGTACTGATATTACTTTTTCCAATCTCTCTATCAAATTTTCAGTAGCATGTATACTCATCCTACTAGCATCATGTTGATGTCTTTATCAAGTAGGTTTCAATGAGGGACAACACATTAGTCACAATGGTAACAAAAAATTCCTCACAGAGAAGGATATAGGACCTTGGGAATACTTAGTGATAATATTTGGAAGAGATGAATTTTCCAACATTTTCCTACTGGAGAAAAACAATAGACAATGTTAGAAAAAAACTTAACATACCATGATATTATTCAATGAAAAGTTTTGAATCACGATCATGATTTTTCTTATCATATAACAAATATTCTTTACAATGAATTGTGAATTATCCTCATCCAGGTCTTTGCATATATTTGGATTTGAATAAGGAAATAATAGTTAAAGGGAGGAAATCTAATAGCTAAAGATGTAATGAAAAAATAAAATTTGAAATGCATTCTAAAATAAAAAACTGGGTTTATGGATATTAAACAAATATAATCATTTCGAAACACTTTTTTGCATTTGCATAAGAACTTATATTTAATGATTATATAACTACTTCCACTGAGCTTCCTTTTTTCGTTTAGTAGTGCAGAGAATATTTAAGAGTCTTAGGAAAGTATTTTTGATAAATAAAGTGAAAGAAAAAATTCTCAACTAAAAACCAAGTAGAAGAAAATGTTATTTATACATTGACTAAAAATGACCCTATTACTTGCATGGGATATTAGAGAAGTATAATTAATCCTCTACGTCAATTAATTTTAAATGAATCCAATTAATTTGGCTAGGTAATTAGCTATTTATTTGTAAAAAAGATCCAAAAGTGAGGAAGCCAACATGAACATGGATTGATATGGATACAAAATTCCCCTTTCTAAGAAACAAGTACAAACATCGAAATTGAAAATTTTGTTGACAAGTACTTGTGTTGCAATTCAAGTATACTTCCTACAAAACTAAAAAATTTCCAACATCATCTTCATATAAAAACTTGTTGGAAGAAAAAAAAATGCATTACAGGTTCAATTTTTGAAATTCCACAAATGCAAAAAAATACAAATACTTGAGCCCATGGAATTCAACAATTCAAGTACAAAATAAAGTGAAAGGCCGATATCTCATGCATTAGAAAATATTGAACATGATGAAACATACATATTTGATGATTTTATTGAGAAATTAGGTATAATAAAAATTAAGTATATCCATGCAATTCAAGGTACTCAGAAGCGAAGGAATATTTTATTGAAAAGGGAGCCAAGAGACATAATGAATAATTGGTTTTCTTGACATATTCCATTAATCTGAGGTAAGAATATGGATTCTCAATTTGTGCTTCACTCATACTCAAACATTACTTATTTTAGTTCATACATGAGAGAAGTAGATAAAAAAATGACGTCAATGTCTAACTGTATATGAAATGTTTTTCAAAAAATTGATGGTGATTTCATAGAAACAATTGCCATACTTGTAAATATTTATTGAAATTGAAAAAAATATATACAAAACAAGTTGTATATATAGTATTTTCATTTCCATCGAATACTAGTTTAAGATAAAGTAAATTTATTAAAACATCAGTATAGATGATCAAGAATTTGTAATAAGAAGACCAAAATAGTTGTAACATTAAACAGATGATTCAAAAAACATAATATGTTTATCGATTGTCAATCATTGTGTACAATGACCAAAAAACATTGACCATATATGCTTATAAAAAATTTCATCATGATATACACTATAAGGTAAGAAGAAACGAGGCACCGAGAAACCATCCATTTTAAGATATGTGAAGTGAAATACACATACTGTGTTGGGAGATTGAAAAGAATGAGAGGGGAGGAAAAACTATATTTTTCTAGATGGGAACTTTTTACACTGTTTTCCTTTTCTTTAAAATTAACTAAATAATTTATCAATCATCAATAATTTTAGGAAATATAATAAAAACATGCAAATAATATGAGCATCAAACACAAACACAAATATCGATGAATGTAGCATCTAAGACAAAAACACACATGAGAAGAGAAAAAATAAGGTGGAAATCATTCTAGGACAAAAAACACCATTTGATTTGCTTCGCTCTCTTCTTATTATTATAAACAATATTCTTTACATCATAATATAAATTCTCACAATGAGTTTGCAAGCCCTAAATTTCAATGTATGTGAGAAACGACTCACTTTAGGTCACTACCTGATGGTTTCCACCATTTCCTGAACTTTGAAAACCACCACCTGCTAGATGCCACCACTCCCTCAAGTATGAAGGCCCCACCCTCCAATATTTTCCTGGGCCATCACCTTATGGAAGCCACCACTCCCAAATTTTTCAGGATATAACCCAAAGGAAGCCATGACTCCTCCAATAAATAATGCACTACGTTCCAACAAGCCACCACTTGCTCATTGAAGGTCCCAACCTTCAAGCTATTGTGTAATACATTACTTATATTTTGAAACTAGGGCTCACTCCACTCTTCTCATATAATTTTAGGATGGATTTCATCTACTTTTAGACTAAACCCACTTATAACTCTTAGCTCAATATCACACAAAAACCTTGTCATCATAAACAAATCTCTTTCCAAACTCAAGCAATATGTGTATGGTCAACCTACGAGGAATACAGTTTTTTTTAACAATACACACTCACATGAAATGAATCCAACATTACAACTCACCCCAATACGTTAACTAACTCAACCATCCTAGTAGGAATCACTCAATAATTTGACTATACTCACTATAACATCAGAAGATAATACTTAGCCATAAATAATAGAATATCAAAACACATCCCTATCATCATAATAAAAATAGATCCATGAAATCACAAAAGCTATTAATACAAAGCACCAATATACAATTCTCCATTACCATCGCACTATAGAAAAAGCTATCTCTATCCTTGATATCACAATATCTATAATAACACTATATAGGAGATGTGCTCTAATACTTTTTCCATACATAAAACAAGAATTCCTCTCATGTGCCAAATTCTCTCCATGCATAGATACAGTGTGCAAGGGGACATATTTATCTACCTCATCGATCAACACTACAATGTTCAACGCTGAACATTCCAAGTTGTGCTATCATACTCCTCATATAATCAATATCATGCATAGGTAGATCACAAAATCTACATAGCATACTCACACTCATTGGTCCTCCACATCCAATCTTGTCCAACCTATCTATAGTCCATTTATTATATATTTTATCTTATTTTACCATAACTAAGTCAAACCAAATCCACTCCATAATGATTGAACACTAACACCATTATCAGATTAGTCAATAAATGTATACCATGGATATTAGATACATGACACTCTGACTAAATAATATCAATGACCAAATCAATGTGTCTAGATCAAACAAATAATTTGTTCCTTAACTTTCAATGATCACTTGAAAAAAATCATCTAGTATCATGGGAAATTTCTCTAGTAGGAGCTCGTGGTTTTATTTTAGCCACCTATAGTTAGATTCATGGGAAAAAAAGGAAGCCTACAACAAGTGTTGTGGGAACAAAAGGGAAAGAGCACAACATTAAAATGGCGTCGGTAGGTGACAAGAACAAGACCATAACAATCAGTGTTTTCCTTAAAAACATGAAACCCTTTTTTGAGATCTACAAGCAGAGCTTCTATTCTCGTTGTTGCATTTTCACAATTAAATTAATTACTTCTTCACTCTGAACTCGGGCTTTGAACTAATAAACAAGTGCATCATTCCATCCTCTATTAAATACATAATATTTCCAAATACTTGATTATGTCATACTTATTGATGGTTAATCCCACTGACTTGGATGAAGTGTGTGCTCAAGCCATACATATTTAATTAGGTGTAAGATCGTTCAAGTTTTCAAAGAAATCATCCAATCAGTTGGAAATCAAGGATTCGAAAGACATCAAGAGGAATATCAGTTCGAAGGGAATGGAAACACATAAAACTCAAAGGGAAAGTGAAAGGCCTACTTGTTCTCACTACGAGAGAACCAGACATGATGAAGCCAGATGTTGGAAACTTCACCTAGAACTCAAACCAAAGAAGTTCCAGAAAAATAAAGGTGAAAATAAGGCTAATACAATAATCCAACAAGATTTGGGCTCCAACTCAGGTGATGAAAGGAAAAATCCTACAATGGTTTCAACAGGTAAATGTTCTGACACTAGTTCAAGTTCTAGTACTATTGGGAAAAATACTGAGAAGGGGGGTGAATCAATATTTAGGGCTGAAAGCTTTTTCACTTTTTCTTTCTCTTAAAACCATATGCTATTTTATAGAATGCAACGTGTATGTCCAAAGATCTTATTATTTATTTACTTAGATCATTGCATCATCCATTCATCAGATGTTTAGTAAGCAGTAAGTATGAACAAAAATACCGGAACAAACCATCAAACATAAGACACACATATGAACATCAGTATTTAAGGTGGAAACCCAATTTGGGAGAAAACCACCACTGCTGTTGTCTCAGTCTTCAATATTTATTATAAAGAAAACTTCTTACAATTTATGCTGGCGCAGACTTATACCAAGACGTTGTGCACCTACCTCATGGGTAGCACAACCTTCTCATACTCGCTTACCACTGGAATGGAGCTACAACCCCCTCACTGAAGGCTTCGAACCTCAACTCCACTGCAGACCACGTTCCATCAATTTTCATACTGGATTCACCAGTTTCCACACAACATACCTTGCAGGCCACTAGATTTATTCATTTTCTTCAGTACACTCGCACCAGTTCTTCATGATTTCGTCAGAGCATTATATCCATGGGTGCATCATAGATTCAGATTTATCAATTAAGAACAGAGTTCTTCCATGCAGATATTCCTTAGAGAAAAATTTTTCATTTAACACCCTTACGCATGCACACATTGTACGATAATCGTCTTCTCCTTATATAGTTTTTGCCTTTAGTAAAATCATGAGTAAAAACCATTCAACTGCTAATGGTATTCCTTTGAGAGTATTTCATTTAGTTTACCCCACGTGCCTTTTTGATTTCTTTTTAATTTATTTATCAGTTTGAAGAAATTGACAAATAAATATATTTACAACTTTGAACTAAACTTTAGGATTAAAGTTACAACCCTTCGCACTTTAAATAAATATCCAACGCTTTCAAACAATTAACCTTATGATAAACCTTTGACCCCGGGCCCACATATATATTCAATAGCCAATCAAATATGCACATGGTACCATAAGTAAACTTCGTGCAAGTCCAGCGTCCGATCACCGTTAGATAGCAAGCTTCTAGATCAATGGCATATATGCATATCCCTCGACCTCCGATGCCGAACTTTAACGTGTGATGGCCCACCGTACTTTTGTTAATATTCGTGCATCTTCCTCATATGACCACTGTCCAATGGCTTCCCTCCAGATCAACGGTGCACAACAATATCGCTGGGCATCCTCGGTCAAACTATAACGCACGATGGCGCACAGTGACAAGTGGTTTTGTGGAGTCGTATAGGGACGCGTGTCACCTGTTCTATGGAATCAGAGCCAACCTCTTAAATATCGCTCAACCCACAAAAGTGGTGCGATATGGGAAATCTGTCCTCGCAAATCCGCTCGTCGTTTTGGAAGAGTGACCAACCCACGATTAAGTCTAGTTACGCTATTCCTTTTGGTCCCTTAACTTAGGTTCACAAATCCGTCCACCAAAAGTTTAATGCCAAATACTTTATTTTAGTTCTTCTGCGTTATAACTGATTTGCTCTCGCTCCTTGTTCCTTTCTCCATGAACACCAGTCAGCTCCTTACTAACAGCGTAGACCCTTCCATGTGAAGCTTAAAACCATGATTTTGTTCAATGAATAACATTCCATTATCTACCAGTTTGGATACACTGTCGACCATATTAACCATCCCTCGAACAACATACAAAGCACCATTAATCCCCTCAAAGGGTTTCTCACAGATTGCATATATATGTTCACACCTGAATTGGACTCAAATATCCTTCCTATTGAATTCAATTTGCTTCTTGACTGATACTGCTCTCTGTAGATGCACTCTTTCTCTGTTCTTCTCTGCTACATGTCTTGTCTCTGTTCCTAGTTACTGTTTCAGATGCCAATTCCTTTGCCACTTCCTTTTCCATCAATGAAAATACTTCCAAAAATCTCCCCCTTTGGCATTGATGGCAATACTCTTCCTCTCATTGTCTTATAGAAGCCCTTTCGTTGCTTTTCCTCCCGCTTTGACATCAATGGCAAAGAGTTGATCAAGATCCTTTGAACTGACAATACCATGCTCCCCCTGAGATCGTGCTGCATCTTCAAACATAATATAACAAAATGACTTATAAATGCCAACAGTGCATCCTTTTCGTATGACCAATGCTTCCCCTTAGCCTGTGCATTCAGAGATTCCCAACAACACCTCACAACCAATTTAATCTTATGTTTTTAAGTATATCTGCTCTTCTGCATGGCAGAGACTACTCATAGTTTCTGTCTGAGATATTTGAATGCTTCCCTGGGTAGAGGTTTGGTAAATATATTAGTAACTTGTTCTTTGGAGGGAACATACTCCAATTTCACCTTTTATTCAAGCACTTGTTCACGTAAGAAGTGATATTTGATGGGAATGTGCTTGGTCTTGGAATGCATAACAATATTCTTTGAGATACTGATGGCACTTGTATTGTCACACATAATGGAGATAGGAGGTGAACATTTGATTTGAAAGTCTTGTAAGGTTTGCATCATCCAGAGAAGTTGAGTGCAACATGATGCGGCAACCACATATTCTGCTTCTACTGTAGATAAGGAAATAGAGCTTTTCTTCTTGCTAAACCAAGACACTGACCGGGGCCCCATATAGAATGCACCACCACTAGTGCTTTTCCGATCATCAACACTTCCAGCCCAATCTGCATTAGTGTATGCATGAAGAGTAAGATCAACATTCTTTGGATACCATAGTCCAAAATCTTGAGTTCCTTGTAGATATTTGAATATTCTTTTCACAGCCTGAAGGTGAGACTCTTTTGGATTAGCTTGGAATCGTCCAACAATCCCAACTGCATGCATGATGTCTGGTCTTGTCCCAGTGAGGTAAAGTAGACTTCTTATCATATATCTATATTCTGGTCGATTCACCATGGGGGAATCATCATTATAACTGATATTACATCCGTTTATCATTGGTGTACTTACAGGTTTGCAATCTTCCATGCCATACTTCTTCAGGATTTGCTTGAGGTATTTTGCTTGTGATAAGAATATGCCATTTGTTGCTTGTTGCACTTGCAAGCCAAGAAAGAATGTTAGTTCCCCAAGTAAAGACATTTCAAATTCTTGCTGCATAACAGAAGCAAATTTCTGACTCATAGATTCTTCATTACTTCCAAAAATGATATCATCAACATATACAACCACAATCAATAGTTTATCATTTTTAGTTTTTGTGTATAAATTGCTACCAGCAGACCCCTTTGAAAATCCTTGTTGATGAATATATTTGTCAAGACGATAATACCATGCCCTTGGAGCTTGTTTGAGACCATATAGAGCCTTTTTAAGTCTACAAACAAGTTTTTCATCATTTCCCAAAATGAATCCTTCTGGTTGTTCTATATAAACTTCCTCTTCTAGATCACCATTGAGAAAAGCAGATTTAACATCCATTTGATAAACTTTGATTTGTTGGAAGCTTGAAAAAGCAAGAAAAATTCTTATGGCTTCAAGTCTGGCTACAGGAGCAAAAGTTTCTTCAAAGTCTATACCTTCTTGTTGAGCATACCCCTTGCAAACAAGTCTAGTTTTATTTCTTATAACATCCCCATTCTCATTTAACTTGTTTTTGAATATCCATTTAGTTCCAATGACATTTTTGTCATGAGGTCTTGGTACTAATTCTCAAGTGTGATTCTTTTCAATTTGACCAAGCTCTTAATTCATGGCTTGAATCCAACATTCATCTTTGCTAGCTTAACTGACATTGTGAGGTTCAATAGTGGACAGAAATGCCATATTGCTAGAAGATCCCACAAGAGTCCTTCTTGTTTGTACACATGTTCCCTTTTCTCCCAAAATTTGAGATTCTGGATGATTCTTTTGAACATATCTGGATGGAGCCTTTTTAGACAAATCATCTTCAGGTTCTTCATTGGGTTCACTATTTGTATCATTACTATTTGATGTAGAAGGATATATGTCATCATCATCGTCTTCATTTTTTGTTTGTTTTCCTTCTTTTGGAGCTGCTGGAGACTCATCAATAACAACATCAATACATTCAACAATATTCCGAAGTATTTTATTGTAACATTTATATGCTCTACTCCTAGAGGAGTAACCAAGGAGTATTCCTTCATCTGCTCTGGGTTCAAACTTGCCAAGTTTTTCATCATTATTTTTGATAAAGCTTTTTCTTCCAAAAATTCTAAAATGCTTTACAGTGGGAGGATTACCATACCAGAGTTCATATGGAGTTTTATCACTATTTACATGAACATGTGCGTTGTTGATAATTTTTACTGCTGTATGTGCTGCTTCTCCCCAAAATGTGTCAGGTGTTCCAGAATCATCAAGCATAGCTCTATCCATTTGTTGAACTGTTCTATTCATTCTTTCTGCAACACCATTTTGTTGTGGAGTGCTAGCTACAGAAAACTATCTTTTTATGCCATGTTGTTCACAAAATTCAAGGAATTCATCTGATGTATATTCTCCTCCTCAATTAGATCTGAGACACTTGATTTTTAGATCTAATTCATTCTCAAATAGTGCTTTGAAGATCTAAAATTTCTCAAATGCTTCATCTTTGTGTTTAAGCAGCCCAATCCAACACATTCTAGAGAAATCATCAATAAATAGGATATAGTATTGTTCTCCATGTGGTGACTTTTTCTTCACAGGTCCACATATGTCAATATGAATTAGTTCAAGAGGCTTGCTTGATGATCGTTCCAAGGCATTAAATTGTACTCTGGTTTGCTTACCAAATTGACAAGATTTGCATATGATATTTTCAGGTAGAGTAATATTGGGAAGATCACGAACAGCTTTAAGTCTACTTGATTTGTTGATTTGAGAGAAGCTCAGATGCCCCAACCTTCTATGCCATAGCCAATTTTCTAAATATTTACTCAAGTAACATTGTTCTTTGCAGTTCTTCAATACATACAAGTTGCTTGAAGTTCTTTTTCCTTTTATAATTGCTTTACCTGTATCAAGATCACGTACCACACATTCTTTTGAACTAAAGACGACTTCAATTCCTTAATCACACATTTGACTTACACTTAACAGGTTATGCTTCAATCCATCCACATACATGACTTCATTAGCTTTCACCTTTTCTTTTGGAAAAACAGACCCTTTTCCCTTAATGACCTCAGGAGTATCATTTCCAAATGTAACATTCTTTTCTTTTTCCAAAGCACTATATGCTAGAAGTTTGTTTTTGTCACCTGTCATGTGTCTTGAGCATCCACTATCAATGTACCATTAGTTTTCTTCATCTTCTGCAAATAATGCTATGCCACAATTTTCAATCTGTAATTCATTCTTTTTCCATACTTTGGAGCTTGAAGGAACATGTTCTTTTGGCTGAACTTTGCTCCTGCATTTAGATTCTTCATGGCCAAAATTATTGCAATAAGCACATTCAACTTCATTTTGAAGAGGAGAAGAGTTGTTATAAGTATTCTTCTTTGTTTCAATATCAATCCTTTTCTTTCTTGCTTCTCTTGTCATGATGGTTTTATATGCAACACATTGAACAAATTTATGACCAAAATTGTGACATGAGAAACATTGTCCATTGAAGAAGAATTTTCTGCGATCATGAAATCTTCTACTTGAATTTACTTGTTGATTGGTGTTTCTTTGAAAGACATTCCTGTTAGTGTTCTTTGAATTGAGATGATCATGCTTTACCTCTAAAAAAAATTTATTCCCTTGCTGAGTAGTAGCATGTTGTATACCAGTTGTAACTGCTTTTAGATAATTTGGTGTTGAATCCTGAGAAGATTCTCCGATATATCCAAGAAATGTCTTTAAAGGGGAGAACGTTGTACCTTGATAATCTCATCTAAAGTTTCAGATCCTTTAGCAAATCTAAGATTCAGAGTCTTTACTTTCTCAAGTTCTTTTCTTAGACTTACTACTTCACACTCTAATTTTTCATTGTGTTTCTCTTTTTCTTCAAGCTAATTTTTGAGAGTTTCTATGGTTATTTGACTCTCTTCTAAGCAAATTTTGAGTTTATTGTTTTCATCAAGAAAATCACTGTCTTCTAGAGCATCCAAAAAAGTATCCTTTTCTTCTCTAGATTCTTTTTCAAAAGCCATGAGAAGTCTAAGATCTTGTTTACATTCTTCCTCACTATCAGATAACCCATCACTGTCTTCATGAGTATAGTAACTTTTTCTAGTGCTAAAACGATTCTTATTCCTTCTTGCTACTTCCTTCCGCTTTTTATGTGTTTCTTTATGAGGAAACTTTGCAGCATAATGACCAACTCTTCCACAATAAAAAAATTTGAAAGGAAGCTTACCTCTGAACCGTCCTGTGCCAAGTTGAAGTTTCTTTACAAAGTTTATCTCATCTTCTTCTGAGATATATCCTGATCCTTCTGTTTTTTATACTTCCTTCCCTTTTGTAGAATTTCTAAAGACTGCTTCTTTGACTTCAGATGGTCCTCCTCTTCTCATTTTATATGCAGTTAGTATGCCATGAAGTTTCACCACAGTAATATTTTGATGATCCTGCTTTTCTTCAAGAGCAGAAAATTTTGACTCAAATTTTGCGGTAAGTGATCTTAAAATTTTCTCAACTAGAGTAGATTCGGTTATTGTTTCTCCCATATTTCTCATACGATTTAAAATATAATCAAGATGTAAAAAGAAATTCACAATGCTCTCCTCATTATCCATTTTTAGATTCTCATATTTAATTCTGAGAGTTTGGAGTTTACCACTTTTTACCTTTGCATCACCGTCATAACTTAGAATGATTTTGTCCCATATTTCCTTTGCTATATTCAACTGGATGACTTTGACAAATTATGATTTAGTTAGGCTTCCTAATAGAGCATTGACTGCCTTTGCATTGGTTTCATAATTCTTTCTTTTTGTCGAATTTGTTGGTACTACAGCTAGATATTGATATCCTTCTTCAACAATTGCCCATACATCTGCTCCCAGAGATTGAAGATAGGGTGTCATCCTTGTTTTCCAGAAGATTAAATTGTTTCCGTTAAAGAGTAGAGGCCTAATAGATGTTGTTCCATCTTGATTGCTCATCTTGCTTGATCTTCCTTCTAGCGGCTAAGATTTTTCAGAAGGACCTGCTCTGATACCAATTGTTGCGAAAAATACTGAGAGGGGGGATCAATCAATATTTAGGGTGAATTTTTTTTCAGTTTTTCTTTCTCTTAAAACCATATGCTATTTTACAGAATCCAACGTGTATGTCCAGAGATCTTATTATGTCTTTACTTAGATCATTGCATCATTCATTCATCAGATGTTTAGTAAGCAATAAGTATGAACAGAAATACCAGAACAAACCATCAAACATAAGCCACACATATGAACACTAGTATTTAAGGTGGAAACCCAATTTGGGAGAAAACCACCACTGCTGTTATCTCAGTCTTCAATATTTATTATAAAGAAAACTTCTTACAATTTATGCTGGCGCAGACTTACACCAGGACGCAGGCACTTACCTACAGAAAGGCTACAACTTTCTCTTGTTTACCAGCTACCACTGGAAGGGAGCTACAACCCTCTCACTGAAGGCTTCAACCCTCAGCACCACTGCGAACCATGTTCCATCAATTTTCATACTGGATTCACCAGTTTCCACACAACATACCTTGCAGGCCACCAGATTTATTCATTTTCTTCAGTACACTCGCACCAGTTCTTCATGATTTCGTCAGTCGATCAAACCATAGATTTATCATCATTATATCATTATATCCATGGGTACATCGTAGATTTAGATTTATCAATTAAGAACAGAGTTCGTCCATGCATATATTCCTTAGAGAAAATTTTTTCATTCAACACCCTTACGCATGCACACATTGTACAATAATTGTCTTCTCCTTATATAGTTTTTTCCTTTAGTAAAACCATGAGTAAAAACCATTCAACCGCTAATGGTATTCCTTTGACAGTATTTCCTTTAGTTTACCCGAGATGCCTTTTTTATTTCTTTTTAATTTATTTATCAATTTGAAGAAATTGACAAATAAATATATTTAAAACTTTGAACTGGAATTTAGGATTAAAGTTACAACCCTTCTCACTTTAAGGAAATATCCAACGCTTTCAAACAATTAACCTTATGATAAACCTTTGACCCCGGGCCCACATATATAGTCAATAGCCAATCAAATATGTGCATGGTACCATAAGTAAACTTCGTGCAAGTCCAGCATCCGATCACCGTTAGATAGAAAGCTTCCAGATCAACGGCATATATGCATATTGCTGGACCTCTGATGTCAAACGTTAACGTGCGATGGTCCGCCGTACTTTGGTTAATCTTCATGCATCTTCCTCATACAACCACCATTCAATGGCTTCCCTCCAGATCAACGGCGCACAACAATATCGCTGGGCATCCTGGGTCGAACTATAACACGCGATGGCATGCAGTGACAAGAGGTTTTGTGGAGTCATACAGGGACGCGTGTCGCCTGTTATATGGAATCAAAGCCAACCTCTTGAATACCTCTCAACCCACAAAAGCGGTGCGATATGGGCAATTCATCCTAGAAAATCCGCTCGTGGTTTTGGAAGAGTGACCAACCCAAGGTTAAGTATAGTTACGCTATTCCTTTTGGTCCCTTAACTTAGGTTCACAACTCGGTCCACCGAAACTTTAATGCCAAATGCTCTGTTTTATTTCTTCCGTGTTATAACTGATTTTCTCTAGCTCCTTGTTCCTTTTTCCGTGAACGCCAGTCAGCTCCTTACTAACAACATAGACCCTTCCATGTGAAGATTAAAACCATGATTTTGTTCAATCAATAACATTCCACTGTCTACCAGTTTGGATACACTATCGACCGTATTAACCATTCCTCGAACAACATACAGAGAACCATTAATCCCCTCAAAGAGTTTCTCATGGATTGCATATATATGTTCACACCTGAATGGGACTCAAATATCCTTCCTATTGAATTCAATTTGCTTCTTGACTGATACCGCTCTCTGTAGATGCACTCTTGCTCTGTTCTTCTCTGCTACATGTCTTGTCTCTATTCCTAGTTACTATTTCAGATGCCAATTCCTTTTCCACTTCCTTTGCCATGAATGACAATACTTCCAACAAGTACTTCTACATCTTCTTCAAAAATAAATCGTTTGGATGAGGATAAAAGAGTTGAGTTATTTCACATAAGGATAACTTCTAAGCACACAAAAATAGACACATTATTTAATAGTGGATCACAGGAAAATTTAATATCTGAATAATTAGTTAAGAAATTGGGTTTGTAGACATTGAGACCATATCCATTATCTTCGATAAAAGAAAAGACTCAGATTAATGTCACAAAGCAGTTTCGTTTAAAATTTTCCATCACAACTAATTACATTAATTAAGTGGATTTAAATCTAATTCCATTAGACACATGTGGAGTATTGATAGTAAGTCCTTATCTCTATCATCATGATACTTTATTTCATAAGAAAGAGCATAAATATCACCTTAAGAAATATGGGATTGAATACATTTTCAGGGCACATCAAATGAAAACACACTTAGATTTAGTTACTATTAATAATATGAAGAGGCTAATAAGTTCAAGTAAAAGATCTATACTCATGGTTTTAAAACAACAACATAAGGATAAACGCGATTATTTTTCAGGTTTTGAATCTTAGTTTAAAGATAAGTTGGTTAAAGTGGTAGATTATTTTCAAAGTATATTTAAAGAACCAAAACATTTTCCTCCTAAACAGGAAATAAAACATGAGATATATTTTTTTTAATGCCCCTCTTCCTAATTTCATAATGTATTACATTTCAGTCATTGAGAATGAAGAAATAAAGAAACAAATCCAAGATCTATTTTGAAAATGCTTCATTCAACCCATTTCATATCCATGTGGTTCACCAACAATTTGTGTTCCTAAGAAATACGAAACATGGAGAATGTGTGTCAAGTTTAGGGACTTAAATAAAACCACAGTCAAGAACATGCATCATGTTCCCATGATAGATGAATTATTTGATGAATTGAAAATGATGCATATTTCACTAAGTTGGATTTGCGTAGTTTGTATCATCAAGTTCGCATTGCAGACAATGACATTTGGAAAAATGAATTTAAAAATAGGCAGGGGCTATTTGAATGGTTAGTGATGCCTTTTGGTTTGAGTAATGCTCCAAAAACTTTCATGCAGGTTGTGAATGATGTATTCCATCCATACATTGATAAATTTGTCATAAAAATACTTAGATGATATCTTGACTTTTAGTTCTAGTATGGAAGAGAATTTTATATATGTTAAAGAGGTATTTAAAGTGTTGCAAAGGGAAAAAGTGTACCTTAAATTGTCCAAATGTGAGTTTGAGAAAACTTTATTGGTTTATCTCAGTTACATAGTTGGGGATGGTCATTTGAAAATAGATCCAGCTAAAATTGATGTGATTGATAGGTGGGCATGACCATATAATGTGACTGAAGTTAGGATTTTCTTATGTTCAGTTCAATATTGAACAAAATTCATTTCTCAGTTTTCTTTGATTGCATCATCGTTACATGCTTTAATAGGTTCTAAAATACACTTAAGCAAAAAATTGTCGTCACACATATCTTAGCTCTATCAGATCTTCAATAGCCATTCGAAATTGAAACAGATGCTAATGGTTATGTAATGGGTGTAGTTTTACTTCAAAATGGGAAACCTATTTGTTTTCATTCAGAAAAACTTTATAAGGTAGTTGCAAATTATCTGACATATGATAGAGAATTTTTTCTTCTGTTGAAATATTTAAGAAATGGAAACACTACTTAATGGGTAAGGAAACAATGATTCACATAGATCATCAACCACTTCAATACCTTCAGTCTCGGACTAAGTTTCAACAATATCTCCATTATATATGGATGGGATTTCTTCATAAATTTCACTTAGTAATTAAGTAAAAGAAAGGTGTAACAAAAAAAAATAGTTGATATGTTGTCTAGACCATATTTGAAATCTTCAGTAGTGTTGAAAAATATTTCTTTAAAACTTGAAAGTTATTTAGAACAATATATTATAGATGCAGATTTAAAAGATATTTATGAATCACTAACTCATGTTACTCAGGTGGAAGAAGTCAATTTTCATGTTTATGATAGGTTTTTATATCATCTCAGTAAGTTTTGCATACCACAGACAAAAAGGGAGCATGTTATTCGGGAAGCATATTTTTTTATGATTTCAGGACATTTTAGCATAAGAAATACAATGTTGCAAATTCAAAGGTATTTTTGCTGCCCTCACTTGTATGAAACATTTTTTAACTATATTAAATGATGTTTTATGTGTTCAAAAATAAAACCAAGAAATTGAAATATTGGCTGGTATATGCCACTTCCAGTTCCTTCATGACCATGGAACACCATATCCATGAACTTTTTTGAAGGACTTCCTATGTATAAGAGAGGGCATGATTACATGTATGTCATGGTTGATCATTTCAGTAAGATGTGCATTCTTGTTCCATGCAAAACTCAAGTGATTGTTGAACAAACTGCACAGATATTCTTTCAATAGGTATGTGTTGATTTTGGGTTACCTACTCCTATCATTTCTGACCGAAACACTCTGTACGAGAGTTTTGGTCCACTTTGTGGGGACTCATGGACACAAAGATGAAGAAGAGCATGTATTTTATCTACAGACTGATGAGCATACAGAAGTGGTGAATAGTACATTGATACATATTCTCTATGGTTACTGCAGCAAACATCCTAAGTTGTGGGATGAGTCTTTACCTTATGTGAAACATCCTTACAATCAAGCCTTACATTCTTCGACTAAGCGATCGCCATTTGAAACATGTTTTGGGTACCTACCAAAGTCACCAATGGATTTCATGTTTTGTGAAGAAGATAAAGTGGAGGGACACGCCGGTTCAAATAAAGAAGTTAATTTAATTAAACATATACAATGGATACATGAAGCAGCACAGGATCAATTAGGCAAGAGTCATGACAACTAAAAAATTCACCATGACAAGCATCGAATGGATCATTATTTTTAGGTTGGTGATTAGGTAAGGTTATATATCAATAAAGATAGGTTGAAAGGGTAAGGTAGGTAACTAAAACCCATAAGGTACGGTCCTTTCAAGATTGTGGAAAATAACTAAGTTAATGCATTCCGGTTAGATTGACCTCCTTACATGTGTATTTATTCAGCTGTAAATGTAGAAAATCTGAAGTTGTTTGAACCTCCAATGATCATTGATCAAGAGGAAGATACATAGATTCCTACCTTTGATGATTTTGCACCTGAGTATATGAATGAGTTGTAGAAAGATACCATCACAGATAGGAACGTTTTGTCTTCAAGGCATTGAGATGTTGAATATCTTCGAGTTGGAATCAAAGACATCAATCGAAGAAAGGCGAGGTGCATGGAGATCAGAAGAGTGAGGGATCTGTGCCCTCACCTCATGTCGGCTTAAATAAAACTTTTGTTTTTCTAAAAACTTTCAAGTGGAGAGGATTGATTGAGGGGGATCTTGCATCAGTCTAGATCAACAGGGAAGTCCAGTATCGTCTTCTATTTCTGCAATGTTCCAAATGAAATAGATCCTTCATTTATTTATGGCATATGTGTTAAAGGGTGGAAAATTGTATATAAATGGTGATATGTAACCTAAGTGGTAAATCCTGAGGTGAAAAACCCCATGGTCAAACCTATGCTAAGACCTAAGCACATAAACCTAAAGTTCTAAGCTCAACGCAAATGGTGTAAACCATATGTAATAATGTTTTGAACTATGTTAAAAAAAACCTATGTAATAAACCATATGGTAAAATAGTCTAACCACATTGGAGCTAGATTGCGCGGAACGAGTTTTACTATAGACATGTGAATAAGAGGTTAATGCACAGTTTAAGACCTGATGACTAGGAGACCGAAAGCAGTTGACTATCGGGAAGACCGTTGTCGGAGGATTCTGCTGTCATGTGGACATTCGACTAAAACTGTTAATGTCAGTCTAGTCATACTGCTATCGGTGATCAAAACTGTTATTTTGCATTTGCATATTAAGAGTCTCATACCAAATAAATTTCACCATTCCGCTAGGTCATGGATTCATTGAAGGTAGTAATTTTTCGTCAGTTTTCCCTTATGAGGTACTTGTTGATCCTCCTCTCTATGGTCTTCAGTCATTTGTCACTTTCATTCTGAAAATCATGTCAGTATGCATAGGATGGGTCTCATTAGTTTCAATAAATATCAGCAAGGTCATGAGGAAGTCAATAAACTTAAAGTCACAGCACCTGGGAGAACAAAGATATATTCATTTATTTTGATGTAATTTTCACCTCAAAACCATGTTTTGAGGTGAAAACATGATATTTTTCCTTTATTATCATTCGTTATGTAATTTCATGTCAGCATATGTAATAAGTCACAATTCAGAAGCTATCATCTCCACAAAGTCAACACCCTGCCTTTCAGAGAATATTTCCAGAGAATTTTTAGTATCAAATCATGTTCCAAGTAGATCCAAGAGAAAGAGCCCGGAAAGAGCTTTCCAACAGTATAATACACTCTCAAAACTGATTTCTGGATTGAAATTTATGCCCAAAGTGAAGTAAAAAGTCCCTTATTCCCTAAACTTCCTCTATTTCCCATGTTTCCCTTAAAATTTTATGTTTAAAGTTTAATTTTTTCCTTATAAAATCCATTTTTCCTCCCTCCGAGTATAAAATTGCATTATAAAATTATTTAAAAAAAATATGCAATTTGTGCCTTAACCACTTCCCCTCATGCCCTTGAGACTTTATAATAAATCAAAGTCTCATATTATAAAACCTTCCCCCTCTGTTCCAACCCACTTCCCCTCCATGCTTTGGAACTTTATAATAAAGTTAAAGGTTTATATTATATAAACCCTGCCCTTGCCATCACATCGCAAATGTTAACAAGTGTGCTCTGATTGGCCCTTACCAAAAACTTCTGATGCAATTTTATTTATACTGTTGATTTTATATCCCCCAATGGAACCCCTCTGATGTATATCCCGACCGTTGATCCAATCCACGATCGGACATCCCATATGCAATCGCTCCATCACAATTGGTGCCTCTAATCACCCCCCTCTGATTGACTCTCGCCGATGGCTCGCTCCCGATTATAATTCAGCCATCGATCTCCCAATCCAATCCGATGGCCCACAGCCCGTCACGTCCATCGCATCATCGATTTCATATGTCACCCTGCCCCACTCTCCTCCAATCCCCGATGCCGATGGACCAATGGGTCCCACTACATTATTTTCTACCCTTTCATAAGTAAAATCCCATTCCCCTTTGTAAAATCAAATTGTATTTTATTTTATTTTACGAAAAGACTCTCTGCTCCTCCATATAAAATCATTTTCCCCTTTGAAAAAGTGCCAAATTATTGGTTTTATGTGAAAATATCCCTTTGGCTTATCTTTCCCTTTTCCTACATAACCAATCACATCAAAATTTTTGGTTTCGATAGCTAATTGAAATGGCGCTGTTACATAACATATTACCATGTTCCATTATGTATTGTCTTCCAAAGTCCTTCCGATTCTGATTGCGATGCGGGTCCTGCCTCCTTCCCTTCCCTTTTTCCCATTCAAAAATTAATTTTTCCCTTCAAGGGCATAAATTCATTTCTTTTAATTGTTTCAAAGTATTTTATAAAAGTCAGTTTATTCAAATGGAGTATGGAAAGTGACATTCAATAGGCCGATAGTAACAATGAGACCAAGGCTTTTACCGTAGCAGCAAAGTAGGAAAATCTGTTCATCCGATTACCTATTTTATTTCATGCATCTATAACAGCAGATTTTCAAATGGTGAAATGTCTTATTGTTTCTTATTTTTGGAGGCAAATATGGTCAAATGTCTTATTGTTTCTTATTTTCAGAGGAGAATTGTTGGTTCTCTTTGCCATATTCAAATTTCAGTTCAAGATCTGTCACATGAAATTGTTAAACTGTTCCGCAATTTGCAAAACTGTCGGGCTTATTTTAGCCTAAATTTTAAATTCGGGTTTGTAATTTGTTATGTGCATTATGTATTAAACCTCACCATGTAACCTTATCCTTGGTGGTCTAATACTATTGCACCGAGAACCTAATCACATTTAATTCCAAAAAAATATACCATTTTTGGCCCAAGGGGTTTGACCTGAACTTGACTTGAGTTATAAAATTACACCATTGCTCCACGAATGGCAGAGAGTTTTTTTAGCCTTCTTCATAATTTTGTGAAGGGATGACACAATTTTATTTCAGGCGTATGTTGGTCATCCTGAGGCGGAATTGGGCGCCGAGACATGTGTTGGAAAGCTAGGAGGGAGAAATTTCATTTGAAAAACACTAGAGGTGCCTATGATCACATTCAGACTGGTTAATTTCTATGTAAATACTTCCTTGGATCATTCCTTAATCAAACAAATGCCCATCTTAGAAGCAGACTTGGAGAAGTAGCCCACCACAGATGAAATTCGTAATCAATGCTTGATGTCTTCTATCTATTTTCTTTGCTGAAAATTCATGTTTAATTGTACTTCTTAAGTTCTGGAATAAGTCGTAAAATCAATTTCTTTCCTTCAATCTTCCACATTAAGTGATCAAGTTAACAATCAATTCAGTTTGGAAAATATTCAGTCCTATTTCAAATCTATTTCAGATCAGTGATCTTGGAACACTTCCACCACTCCTCTTTGAGCATAGAGATAAATTGTTAATAAAATTTTGTTAATGAGGTTTCCCTCTTAAGATTAGGTAGATCATATAGGTGTTAGTGGACAATAATCATCATCATCGTCGTCATTATCATCATAAATTATACTTTTAAAAGATGTTTCACTATAAAACATAAACAAACTATTTGAATATCCCAATTAACTAATTTATTTTAATATTAGCTTCAAATATATGTATATATAAAGATAAAACGTTGAAAAATAAGTGATATTTCATTTAATTGATAAAAGATAAGAAGTAATTGAAAGTAAAAAAAAAATAATAAGTTATTAATACTAAGAGGTAAATGTGTAATTTATTAAATTCTTAACGTAAATGTAATCTGTGACATTAAAAAAATAACAATAAAATTCAATGTAGGTCATAAATGAAATATTTGAATGCCCATGTTGACTAAAATATTTGGGTGTAGACCGAATATATTGTATATATGGTAAATAATATATGGAGATAAAATATAAAGCAATTGAAAATATGAATTCTTCTGATTAAAATATTTCAAGTAGTTTCACTATTTCACATTTTGGAAACTTTTAAAGTGATGAGAAATATACAGTAACATTAATATGCCAATTTCGCTACACATGTAATTTTCCATTTATATTTCTATTCAAAGCATTTATTTGAGTATACAAGCCAATTTCAATATGCTTGGATCTTTAAATGATGGAAATATCCACTGAAATTAATACATGTTGAGTAAAATCAAGTTTTAATAAAATAAGAAGAAATTGTTGACTTCCACATATATGTCTAGTTTTTATCATTAAAGAGAAATATTATTTTTTCAAAAATTAGTAAAGTGATATTCATGTGATTTAATATTATTGTGATTTTAAATGGTGTTTTTCTTTGTTTTCAGTCACTTTATGTGTCCATTATAGTGTTATTAATTTATGCATCACATTTATTTTTTCTGGAAAATTATGTTTATAAACAAATAGAGTTTTATTTATTTTAATTAATTTTGTGAGGATTCAAATTCCATCCCATGGTTCTCATAAATAGATATGGATTCATCTTAATTCTTGACATAACAAGCATTAATAGGTATCAAATCTCTTGAGGTGAAAACCTATGTTAGAGTACAAAACATGAAAACAAGTATGTACATCAAGAGATTTGATATATCTAGGTGCTTGAAAGATATGTGGTTAACATGGATCTATATTGGCTCTCTCTCTCTCTCTCTCACCCAACACACACAATGTGCAAAATTTCATTGTTTAAATTTCACATTTGAATGTATATGTATTCAATGTGTTGAAAATTTCTATGAGCACTTTGATTGTGTACACTAGAATGCTTAGCCATACAATTCTAACAAATATTTACTATATTTCACACAAAATTGACTGAAAAATATACTGAAAAAAGGCAAGAATGTAATGTACTTGAAAATTATTAACCATACAATTTTGTTTTCAATTATTTTATATAATATATACATATTTTTTTTAACCACATATAACATATACATAGTTACCGTTGAAATATTTTACATAACATGGGAATTGAAATATTTTATTATGATCAAAATTAAAATGTTTTCTTTTCTTTTAGTTTCTCTTCATATATACATATCTATTGTTTGATATTAAAATAAATTAATTAACATGGATATTCACTTTATTTCAGCCATAAACTAAAATATCTTTAAAATGTGTAAGAATTATATAATTTCCATACACTCAAAAGTAAAAATAGTTTTTATTTTCATTTTATTATTTCTCCATAAGTGATATAAAATTTTGTTACTTAGTAATGAAATCAAAATATTTTATTTGTGGCTCAAAATGAGAGTGAAATGTTTATACTATGTCTCCTTCATATTGAGTACACTAAGAGTGGGATTATTGATGTTTTATAATTATTTTAGATATAGCTAATGCATGTTGATGAACTCAAGTTTTATTGTAAGGAGAAATATTTGTTGACTTCACATCTATGTATTTTTTTATCGTAAAAGAGGGAAATGATATTTTTAGATGTTGATAGAATAATTATCATTCATGAGATTTTATATGATTTTAGTTGATGATGTTTGTCTTCCTTTTCACTCTCTCTATGTTTTTGCACTAAAACTAATGCATGTTGATAGAAGTCGTGTCTTACTTCAATAAAAATAATTATTTACATGGAAATATATGATACAAATTGGATAAAAAGAAAAAATTGTTGACATGAACATATATGATCCAAATTAGATCATTTCATTGTTTTTAATACATCTAAATGCTTCCATATTGGAAAAAGTGGAGGAATCGACTCTCAATACTATTTTTAAGACTATTTTTTACGAGGAGGGCTAGTTTTTCAAATTACCTTCCTATTTTCACCACCATAATTCGAGAGAATGCATGTCAGCCACATTATTAATGGGAAAGGGGATAACCGTGAAATTATGAGGTATAAGACTCTAGAAGAGTCTATAGTGTCACTATAGTTAAGGGTTGAGGTGATCGAATTTAACCAATACTAGATTTTCAGGTTGTGTTATAACCAGGCCAATTGGAGGAAAAGGGGTTCTATTCTTTTGAGTGCATTTTTCCATAGTGAAGAAAACATAGCCAACAGTGATAGTAGATATAGCACATAGATATTATTTTTGCGTTGCAGTAGCTAAACATTTTCGATTAGGAGAAAGAGAGTAGAGTGACCTCACCTTCTAGCTTGGTTTTTCTCCTTGAAAAGTTTCCTAGGCCATATCTTATGGCTAATGTGTGTGGAATATTTTACTTCATTGTCATCTCTTTTTTGCATATTTTTTTATTCTCATTCATTCATTATTAATAATATTCTAGACATCCAAAAACTTAAAAAAATAGAACCATAATACTATAGAATTTCATATTTTAAATATAATTTTATCAGATCTGTTGTGATAAATTGTCTCGTGGAATACCTACGGCAGTTTAAAAATTAATCTATGTATATTTTTATCGTTAAAGGAAAAAAATATTTTTAGAGGCTAATGGACTAATTGGTACTTATGGTATTTTGTAGGATGGTGACTAAAAATTATTTTTTTCTTCCTTTTCACTCTCTCTATGTATATATTCTATTGTTTTTAATCTGTGCATACTATTTAATCTTGCTGGAGAATTATGTTCAGGATGTAGTGACATTCTTCAATAGCACAACATGAGGGAGATTTGTAATTCCATTAATGCCAAACCTCAAGTTGAAAAGTGTCCCTTCTAAAATAAAAATAAATCATTTTTTAAGTTAGAAAACAAAGTTAGATACGATAAAAAGACAAAAAATGAATATCCATGTTTGGTTATTTGTAACTCGTACCATTATAAAAAATCAATAATTTGAATTTCATCGTGCTAGCTTGGAATGAAACATGAGAAAAATATATCTCTCTCACTCCTACCATAAATTAAATATTTGGATTTTCATACAAGTGAACATGATTTTGTATAATTTATGGAGAAATGAAGTATATATATTCAATTCTTAGTGTGAGAAAGTGGTATAATTCTTATACTTTTTAAATATATGTTATTATCGGACTTAAATAAACTGAATATCCATGTTAACTAATCTATTTCAATATCAACTTACAATACATGTATATATGGAGAGAAAGGAAAATATTCTTCTTTTTTATTTATTTTTAAAAGTTGATCACAATGATATATTTCAATTCTTAAGGAAAATGAGAAATTTAAAGTACAAAAATCAATTATTTCCTATTAAGAGTAATAAATCAAACACATCTATTTTTATTTCTATTTTTTTTTGTAAATTTAGTAGTTCCTTACCATTTTCTATTTATCGAAAAAGAGAGAGCAAGTTGCAACATACACATATTTGGTGGCCTAAACCTGCCCGAAGGAAACCAGGTCTGCTGGCCACCTTAGAGCATTAAATGCCATCCAAAATTGAAATTGTTTCTTTCTTCTACCAACCGTTATCTCCATTTTACTATTTGAAACAAAGTCTATTTGACAACATGAAACATAAAAGCTATCTGCAAAAATCATAAAAAATAATAGCATGATATTTTAACCATATGAAGAGTCAATTGGTGGCAGATCTTTTGTTGTTGAGCCATGCATGTCGACTTGCTACATCTATTGAAGCTTCCTTTCAATTCTGCCAATGTGAGTTGTGGCATGATACTGTGACACCCTGATATCCTAATTTTTTTAAAAATTTCCTATAATATTGAGATCACTTCAGGACTACTTTCACTTGCATGTAAGATTTGCTTCACTTTGGCAAGGACACATTATAGAGTCCAATATGTGTGGATGGATTGATGAAAGAGAGAGAGAGACATCATTTTGTCTTCCCAGGGTCAACAACAAAATCCATATTTCCCTCCTGGGCCTCTATATCTTCTTCGTTACTATTACCTTCTCTCTCCCTTCCCTAAATTACATTATAAATTCTCGAGGATTTCCTGCAGAGTAAACTTCCAAGAGATTCTCCATTTTCTCTTTCTTCTTTTTTCTGCCTCGCTTGCTTGGCTTGGCCATGTTTTTTGAAAGAATCTGCTTTCCTTTATCCCTGGGTTGATGCTTTGCTAATTTCCCTTTCACCATTGTTATACTCGGGCTGAGGAGCTCAAACAAATGCTGAACTAAACCTGTGAATATTGTTAGAGGGCCTGTAGAAGGTGGTATATTAGTAACAAATAACCCAGGAAATTCAATGGGTCCCCCCGCCACAGTGGAGTAAGCCAAGAAGATATGCATGCATATCATTTTACATAAATAGGTTGACAAATGCAACTGACCAAAGTTATTAGTACGAGTATAATTCTCCCTATCTACCATACCACAAATAGTATTTACCCACTGGACTTGAAGGAAAACAGACATAGGATAATGACTGACCCAATTTCTAAAGTTGCGGGTTTTAAAATCTTGACATACGCCTTTTCGTTTGTCATGGCATTTCATACAGGAGATTTCATAAAATTAAGATGCCCAGCCATGACTTCTCACATAGGCATGAAAAAAATTAGTGAAGAGACTTTGACTGAGTAGCCAAAAAAGAAAATACTACAAGGTGTTCTGAAACAGGACTATCTATAACTAAAAAGTTATTCAATGTGAGAGAAATAAAATATCTCAATATGTAGAAATATGCACTATTGATATATATTCATAAAAATATTAATTAAAAGAAAAAAAAACATTTTAATATGTACAATGCTCCATAAATAAAATATTTCCCTGCCTATGTTAAGTAAAATATTTAAATGTCAACTAATTATACATAATATATGATTATGAAAAACTATACATATATATTATATAAAAAATGAAAAATAAATAAATTATTATGATTTAAGTATTTCGAATAGTCTCACTATTTTATATTGTGTCCCTCTTAGATCAAATTAATTAGTTGAGGTGAGAGACAAACAACAATTAGATTTATCTACACAATTCTTAGTGCTCCAAGAACGATGGCTCCACGAATAGGTTGAAGAGTTCGCAAGTTATCTTAGGGTTTCGAGTCTAACCTGCTACAACCGACTGGTGCACTTTATGGCTGCAACATTGGGAGGAGGGCTGCCACCCTCCTACCACAATGTCACGAGCGGCGATCACGCGATGCATCCACTATATTCAAGAACTGCTGCGCAATGGACTGCCCCTGTCTTAGGAGTAGAATGGCAAGCTAAAATGAAGGGACAATGCCTGGCAAGAGCAGTAAAGAAACCCAGATTTCTTATCCCAGCATCAAAGTTGGACGAATACAGAGGATATATGAAGAATCATGCTGTAATATGTAAGTTTATAGGTATTTGGACTTCAGAGAAGGATTTGTTAAAATGGATTCAAATAAAATGGCAGCCCAAGGGTCATATTGATCTGAAATTTGGGGCAAAGGGTTTTTTTACAGTTATTTTTTCTAATTTACTTGATAAAGAACGCATTTTTGAGGGAGGGCCCTATTTTTATAGCAATGCTGGGATTTTCCTTCGACAATGGGAGGAATGTTATAACCCTGAACAAGAGCAATTTCTGGCTGCTCCAGTTTGGGTTCGACTGTTTGGGCTTTGCATGGATTTTTGGGACCCTGAAATTTTGGAAGGAATAGGAAACTCGTTTGGTACTTTTGTCAAAATAGCAGACTCTACTGCTCCGGGTCACTATACATCATTTGCTAGAATCTGTGTTTACATGAATATCTCAGAACCCTTGCCAGAGATGATCGAACTGGAATATGAAGGTAAAATATGGCTATAGCTGCTAGATTACGAGCACATCCCTTTTTGCTGCCGTTGCTGTCATGAGTATGGTCATTTGTACAAATCTTGCCCCCTGAATGGCTCCGAACAACCACCTCCACGAGTGAATGGCTCAGAGGAGAAACTTTGGTAGGATGAAGAAGGGTTTTTTCCTGTCATTGCAAAAAAACGGCCTTCCTGTCCAGAGAATACAGGATCTGTTTCGGCTACAAAGTAAAGCATGAAAATACCAGAAAATCAGTATGCGGTTTTACAGGAAGAAGGAAAACCATCAGTTAGCAAAATCGTAGCAAAAGGTGCTGCAGATGGTGTATTTGAGGTGACGCAGAAAAACCATTATTCCAAGCGAAAATCAGGGCAGGAAATGGATGCACCAGAAGACAATCAGTTGCAATAACTTATCCCCATGGAGGTTGAACAAACTAAAGAAGATCTGAGTGTAGAAGAGAAACTTTTGAAATGCCTTCTCTTCGAATGGAGGAACCTCGATGATTGAATTATACCGGCACATCAGAAGAAATTATATAAAGAAAATTTTTAGCATTATCTCACAGTGCAAGCTTAGAAATAAGCCCAAGAAAGAGAGAAATCCGTCAACAAGAAGGCACCCCCTCCAGCAAAACTAGCCAAAAAGCAAGGACGGAGAACCCTGCAGGAATCAATACAGTTAGTGGGAGAAATGTTGATTAATACTGGGAAAATAATACCGTTAACAACGGTATTCCAACAACTACCCAAAAATCAGTAATGAAGGTGCTCTCCTGGAATATCAGAGGTCTTAATAGTAAGGGTAAGCAGCGATATCTAAAAGATATACTGAAGGTCAAGAAACCACATATTATGTTACTACAAGAGACAAAATTCTCTGGGCAGAAGCTTGAAGCTATCCTCCAATCTTTTAAAATGCAATATGAAGTTATGGCTATAGATTCAGTAGGTATCTCAGGAAGAATAGCTATACTCTGGAATGCTGCTGAAATCAGTGCAGAGGGATGGATAGGCCTCCCTAGAATTTTGACAACTACTTTCCGACAGATAGGTGCTGAGGATACGATCCTCATCTTGGCCGTCTATGGACCTCCAATTCTAGGAGAGCGAGCAGAGTTCTTGCAGAATATACAAATGTTGAGTAAAATGCATAATGAAAACTATTGGCTATTAGGTGGGGATTTCAATATGATTTTGAATCTCTCTAAAAAAAAGGGAGGGCTAAGATGGGAGGATCCAGACATGGCACTCTTTCGAGAGTTACTACAAGATCTATGCTTAGTCAATATCCCTACAGTCAATGGACACTTTACTTGGAATAACAGAAGGGGAGAACGCTTTCAGGTTGCCTCTCGGCTGGACCGTTCTCTAGCCTTAGAAGCTTTGATGAGTCTTGATATTTATTATGAAGCTTCCATCCTACCTACTTTGGGATCAGATCATTGGCCGATCAGATTGGAGATTGATGTCAAAGCAAGTTGATACAATCGACCTTTCAGGTTTGAACTCTTTTGGCTCCGAGATCCACAGTTCATGGAAAAGGATAAAAATTGGTGGTATTCAAATCTAGTCAGGGGCTGCAATAAGATGCATTCGTTTCAGATTCATTTAAAAAACTTGAAGGAAGAAATTAAATGATGGAATGTCTTGAATTTGATAACATTCATCAGGATCAAATTCGACTAAATGAAAAAATGAAAGAGATTCAGCAATAAATTATCCTCCATGGTCGAACAGAGGAGTTAGCTCTGGAGGAAGGTCACACTCTCAACCAACAGGAAGAGCACCGAAAGCAAGAGGAGATATTATGAAAATAGAAATCCCGAGTAAATTGGCTGAAAGAAGGTGACAAAAATACTAGCTTTTTTCACAAAGCTATGGTTCAATGCTTCCAGCATAACAGAATATTTTCCTTAAAAACACCAAATGGGGAACGTCTGGTTAAACACGAAGATATGGAGAGAGAGATGGTTACCCACTTCAAAGATCTCCTTACTGAACCGCTACCTAATCAGTAGGAAGCTATTGAGAAGATAACCGCAAATATTCCAAGCGTGATTACTCGAGAGCAGAACCTTGCTCTGCTACGAGCAATTACGTTGCAGGAGGTAGAAGAGGTGGTCTTGAACTTACCCAAAAACAAAGCCCCGGGGCCAGATGGGTTTACAAGTGAATTTTTTAAGGTAGCCTGACCATTTCTGGGCCTGGATATTTTAGAGGTATTGGAAAAATCCTGTAGGAATAAGGTTGTATATCCTGCTTTGAATGCCACATTCATCACCCTTATTCCAAAACAGCAAAATGCAGACACCCCTGCTGGCTTTCGACCGATTGCCCTTTGTAACGTTATCTATAAAATTCTTTCCATTGATGGTAAACTACTTAAAACCTCTGATGGCCACTTTAATCTCCCCGGAACAGACTGGTTTTGTCAAAGGCAAACAAATCCTGGATGGAATAGTGGTAGCCCAAGAAGCCATCCACTCCCTTAAAAAGGACAAATGAAAAGGCTTGTTGATCAAGTTAGACTTGTCTAAATCATATGACCGAATTAGTTGGCAGTACCTGATCGAGGTAATGCGGGCCTTTGGGTTTGATGACCGCTGGCTTCAATGGTTACGAGCATTCATCTCCTCCCCGCACTTCTCAATTCTCTTGAATGGAAGCCCTTCAGCTCCATTTAATAGCTCAAGAGGTCTTCGCCAAGGAGACCCCCTCTCCCCATTTCTTTTTATTATAGCTGCAGAAGGATTAGGCAGACTTATTAAAGCCCATCTTGTTGAAGGGAAGTTACAAGGCTTAAAATTGTGGGGACCTCATCTTCCATTGACTCACCAGCAATTTGTTGACGATATCTTATTGTTCTGTATGGCGTCACTGAAAGAATGTAAAGCCATCCTCACAATCTTGGATTTCTTCATGGCTGCTTCAGGAACTCAGATCAACAATGACAAGTCTAATGTCTATTTCTTTAACTGCACGCTTGGGACACAAAACTTTCTGGAAAGGACCTTAGGATTCCAAAGGGGCACCTTTCCTCTGAAATACCTCAGGATGTTTTTAAACCCAGGCCCAGCTCGGATAGCAGATTGGCAAGATATCCTCATAAGAGTGGAGAAAAGGATACAGAATTGGGCTTTCAAAGTCTTGAATGTGCTGGGACATCTTATAATGTTAAAGTCTATGCTTCAAGCTCTACCACTATATAAGTTGTCTAGAAGAGCTTGCCTAAAAGGAGTTTGTTCGCAATTGGTAAGAATGTTTAAAAAAATTTTATGGCAGGGTGCCCAAACTAATAGGAAATGGGTTCTTCTCTCTCGGTATAAGTTATTAAAACCGAAAGTTGCAGGTGGATTGGGCCTCCGTGATCCTTGTATTTTGAACAATGTGCTGGGAGCTAAACTTTGGAGGCGCTGGCTACAGGGCGGACTGGATCTTTGGAAGAACATATGGAGAACCAAATATGACATGCCACTCACAGTCACTGGTCGTTTGAAAGTTGATAGTACACCAAAAGTTTCATCAATTTGGAACTTGACAGCAATGAACAGATATTTAATTCATTCTCATAGTTTTTGGGAAGTTAGGGAAGGAAGTACAACCCTCTTCTGGGAAGATTCTTGGCAACAATGGAAGAAAATTTTCAGTCGACTTGACTTGGGTGAGATTTTTCTATACATGAATACTCCTAACCAAAGGCTCCTTAAGCACTATTGGTGTCCAAATTTGGGTGATTTATGGTGAAAATGGAAGGAAAAAACATACTGGCCAGCAGCACCAGACACGCAACAATGGGACAATTTTGCCAAAGAACTTAAAACCAGAAAACTAAGACATGTCGCTGATCCTGATATACTCAGATGGGGCTATTTGACAAAAGGGCAGTATACAATAAAAGAAGGATATTATATTCAATCACAACAAGCCCAGTATGAAATCCGTCCACTATGGAAAAAAATCTGAGTTTTGAAACACTGGCCTAAGGTGGAATATTTTTTATGGCTGGTAAGCCATAAAAGGATCTTAACATGGGAAAATCTATAGAAACATGGGATGATAGGACCCTCCCGATACTCCTTTTGTGAAGCAGAGGGGGAAACGATAGAACATCTCCTAAATTTGGTGAAGTCACTGTGGAGGAACTTAGAACAACTATTTCGGAAAACGGATAAAAATAATGACAGCATTACGGAAACCATCAGCAGCTGGCGATAGGGGAGGTTTCACTGTCACGTGATTAATAGAGCATGGACACTCTCATTCGGATTCCTCCTCTGACATATTTAGAAAGAGAGGAATCGCAGGGTGTTCGAAGACACTGCACAACCACTGCAACACATTTGGCAGCGATCCATTGAAAATAATCATGAAACTATCCTAGTAGAGAGTTGGACAGATGAGGATTGGAAGATTGTGGGATATGAATCACAAATATTAGACTCTCTAAACCTTAAACCGTAGATGCTATCCAAAAGCCTATGGAAGTACAGACCACCAAATGAATCTATCGCGGAAACCTGGACGCCTCCCCAACAAGGCTTTATTAAACTCAATAATGACAGGGCCTCAAAAGGTAACCCAGGGCAAGCTGGCTTAGGAGGAATTTTCTATAATTCTCAAGGGGCAGTCTACCGGTTTTATGCCTTGGACCTATGCCATGCAACAAATAACGAAGCTGAACTTATTGCAGTCAAACAAGGTCTTATTATTGCAATAAGAGAGAATTATCAACGACTCATCGTTAAAGGAGATTTTGAATTGGTCACAGGAATCCTTGGAAAGTTACAGCAAGGCACACCCTAGGAGAAAATCACTAAAAGTTGGAGGACAACTACTCTCATTCAAGAAGTGAGCCAGCTGATGAAACAAATCCAATACTTGTTCCTAGGCCATATCCGCTGGAAAGGCAATGCAGCGACAGACTATCTAGCTAATTAGGGTTGTCAACATCCTGAACGGCCCATAGATGGGCGCCCCACTGATGCCATCTGGGATGTGGAAATCCACTCTCTTCAACTGATTGTAAGTAAGGATCTCCAAACCCCCGATCGAGGTGTACACCTGTCCAGTAGAGCGTCATAAGAGGTGAAAGATGGCAGTTGCTCGCCCTTCGAACACTTAGGTTTCATAATGGCGCATTGGAATTACAGATTATGGCAGTATGTGAAAGATCGACTTTTAATTATGTTGCAGGAAGGCCAGACTATCCTATCAGGTTGCTAAAGGAATGCTTTAGTTATGGTAAGTGGCTCGCCTCCCCCACTCCATTCGTTCACGCATTGCTCTCTGCATGCAAGCATCTAGAGGCAGCCGAGGAGAAAGCCAAGCATTTTTCAATCTGTCAGCCGCTCAACTCAGTGGGGGTATGTATCTGGTTTATTTCTTGTATTCATGGTTGCAATTGGAATGGTCTTGTCTGGGATTGTGTATCAGAGGACGATTTTGGTTCTATTAATGGGCATTAGTTATGTTACTCCCTCTCCGAAGCCTGTAAAACCATGCTTCCGAGACCCTTGCAATTTCCAAGCCCAACCATCTCATACTGTTGTAACTCAGATAAATTCTTGGTCCAAAGTAAGGCTTCTCCTGTTCCGCACCCTGCGGTTGATAGGATTGAATTCAGTGGGTAGAGTAGGGGGTCCCTGGAGTTGGGTAATTGTCATGGTTATTAAAAGTGCAAGAGGTCTGGTCGATGCTTATAGGTGGTGTCAAAATTATGAACACTGGGACAATAGGAGTCGATTATATTCTTGGTCTTTTCTTTTTGTTTTGTATAGGGGTTTCGACAATGATAATTTCCAGATGCCCCCCACTCCTCTTATGAACCCTGTGCTCACCCAGATTCCTGTCAATTCTACTAACGCAAACACTATCTTTGGCATGCGGTTGGTACTGTTACATTTTCTCCAGGACAAGTTAGCTCAGGGCTTCAGGTCTTGGAATTAGGAGATAAGGCTCTTGGTCTTTAGCTTTTCATGTATTCACAATGTTTTCATTCACTGTCTTAGTCATTTGCTTCAGCGGTCAATAGTGCCTTCCTCGTTAGTTTCTTGCTTGTCAGGTCGATGCACTGTTGATGTTCAAAGGTTTCGTGTAGGGTGGCCCCATGACGTTACTCACTCTCTCTTCATGTTTTCATGCCTGTTTCTATTGCAATATAGGCATTTAGATACGATGGGGAAGCATTGGTCAAACGCTCAGTCTGCTAAAGGGAAACAGGTCCAGTGTGAAAAAACTCCGAAGAAACAAGGTCGAAAATCAAACTTAGAGATTCTTGAGAATTTGGCAGCCAATTATGTTATGGGGAATTCAGGGACTGTTCGTCAAGAAATTAGAGGATGGGAGCGGCACATCCAGACTGAATCGGAAGATAATGAAACAGAGGCAGAAATCTTGGACTTCATCACCGATCCTGGCAACACCAGGGGTCGACTCATGCTATTTTAGCAGACCATTCACATGTATTGGATCCTAAAGAGCCTTCTAGAAAACGAAATACAAAGTATTAATCCTAGTCACACTTAGTATGACCCAACAAAGACTGAACTCCGCCTGCTGGACATGATGCAGCACATGCAAGATCAGCTGCAACATATTAAGATCAATCAATATTTGGCAACTGACAGAATTAGCAACAACTCTAGCAACTATCTCTTCATTTGAAGAGTAGTAGTTTTCTTTATCATGTTATTTTATGATATTAGCGGGCTTATATGAACTCTGTTTATTTTCCCAGTATGTAGATATTTCGGTAGTAAAACAGATAGCTCATGCTAGACATAGAAGAATGAAAATTTTTCAGTTTTGGTTTGCTTTTCATACACTGAGATGGCCAACAAACCTAGTTTCCTACGAGCAGGTTGAGGCTATAAACTGGAGTTTATAATTTTGTAACCTGCATTACAAATATAAATAGAAAAAAAGAAGCACTACCAAATTAACCAAAAAAATATATATATTATGTCCCTCTTAAAATATATATTTGATTCTAGTTTTTCAAAAATCTAACTAAAAGTTGATGAAATCTAATGAAACCCTTCTAGCTTCTCTACCTGTCCTTTCTTTGATGCACCGAAAGTATGGATCCTATAATTCCTACTGCACTCTTTGGGATGATCCCTGACCCTATCCCACTTAATCCACCTAAAATGCGTAATATCTTTCGTCGGCCAATCCTTGAGATTTCCCACCAAAAATTAATATTTAACTCCGTAGTTTTTAAACATACCTCAACCCAACACTCCTCATCTATAATTCAATCTACAAGAGCCCATTCCTACTGTGCTTGAAATGGTTTTAAGTCCTCGTTTCCATGGTTCACAAAGTTCACGTCTAGGCGCTTTCTCTATACCTTTTGTGATGAAAATATGCATAACTATTAGTTTGCGTCAAGCTACATTAAAAAAAATACGTGAATGGAAATGTAATCATGAAATTCCCTTGAATAGTAAATTGTAAAGAATACATTATACAATTGGCAATGCTTGGCAATGCCATATGAAAAAGGGGCAATTTTTTGTTTATGATTGGCTATTATATATCTCGAATATAACTACATACATATGTTCCACTAATACATTGACTATTGCTATTGCAGTTAAATTTTTCTCATTCAAGGAAGGTGCAATAATATTGCATGTTATACAATATTGAACAAATATATTTCATTTAAATTTTGACCTTTGCAATAAGTATGAAAAAACAAAAATTACGTGATATTGACGTAGTTAATGAAACACAATATATAGAAATAAACCTATATAAAACATAATGGGAAACTGTGAATACTTTGGAATTTAACACAAATATTATTAATGGGAAACTGTGAATACCTTTGGAATTTATCACAAATATTATCAATCCCAAATATTGTCAACAGAAATTAGAAATCATGATTATTATTGCATTAACTCAAAAATTATATTAGAAACCACAGTTGTGTCCCAACAAATGTAATTAAAATAGCAATGGAAACACTCTGAATCCAGACTTTTGTAACTCAGGATATTTTTTAATTTAACTTCTTGATAAATAACATAAGTTTAATTATTTATCTAGAGCAAACTTTGAAGAAAGTATGGAAACAATCAAAATGAAGACAATAACGTGTTCCATTCTAAATAGTAGGTGAACAACAATATTTAAAAAAAATTAATATGTACCAATTTATGATTATGCAATATGCAAAAAAATGTGTTTAAAAAAGATACCATTGAAAGATAATGAACCATTGTTACAAAAAATTGGTCTATATGTAGAAAATGAAAAACATAATTACACACTGAAAATATTATCAAATTTGTAGTACTTGCGTAGATTTGGTGGAATAAAGAACTATCCATAATTAAATAGTTATATGAGTTTGAAGAAAGACTTATAGCACCAAGATTACTGCTTTTGAAAGTATGGGTACTTGGGTAGTGTTTTCGAAAACCATAATTAGCATTGAATGGTGGACTAGTATATTCACCTATTTACGTATCTCCAATTCAATATGCATTTTATCATGACAAAAATGAATGTAGTATAGTGGTTGTGGAAATTAAAATATTTAGGGTTTAAAAGTGTATATGCTATTGGGAAAAATCACGTACTCAAACTATTACGTAAAAATTCCCTTTATAAACTTGAAAATGTCAAAATAAACGAAAACTAGAAATCAATCTTTAATCAGAAATAAAATTCATGTAAGAGAGACAAAAGGAAATGATTATAATGAAGACTATTATGAATAACCCATCACAAAAAAAAAAATACATTGGTTTAGGAATTTTTATAGTATTTATGTTCTTCACAATAATTACTATACATAAAAATACTGAGAGTGGGGTGGGGGTACTATCATTAAGTAAACCTGTGTATGTATGCAACTTTGCTAAGGATAACTAGTCTATATCTAGTTAACTAATGTTTCATTTATTTCATCATCTTTCAAACTTGAACCAATGCATCATTAATTAATTAGACATTAATTAAACATTAACCATCAATGGTAAGAGAAGAATAAGCGATCACATATAAGCAACATAATAACACATGAGGAAACTACGATGTTTAGGTGGAAAGCCAATTACGGAGAAAAACAATATTGTCATCGTCTATGTCTTCTTCTTTTATTATAATGAAAAAAAACTTACAATATTGTATTTACGAAAAATAATACTAGTACATAGGCATCCACCTACAGAAGGATACCACCTTCTCTCATTCTAAAATACCCATTGGAAGGGAGATCCAACCTGCTGATCCCGTTTATCGGTACCCACCAGAAGATAGATCTAACCCCCTTATCAGATTTACCAGCTACCACTGGAAGGAATCTTTGACTCTCTAACTGAAGGCTCCAACCCTCAGTACCTACGTGAATGATGTTTCATAAAATCTCATACTGGATCCACGTGACAAAAAACATCAAAACCTATAGGAAACTTTTCATCATATTTTTAGATTGGACCCACTACCATAATTTAAGCCCAATAAGAAATAATAATTATGAAATCAATCATAGAATCAAATCACTTAATTATAGCCAAATTAGACAGCAAATAAATCATTGAATAAACTCATTCTCAAAATACCAAAGAAACTTATATGATTGTACACCCATTTATCAGAATACCAGACCCCATACTATTCATCACATGAACCAGATCTTGCCACTACAAATCTTGATCAATAATATGTTAAAATATATAGACTACTATTCTGCAGCATACCTGCGTATGTATTCACTTCTCCTTAAGAGGAGCTGTGTACATATCTCAACATACTAAATAGCTTAGTCTAAGTCACTATCCTACTAAATCAATCACTAAATCACATATTGGATCCATCACAGATCTCGAAACGAAATACATATCACCACATAGTAGCATCATCCCTAGTCAACATATCATTCCATAAATAATTCAACTCAATGAGTATCGTTAAACACAAATTATCATAAGAGAGACTTCAATGACATACAACAAAAAACATAAAAAAACTATAATCATACACATTAACAACTCATACTGCAAAACCCTTGCATATGCATGTGACTCTGATAAATAACTTTCGTGTATGTACTTGATTTTCATACTTGACACTTGCATACAGATCTGTCCATTTTGCAGAATATATATGTGACTACCCAGAGGCAGATCGGCATATGTATGTGACCTCTCACTGACAAACCGACATACAGATTTGTAATAAGTGAAGCATTCCTTTGTTTCATAACAAAAAAAATTTCAAATCAAAATTTCAGCATACACACTGTTACATGCACATATAATACCACCATCATCACATATATATCAAACCATAATAATATTATTCAATATGCAGTCACTTTAGATCTATTAGATCTGATCCATCTACATTCTCCCTGGTGCACACCTACTTCATATCAAGTCATTCATAAATAATCCATCACTTGCACACTTTAACACTTGATTTCTATCTCGTTATAAAGCTTAGGTCATATCCAATTCCTTAGGTCAATCCCTTAGTAATGTTGATGGTATTCTATGATGAGATCAAATATTTGTTTTTGTGCTCATTAATATGGGAGAATACCATGGTAGAGACCCCTAGTATTGACAATAACATGAAGGAAACTATACATGAATTTTCTTCACCATGCCCACGTATGTACACAAACTTTGTTTACAGGACTCACATATACATTCATAAAATTTACCTTTATTATTCCTTTGTATCTGAATTTATATTCCTTTTTCCAATCTCTCTGCCACATCTGCACTAGCCTATATACTTATCCTGATACTATTTTGTTTGCATCTTTATCAAGTAGGTTGCCATGAAATATAACACATTAGTCAGAATGCCAAAAATCACCCCCTTTGGACTTGATGAAAGCCATTTTGGTGTTTTTTTACCACCATCTATAGATACAAAGCTTCTCTCTTTCTCAAACACTAAGCTACTCTCCCAAGTCACTAATAATTATTCTCCAAAAACCAAGATACTCCCCTCCTTTGATTTCAAGAGAAAAGGGATGACCAATGTTGAATGAAGACTTATTTATCCCTTTGTATAAATGAGCACTGTGGATCTAATCTGTTGAATATGAACACAATATACAAACAATGTTCCCCCTGAGCATATGCTGAATATTCTAGAATATAGTCAAAGAAGTATATGACTCTATGAATTAACCAAATATGGCCTTTCCTATCACCAATGAATCATGTTTACATCAATCACCCAACACAATGGGGTTACATATTTGACTCAACAATACATCAAGTGCCTGAAATAATGGGATTACATATATAATTGAATTGAGTCCAATAGTCCAAACATGACTGAATATTACAATTATAACTTCACAATTATTTACATGACCTTTACACCAAGAGACAAATATGGAATTTATAACCGAAACCAAATACTTCAATAGTGAGGTAGCAAGGCCATGACAGTCACCAAAAATAATCATTAACCATATAAGCATTTTCACTATGAGCATTTGATAGCAGCAACATGAAAATCATCATGAAGATAGGTAGGATAATGTAGTATCAATCTTCATCAGCATCAACATGTGACCAAATATGAAATGCTTTGAAAGCATCACCAATTAGTTGTAGTAGAAGTATATCAATAATCATCCTCTTGTCTTCATGTCTTTTTCTCATATATGAAGAGTTATAATTCATACGCAACAATATCATTCTCTTGGACCACAATGTAATTATATGCATCTATCAGAGATGAAGACAACCTTCAACATAAATCAGGGGTATCACATTATGGGCAACTTCACCAATATGAATCTCAAGCAATCATCCATAAGATCCATATCTATAATTCATTGATATCCTATGGCACAAAGATAGCAATATGTATGAACTCATCATCATTAAACAATCAGAGCATGAGATTGTATAATCAAGCTCTGTTAGTATCCCTTCTCCTTGATCTCATATTATAGATATCAAGATGCTCTTTCCACACATAATAAAAGAAAAAATCCTCAAGAAATATATCATATATACCATATACATCCATCATAAACATAATATTCTATCATCTCAAGTCTTATCAACAACATCATAAGAACTATTTGGCTTAAGCAATATATAGGATTCTTCCAAATTTCACCATACGCAACCCATGAATCAGTGGCATAACGACAACACCATCGCATAATATAACGTCATCAACATATATTCATCATCCAAAGCTTCAACAACATGTGTGTCTTCAGCAGCATGACCAATATACTTATCACTAAAACCAGTATGCAACAAGGAATTCTCAATAAATCATAATGACAATATTGCACTATTAGAAACATGGAAAATGCTCCCCCTGAACCTGTGCTATATGTTCACTTTCAGGTCTTATGACATCCAACTCATTCATCAATAAATTCATCAAATAAACTTCATTAATTAGTAAAGCCATCAAAGAAACAATGTCATATTACAATAACTCATAATCATATCATCTAAGTATCAAGAGACTATAACCAATCAATGTCAAAACCAGTGAGATAGAACCTATTCCTAAGTATGTCCCACTATCTTTATCTCAGGGAAAGATAAATGATTGTGTATATCAAGACTCGTGTATATATGAGAATGTCCTTCATGTGATCCGTGTACAAAAATTAAATTGCTAACTTTTCATAACTACAACTCCCCTTGAGACTGTGTTTTATGTACATGTTCTTTGTTACTAAATCAGATGCAATATCAGTAGTACAAGCATCATGAATATAAAAAAAAACATGGTAATAATCATCGAGAAATATATATGTATATCTCCTCGTGAGATCAAACATTGTTGATCCTATGGACTTGCTAATCATCACTTGCTCTTCATGAGGTCATGTACCCCACGTCACTTCTACAGTCATTATGGGATGCAATATTTAAGAGAAATGGATTGAAGTGGGGTCAATATTCCCTACATTTCTTACTAATGTTCCTTATTTCTCCAAATATGATTTCACTTTCTACCTATTTGCTGAATCTTATCCCACCTTTTTCTTTCATTCCAAATGTTTTTCCTACAATTAGTGACCTTATGCCGAATGTTGTTACAAGAATAACATATTATATAACCATAAAATGGATATGGGGAATAATAACATGTGTTTTTCATATTCATTCTGTATCGATCAATAGCTTTGTGACCAAATATGTTGGAGGAAAAACAATATCCCTTAAATAAACCTGAGTACCTGGGAGCTGATCATCTTCTCCTTAAGCGGATATTTGCATGAGATGAAAAAAATATGCTTCTGCAGCTAGCCGCAACATGTCCAAAGTTATGAAAGATAAAAAATTAAATATTATTTTGTAGAGAAAATCATTTATTGTTACTTCTATAGTTAGGATCAGATGATTCCCTTTGAAGATTTTCTTTCTTTGGTTTTTGGTTTGGTTGACTTATCACTTCCTTTTCTAGTTTTTTAGTATTTGCTTTCATAGAATAATGATTGCTTGCACAATCTTTTGAGAAATATTTTCCTTTTACATTTTCAGGAGAGATAAGACCATATTTAATGGAGGGGGACCTTTGATGTATAATGATATTGTCTAATATCTTTGAGCTATATTGGAATATCAATTTCCTATCCTTTTTTGCTAGCTTAACTTCTAGAATACTTACCTCAACCTATTTTCCACCTATCATATTTCCCAATAGAGTTCTCAACTCAATGATTTCCTTCTTAAACTTGTTTTCTTGTTCTTCAAATACTTCGAGACTCTCCTCATATCATATGTTTGAATTTTCAAGATTGTATTTGATATAGAAGGTTTCTACTCCAATTCCTTCACAGTAACTCGTTCTTCCTTTAAGTTCCTCATTTTTTGTATTCACTTTATATTTTAATGATGTTACTTCATCCTACAGCATTTAACATTGGTCTTCCTTTTCCTTGTACTACTTCCTCATTCCTCTTTCAATTTTGTTTCCCTCTTGCACTTGATTCTTTAAATTGGTAACATCTTCTTTGTAGGGACAATTCCTTTCATCAGATAACTTTTGGTGATGTTTGTTTTCATATATGAGAAATTTAACGTCTACCTGTATGGCCATTATATTAATTTTACTTTTACCTGTAACAAAAAATTCAGTTGATTCATTATCAACAATATTACATGAATAGGAAAGTGGATCACAAGTAGAAAAAAAACTAGTACTCGATAATTTTTTCATTCTATCATCTTCATTCCTGATCAATACAAAGTGGGTTCCTTATAAATATGAATATTTTATTCCATATTTTAGTGAATATGATAGATCATCTTCACTATCACATTTTTTTTTTAGTTGTCTTCTTCCTCTAAGAAGGCTTCTTCTTTTTCTTATTTCCCATCGTTCCTAATCCAGTTCAAGCGGTTAAGATTTTGCTGGAGTGACCTTCTATGATTCTAATTGTTTGCAAATATACTAAGGGGGTGGGGGGTTTGAATCAATATTTTAAAATTCACTTAAAACTTTCAATTTCTTATTCATATTTTTGTACAATACTGTCATTAAGTAAACGCGCATATGTATGCAAATTTGTTGAAGGCGACTAGCGTATATCAAGTTAAATATTGCTTCATTTATTTCATCATCTATTCAATTTGAACCAATGCATCATTAACTCACTAGAAATTAATTAAACATTAACCATGAGCAGTAAGAGTTGAATAATCCATCACACATAAGAAACACAACAATGCATGAGGACACCAAGGTTTTTAGGTGGAAACTGAATGTTGGATAAAATAATGGTTTTCGTTATATTTTTCTTCATCTTATTATACTATTATAAAGAATAACTTATTATAGTATTATACTTGTGCAAACTCATACTAGTATGGAGGAACCCACTTGGATAAGGCTACCAACTTCTCTCATTCTCTAGCACCCATTGGAAGGGAGCTCCAACTCACAGATCCTGTTTACTAACACCCACCATGAGGGAGCTCTAACCCCATGATCAGATTTTATAGCTACCATATGAAGAATTTTTTACTATCACATTGAAGGCTCCAATGCTCAATACCTCTGTGGAACAAATTTCATAATATTTCATACTCGATCCACTTGAAACAAAACACCAAAAAATGTAGGCCACTTTTCATCATATTTTTATACTCGATCCATTACCATCATTTAAGGCCAATAGCAAATAATAATTCTAAAATCAATCTCTGAATCAAATCACTTAATCAATGAACCAACTAAGACACCAAGTTAATCATTGAATCAACTCGTTCTCAAACAACCAAAGAAACTCACATCACTCAATACCCGTTCATCATAATACCAAACCACATATTTTACATCACAAGAACGAGATATTGTCACTAGAAACTTTCATCAATCATGTCAAAATATATAAGATATTGTTATTGTTACACCATTTTTTGGTCATCTAGCCTATTATCATTAGATGGACCCAAGTACACCATGTAAGACCAATTTTACCCTAAGTAAAATTGCCTTCACCATGTCTGGCCCAGGGCCTAACGCTAGTAGTCCTCCAGGCCCCAATGCCAGACCTACTACTAGCGGAACCGCCACAGGAACTACCTCGGCTGCACCCATGCTCCCCTTCTTGGCAGGCCTCAGCCTCCCCGATTTGGACCGGTTGACAAACGACCCTATACACCATGACGCTAGTTGGCCCGCTATGCCGACAAAGCTCCCTTCCGACATCCCAAAGTTTGAAGGTCGTGCTGGAGAAGATCCTTCCAATCATGTTCGATCTTTCCACATGTGGTGTTCATATACCTCCATTACCAATGACTCTGTTCGTCTTAGATTGTTCCAATGCACGCTTACAGGCGAAGCTTCTAAGTGGTATGTCGATCAGCCCACTTCCTCCCATACCACCTTTGCAACTCTTGCCTGGGCTTTTTTATCTTACTTCCAGCTTCCCCTTCGTTATGACACTGGTATCGAACTCTTGACTTCCTTCAAGCAAGCCTCTTCGACCCGCCTTTCTACCCATGTCCAGGAATGGCGAAGAAGACGGAGCCTATGCCAATCTCCTCCCTTCGAAGACCATGTCTACATGGACTGGTTCCTTAGATCTCTCTTGTCCCCTATCGGGAAAGATGTCGCATCGCATTTTCCTCAAACCGAAGAAGATGCCCTCCAAATGGCGTTAAAGTATGACCTAATCTACGCTCAGACAGGTTATGATCCTACTGTCCTACCTGATCTCCCCAAACCCGGTGATGCCCATACACCGGGGGCACCTCATGCCGCCGATAGTATCGTTGGATCTATCTCTCATCCATCCGCTCAACCTCTCATGAGCTATGGTTTTCCTGGGGGAGGGGGCATCACTCCCTGCACTTCTCCCCCTCTTGGTAGCACGCATCGAGGATACAATATTCCTCATCCTTTTGCCCAACCTCCTGCTTACTTCAATGTTGCCCAACCTAACCATTACCCTCATCCGCAGCCTGGTGCGCCAGCTCCTCCAGCATATGCGCTTTCGCCTCCCTTGCCTTCTCAACCCCTGCAACAGCCGTCACCGCCCCCTCAAGCGCCGGTGGATGCACAACAGGGAGTCATGGCTACCCAACCACCTAACGGACAGGTGGCCACTCCACCTTCCCCTTCTGGTTCCTCCAATTACCAGATCCTCATGATGAACTCTGATCCACCTCTAACCGTCGACCTTAACCTTCAAACTCGGTCTCGCCAGTACCCCACGCCTCTCGCTCAGTCTGCCCCCGACTCCCCTTCTTCTGGTTCTATAGAGCTTCTTTCGACAACCAATGGTCCCTTACATATCCCTCAACCCAAAGTTGAGGTCCATACCAAGATTCCTAAAGGAATGTTACGTCGAAATGCTGCTTCTGGTCGAGTTGCTCATTCGTATAGCATAGTAGATGATTTGGCACAATCTCCTACTGCCATTTCCACACTGGAACTCCTCCAGTCGTGCCCTTCCCAAAAGAAGGCTCTACTATCTGCCGTGGGTGCTGTAGATCCTGCTGATGACCAAATGATTGTTTTCGACGCCTCTCAATCGGACCATCCTCCTCTTCCTGCTTCCGTCGCCTTCCAAATCCCAGTCAAAATCTGGAACGCCAACATTTCCTGGTGTATAATTGATGAGGGGGCATCAACCTGTGTGATGTCCACTTTGGTTTGGAAGCAACTTGGATCTCCTGAGCTGGCCCCTTCCACGATCACCCTTAGAGTGTGGGATGGTCATGCCTCCCAGCCAATTGGCTTGTTTCGTAGTTGCCCTATCACCCTCGCCGGTAAGACTGTTTGCGTTGACGTCGAAGTCATTGACGCCTCGCTAGAATACAACATTCTTTTGGGGCGAAGCTACACCTACGCTATGTCTATTGTCCCATCCGCGGTTTTTCGCAAGATGTCTTTCCCCCATAATGGAAAGATAGTCACCATTGACCAGTTGACATATCATGAGCCAAAATCTCAGACCTCACCTGAGATGACCATCTCTTCTGTAGCCAACAAGAAAACCGTCAATTCCTTGCCCAGTGTCTCCCCCGGCATTTACAAGGATTCCTCCCTGCTTGGAACTTTTCCTAGTCTCCCCCCTCCTCCTATCTCTGACCCCAGCTCATCGAATGTTTGCATGATGCAATCATCTCGGGCTGCTCTCAAGCAACCTGCTTCGGCTAGTCAGCAACCTTGCCCTCCGCAACCTCCTCCTAGCCCTTCACCTGCAGTTGGTAGTCATGAGCCCCTTTATCCCCCTGGCATGGTTCCTCCAGGCCTTAGCCATTTAGGAGCCGTCCCACTTGGCCATTACCCCTCTGGTCAGATACCGTTCCTAGCTCCCCCACCAGGAGTGTACATGGTACCAGTCATGGCCACCCTCTCTCTTCCTAACTTGACCCTTGGAATTCCTATTTGGTACCTTAATCCTCCAGCCCCCACTGTGCCTGGTCAGCCCAAACCTTATATCGCTTTGACCCTGGTTCAACCGGTCCCCATGACTTCTCCCGTTGCATCAGTGCCTCAGTCACCTCAACAGGAACCACCTCTTGTTGCGATTGCCTCGGGTAAGAAGGGCAAAGCTCACAAGGGGGCATCAAAGGACAAGGCTACCCCGACAAACCCTGCTCCTCCTCAGCCTCCAAAGCATACCATCCAGTGTGTTTTATGTGATGTTGTTGGTCACGCCTCCCATACCTATCCTAAATTGCTTCATCTCAAGCCCATGTTTAATGTCATGTTCCCTGAGTCTGCGGTCCCCAAAGCCTCTGTTCCTTCCACGACCGCGGCCAAGAACCCCAAGACTATTCACACCAGCCACCCCCGTGCTTTGTGTGATCTCCATGGCCATTACACCCATCTTTGTCCTCGCCTCGAGGACTTCCGCACCTCTATCGCCACGGTCCACCAATTCGAGGCCAAGCGCAATTAGTACACCTCTCCCCTATTTGCGCATTCTGCTTCAACAGAACTACCAGATATGACTGCTCCCATTGACATTCCCCCTCCTGATGTCGAGATGACGGAGCTTTCGTCCAGCATTTTCTACCTATGATCATCCATGCGACCCTCGGGGAACATTCCATCTAAATCCTCCCCTGTTGTTTTGCCTGAGCTTCCTTCAACGATCATATTGGGCTCAACATCGGTAGATCCTTTATCTACTTACTCTTCGGTCACCCCTTGTGACGATGCGCATGTGAACCTCTCTTCTCATGATGATGATTCAGGTCACTTCACCACGTCAGGTGGTCCTTCTTCCACCAGTCACCCCATCTTCTATCACGATGACGACAGTATGGAAGAAATTCCCACCCCTGACTTTATATATTCCCCCTTGCATCGAACCCATGCGTTCACACCACATCCACCTTGTGGCCATTACATCGAAACCCAATGTTTGGGTAAGGGGGCACCCACATTTGAGAGACAAAGAGAAGCAATTCTCCATAACTCTCCTAGTGTATTTGGTCGTGTTGAATTTAGTACCATTATTCTTCCACATTTAGAAGAACCTCTAAAGTCCCATATCACTTCAGATCACTCTAGGGATGATATCTCTTATCGTTCCCTCATCTTCCATCAGCAACCCAGTCTCTTAGACATTATTGTTGACCAACCTATAACTTTTCTACGATAGCATCAGTTCATTATCTCCAAATCCTCTGTTTGGGATAGTGACACCAGGTATGCCGACTCAGAAACTTAAAGTCCATTTGATCCCTATATGTCGTACCAAAAGAGATTTGTAATCCTCCATTTCCTTTCTCATACTGCATAACCATAACGAGAACAAATGGCACACCACATCATTAAAATGTGTTTAGATTCCCATTTTTCTAAATACATTTTGGCATGACCACACCATGCTTGGGGGCACCTATGCCCCCCAACCATAACCCTCCTCACCTCGTTTTTGGAGAGGAGGCTGTCTTACCAATCAAGTGTAAAATCCCTTCCCTTCATCTAGCTGTTCAAATTCTCCCTGACACCCAACCTCTAGAAAAATGACTTATCATGATTGAGCATGCCTCTGAAGAGTGCCGTGTTGCATTGCAAACCATGGAAGTGGCCAAGCAACGTACCAAAGCTCAATATGACCGAAAAGTCCAGCCTCGTCCTTTTCACGAAGGCAACCTTGTTCTAGTATATGACCAGGCCCATGATGTCCTTGGTCATGGAAAGTTTGACTCATTATGGTTAGGCCCTTACATCATCAGTAAGGATCTCGGTAAAGGGGCATACCTTTTAGAGGATTTCGAAGGCCATCCCCTTCCTAATCCTCGCAATGCACTCTATCTTAAGAAATATTACCCTTATCATTTCCCTTCTCAAATGCATGTTTTATTTTCTTTTAGATAGCCAGCATCTGTTTTTCCATTTTTCCTACTTCACCAGGACCCATTTCGTCCAAACGGGGCCAACTCACCTCCACTTAAAATCGAATTTCTTACGACACTTGTACTCGGGGCACCATCTTGTCCCCTTACTTGTTCTTGTTCGTGTCGATTTTCGTCATGAGTTCCCACCTTGTACTCATGTTTCCATGGTCCATCATTGGGGCCTTTACTGTGTGGAAGTACCATCGAGTCGCCCTTGTTCAGAGCATCCAAGTTGAGTCATCATTGCATCCATGGAGTCTATACCGAGTCCCTTTGGTCCCCACTATAGCCCTCCATCCTTCATTGCTTGGTCTCTCTCTTGTGTTGCACATTATGAACTTCAGTCCCATTGTCCCCTCTCCATTATGATCTTGTGTCAGTCACTACCATGTCATTCATGCTCTTTATGCTCTAACAAGGGAAGTCGTCCATTTGCTACTCAGTCCTTCCCGTTTCCACTATCGTCATTAGTGTCAGTCTATCCGTCGCTCTACTGTTTTCTCTCGTGCCTTAGTTGAGGAGCTCTCATTGCCTCACCTATGGCGGACCTCCTTCTGTCGACATCAGCACATTCATTCTAGAAGCCAGGTCTAGAGGGCAGTGTACCTTGGTTCCAGCTTCCACTCTTTTTCGGTGCCTCGGATCAGGCAAGGGGATCTCTCATTTCCCTTTGACTTGATTGTTTCTCCAGCTCCTTTCAGCATGATCGAGATTCATATACTTGATGGTCTAGTGATCCAGCAGCAGCTCTTGATGATTCCCGGGTGTGTGTGAGATGTCTCAACCCTCATAAGGGGGTGGCCCTTCAGGTAGCCCCCCACATGCCCGGATGACCTCTTCTTTACATCCTTCGATGCAGCTCCAGATATTTGATGATGTTGGCCTTAGCCACTTGCAGCGCCTCTTTGATTTGCATGTATCAGTCAGATTTTGTGAGCCCTTCCCCATTTACAGGGGGCATTTGGGTTGTATTCATCTCATGTACTCAGATATTATTGTACCAGTCCTGGCTGTTATCCCAGGCACAACATGTATGTGAGATTCCTCATTGTATTTTTATCTGGCTCATGATTATGCCAGCTGTACTCTATGGTTCAGTCCCTTGTTTACTGGACACACTATTCTTTTGTACTTTGTCTCGGCGGGCATAGGTATGCCTCACCCGCCGCCTTCAGCACAGGTACCCTCTCATAAAAAGAGACTTGTTGCACCTGCGAGTCTCGTCTCCTCAGGGTCTAGTCCTTCAGCACACTATCTACCTCATCTTTCTCTCTCTCACTTTCCTTTTGTTGTCTAGTGATCGAGTTCTTACAACGTACTTCGGTCATACGATTTGCTCCTGACACTCGCACGTTGGGGGGCAATCTGTTACACCATTTTTTGGTCATCTAACCTATTATCATTAGATGGACCCAAGTACACCATGTAAGACCAATTTTACCCTAAGTAAAATTGCCTTCAATATGTTAAATAACTTAATAAACCACATTTATTAGGTTGTTTATGGTCCAAACAGGAAACCCCAAAAGGAAATATTAAACAAACCTATATTTGTTTGATTTTTCTCATGGAATAATTAATTAAACCATAATTTAATTATTATTCCCAGTCATGTTTAACCCAAAAACAAAGAAATTAATGAGATAAACCCTTATTTATCTTATTATTTTCTAGGAATAATTATTTAAATCTTATTTAGATAATATTCCTTGTTAAATATGACCAAATCACCCACCATTAATCAAATAAATCATTATTTATTTGATTATCTCCCAACCACTTCCTTAAAAAGATATATAAATCATTTATTTATTTATTTTTCACTAATCAAGGGATTTGACCCAAGTCAAACACCCTTTCCCTCCAACAAATAATAATAAAATATTCCATAGAGGTGGATCTAGATTTGGTTAACATTATTTTAATGATGCACCAAGATCTAGAATGACCCAATATTTTGTTATAAATAGGAGGGTTTTCCCCATCATTCCTCACCTTTTGTTGCCTACTAGATCACTCTGGATCTATACACTTGGTCTCATTTTCATCATTTGCTCCCATTGAGCTCCATTTTTTGCATTGGGTTTTCTACACCTGCAAGAGAGAGAAAGCTTAGATCTGAAGTGCTGAGGACTTCCAAGAACCCATCCCAATGAGGAGAATTGGATACACCTTCTTGTTTTCCTCCCAGGTGCCCGATTAATACAAAAATTCTTTCAAAAATTGTTATTGTCTTGTCTACTGGTATATGGAGCAAACCCTTATTTTTTCTGCTTAATGTCTTTCCATGCATAGATATGGTTTTTGCAGCTCTTTTATGTCTAACTAACCGCAGATCTGAAGATATTGGCAGCCACTATTGTTGTTAGGGCTATTAGTTATGCGTAGCTAAAGTGGTCCTTTTTCGTACACTTCGATGAAGGATTCATACTAACAGTTATGTAGCATAAACATGTATGTATGCACTTATCCTTAAGAGGATCTGCATATAGATCTCAACATACTAAACAACCGTGTTTGAATCACTGTCATATTGAATCAATCACTAAGTCACATACTGAACCCATTATATATATATGAACCAAATGCATATAACCAGACAATAACATCATCCCTAGTCAACATATCATTCCATAAACAATTCAACCCAACCAGTATTATCAAACACAAATGATCATAAGCAATACTTCATCTACAAACAATAACAAACATAACAAAACTGATAAGACATTATTAGCATATCATACTCTAGAACCCTAGCATATGTATGTGAGTCTTGTAGAGGACTTTTGTGCATGCACGTTCTTTTCATACTTGAAACCTACCTACAAATATTTCCATGCTACATAATATATATATGACAACCCACAAGAAGATCTGCTTATGTATGCAACCTCTTAGTGAAAATCCTGTGTATATATATGTAATCATTGAATCGTTCATTTTCTTCACAACACAACATCTTTCTAACCCAAATATAAACATACACACTGTTACAAAAAAATATCATAATATTGTAGTCACAAATCTATCAAACCATAATCAAACTATTTAATATGTAGTCATTTTAGATCTTCTAGATCTGATCCATCTCCATTCTCCTTGGTGAACACCTAGTTTAGATCAAGTCATTCATAAATAATCCATCACTTTCACAGTATAAGACTTTATCTCCATCTACTTATATAGCTTAGGCATTAACGAATATCTTAGGCCAGTCCATTAGTAATGTTGATGCTATTCTTTGATGGGATCAAATATTTGTTTTCACACTCATCACTATGGGCCAATACCATGGTAAGGACCCTTGGTATTGACATTACCATGCCGCAAAAATTATACACAAATTTTATTCACCATAATTGCATTTCTATGCGGAATTTTTTAGAGGAACCACGTATTATTTCCAAAGCTTTACCTTTATTATTCCTCTGATTTTGAACTGATATTACTTTTTCCAATCTCTCTATCACATTTTCACTAGCATGTATACTCATCCTACTAGCATCATGTTGACGTCTTTATCAAGTAGGTTTCAATGAGGGACAACACATTAGTCATAATGGTAACAAAAAATTCCTCACAGTGAAGGATATAGGCCCTTGGGAATACTTATTGATAATATTTGGAAGAGATGAATTTTCCAACATTTTCCTATTGGAGAAAAATAATAGACAATGTTAGAAAACAACTTAACATTTCACGATATTGTTCAATGGGAAGCTTTGAATCACGATCATGATTTTTATTATCATATAACAAATATTCTTTACAATGCAGTGTGAATTATCCTCGTCAAGGTCTTTGCATATATTTGGATTTGAATAAGGAAATAATAGTTAAAGGGAGGAAATTTAATAGCTAAATATGTAATGAAAAAACAAAATTTGAAATGCATTCTAAAATAAAAAATTGGTTTTATGGATATTAAAAAAATATAATCATTTCGAAACACTTTTTTTGAATTTGCATAAGAACTTATTTTTAATGATTATATAACTACTTCCACCGACCTTCCTTGTTTTGTTTAGTAGTGCAGATAATATTTAAGAGTCTTAGGAAAGTATTTTTGATAAATAAAGTGAAAGAAAAAATTCTCAACTGAAAACCAAGTAGAAGAAAATGTTATTTATACATTGACTAAAAATGACCCTATTACTTGCATGGGATATTAGAGAAGTATAATTAATCCTCTACGTCAATTAATTTTAAATGAATCCAATTAATTTGGCTAGGTAATTAACTATTTATTTGTAAAAAAGATCCAAAAGTGAGGAAACCAACATGAACATGGATTGATATGGATACAAAATTTCCCTTTCTAAGAAACAAGTACAAACATCGAAATTGAAATTTTTTTGACCAGTACTTGTGTTGCAATTCAAGTATACTTCCTACAAAACTAAAAAATTTCCAACATCATCTTCATATAAAAACTTGTTGGAAGAAAAAAAAAATGCATTACAGGTTGAATTTTCAAATTCCACAAATGCAAAAAAATACAAATACTTGAGCCCATGGAATTCAAAAATTCAGGTACAAAATAAAGTGAAAGGCCGATATCTCATGCACTAGAAAATATTGAACATGATGAAACATACATATTTGATGATTTTATAGTTTCTTCTAATTTCTTTGCTTCTTCAAGCTGTGTCTTCAAACCTATAATTTCTTTCTTATCTTCATATTCTTTCTCGTCACATATTTGCACCAATGTCTTCAAGTCTTTGTTTTCACTCTTCAATCTTTCTATTTCAGTCAAGGTTGTGTCAAGTTTGGCTTTTTCCTTAGCTGCAATTTCTTCATGGTTCTTACTTCCATTCACACTAGCAGGTAACTCATTAGATTGAACATTTTCTTGTTGACATGAATTTCTCTTCTTCTTAATTCTCTTTTCCTTCTTGATAGTGCAGTCCTTAGTGTCTACTCCATGCATGAAGTGCAATCTATCCTAGATTTCTTTTGTAGAGGTTAAATCCATTATTAACTCAAGATCCTTGTTATGAAGAGTGTTGAATATCACACATTTTTCCTTGGAATTCCTATGTTGTTCTTGCACTGTGGGAGAGTTTGTGCAGTAACCATCACATACAAGCTTCCATACCTCAGGTTGATAAGCCAATAATCCTGTTTTGACCTTATCTCTCCATTCAGGAAAGTTTGTTGTATTTAAGATAGGTACATTTTGATAGTCCATGACTCAACCAGATCTCCTTCAAGCTATTAGGCTTGCACCAAAGGAACCTGCTCAGATACCAATTGTTGAACCCTTAGTTAAACTATGGGGGGGGGGGGGGGGGGGTGAATCCGTTTAACACATTCATGGACTTTTAAAACTTTTTATTAAAATTTATTAACACCTTCATTTCATGATCAACATAATGTGTCAGCGATCTTTATTTGTGAGAAGCAATTAATAAGAAGATTAGACCATCAAGTATTAGCAGAATGGATATACCATATCAGCACATAGACATCATGCACATAGACACCAGATATAAGTGGAAACCCATAAATGGATAAAACCACATCTTATTATTGTTGTGATGCAAATGCAAGCTCCAACTTCCTCTTACCACTGATTTTATGTAGGCTCCAAGGCATAGGAGGCTCCTACCTCAATTCTGCAAGCTACAACTTTCAAGAAAGCTCCAACTTTGTCTCAGTTTTCTGTAGGAACCAACCTATAGGAGGCTCCAACCTCAGTCAGCTAAAACTAACATTTATCAAGCTACAACTTAATAGGGAAGCTCCAACTTCATTACTCTTTCAAAATAAAAACACTTGCTGATTTACCTTGGATATTAGCTCTGTTCTGAACCTTCTCTTCTACTGTCCATCAGTCCTCATATCTTCCCTGCATCATCTCAACATATTCTTGGATTCTCTATCAGCTCCTCCTTCTCCTCTGCCTTACTAATTCATTTCTTCATTCTCTTACCTCACTCTCTAACCTCTCTATGCATATCAATGTGATATTATTTATATAAATTTCCTTTTGACTGTTAGCATTCCTCAGGAAATTTGAAATGGACAGCCATGACTCTTTGCCTTCTGCCTCCTCATTTCTTTTATCAACTCAGTCAGAAAAATATAACAATATGTATTAATTTCAAATTTATAGTGGGGTTTTTGTTTTCCTCTAGAGACTTGCCAATGCATCACAAACAATACAAAAAAATTAAAACATTTATATTTTAGTTACAATAATGATTTCAGTTCAACTCATTCAACTTTTGGCTCTCTGTGAGTTTGTCTTTTCTGCTGCTGTAGTGTAACTGTTCTTCATATTCTCCTACATTTTCACTGCCTTTTACAGTTTTTGCACACTCTCCTGCATTCTATGTATGTACACCTGTCAAGCCCACAGTTTCAATCCTATGCATATTCACCTGTTCACTGCAATTTTTAATCTGCTGAATATATAACAGTTTTACCAGTTTAGTTCCCCAATAACTTTCAAAGTCTTGTGCATATAAAAATGCCTCTCCTAAATTTGATCCAAGTTATTTCCAAATCTGGGCAATCTCTGTTCATTATCAATTTCTGTGCTCGGGCTACCTGCTTACACACTCTCTGTCCATATATGAACCATATTCATTTTTATTTTTAAATATGAGCACTCTCAAACTATGTCGAAGCTTTGGTAAATTCTCACACCACTATGGTTATGCAACCATAATATAAACCCCACCTCGTGCATAAGATGCATTAAATTACTCATCCCAATATGTCTCAAACAATCTGGGAAATATCTTACATTATTCTTTCTTTATGAGCTGGAAATTTAAATAAACAACCAAACCAAAGTCTGGCAATTTCACCACTTAATTCTGAAAGCTCCTTTGAATACTTCTAAGGTTAAAATCCACTTTATAACTAATTGGAAAACGGTCCAAACCTTGGATTTAAACCCATCATATGAAATTCCCCAACATTTCATTTTTCATTCAAATGGAAACCCTATCACAATTCTTGACGTTCGAATATGCGTTCATAGCATAAGCCTTGATTTTGGGTTTAATAACCCGTGTAGCACAACCCTTCATGTACGGGAATTCTCCTCATAAATGTTCGACCACGCATAAGGTTCATCCATAATATATCAACATTATAACAAGACACAAAGTCCCTGAGCAAAGGTCACCTCACCTCTTTACACCTTATAGTTATAAACCTCGTTTCATGGGATTTTTCAATAATTATTCGATTTATTATAAAATACCACGAGACTATCACTTAATATTCCATCAACATAAGTTTCGGTCTCCATTCATATGCATATACACATATTAAAGTCTGCGGCATTTTAATAGAACCCCTGGTCTTGATGACAAATCACCCAATGTCACCCTCCTTTGCATATTATGGGAAAAGGTTAATATTCAATGCTTCACATCTTTTCAACCAAATATGAAACCTTACTTAGGATAATCTAATGCACAGTATCCTGACTTAACATTGTGATATTATTTAATAACTCGGACCTTTTAACCAAACACACAAGCGTTAACACGACTGTTTACATTACATTTCTAGCCCCACACATCACTACTCAATAGTGTTAAATCAACACAAAATTGATTCGTACCTGACTTATCTCCCATGCAACTTGTGACGCGACTGCCCTTGGATAAATCAGCCTCCGGATCGGATGATCCAAAACATTATCGCGTTAATTTTCCTATCGAGAGTTAGCATATAAAATTCACATGATGAGGGTGGTATTGCCCCATCGACATGTCCGATTAATACTAGATCGCATTTTTTATAAGTGTTTTCATTCCAACCCAAAGGCAGTGAGAAATAGCCTATTATGGTTTTCCAAAACCACTCCCGAGTTTTGAATAGTGCCTAACCGGGCATTTACTTTGGTTCATGCAATTATTTGTATGGCCTCCGTCTTGCTAACTCCAGGCCTAACCTCCACAATATCACTCGACTCACAATAAAACACACAAGTTTCGTCAATGGCAGGGTTTTCCGCCTTCGACAGGGTTCAAAGCTTTCTGGGCAATCAGAGCGTTACATGGTTCACTCTTATGAAGTTTGTTTGAACAAATGGAATTCAATGCCTTATACAAAGGCTTAACACCCTCGTTTGGGATGGGAACCACTATAATTCACTCAACCAACGGACTCACTCTTGGCCTCTTGCAGGGTTTCTATATCAAATTGACACATTCAGATTAATCACTGAAAACACACAGATAGGAAATAAGGCTTAAGTCTTATTCAACAGAAAGTATGGCCTCTTAATTCAATATTTCACTGCCAAAATCCCTAGAATTACATTTTATGTGACTAGACATAATTAATTCCAGGTCATGACATTATCACGAATGTCGATTAATCCAAGGTACACAGGTTACATTATTCTCGAACTTACAGGGTTCTATTACAGAGATGACTCCTACTCAACTTACAAAGGTTCAATCCTTCTTCACATAGAACCACTCAGTCTCACGGTTCCATTTCTTTGTGCATTATCATCATTTCATTCTGGTTGGCCTTCAATTCTATGAAACGAACTAACTTCTCGTTTTTGGATTACACCTCTCTTCTTCGATGCAAAATCTAAGTTCTGCTGATAATTAAACCTTTCCTCGCATGCTCAATCAAGGTTCTTTCCTTTGAATTCGAGCTCTATTGTATCGCCAAAGCTCCACAGTCCTTCATAATTAAATACTCCAGAATGACTTGAAGTAACAATGCCATTACAGTCTCCCCACTTAAATAATGTTCGATTTCATTACACGGTCTCAGCAACCCTATGCTCCAACGCACTCCATCAAGCACACAATTGTAGATTACTTATTGATTGATATAACTCCCCCGTCCTTACCAATGCAATGGCAACCAAACGATATACTCAATGGCTGGATTATATTTCAACATCCTTCAATGGGATCAATCCTTCAGTGATCGACCTCTCTCAGATGATATGAGTGCAAATTTATATTAATTCACGGAATCACTATATCAACCCTAACATAGATTCTCACACTCGCCCATAGAACTCGATATTCCTCTTACAGTATCAGATCAAGAATACATATATAATTCACATAGAATTTAATTCAATCAAGATACATACTTTCAGAATCAATTCCTCAATCTTAGAAAAGCCCAATATGAACTTCAAAACTCAGAACTTCACTGCCCATAATTTCATAATAGTGCCTGTAATTTCCTTCAGGCGCCTTATTCAATCAATGATTGTAATATCGAATTTTACAGGGGAATCTATGTCATCAATGACTGCAACTCATGCATTTGTTCAAACAAAACATTGACAGCCCATAATTGATATTTATTCTTCTATCCCACACAAAAATTAGTCAACCTATACACATAAATTTCACAGAAGCTAAGCATCCCTCATGTACACAGTTCATACATCAAGCCCTTGGGACATTTATTCTTCTATCACACCTCACACCACACCACATCATCATAGACCCATTTAAATTTCTTCTTCACTACTATGCACCTTGAATAGCTCTCTGCTTCAATTCACTGCTGCTTGCCTCTGCTACCTCTCCGCTGCCTCTGCCACCTCTCAGCCACTCTGCTTCTCTCTTTGCCATCCCCTTTGCCATCAATGACAACATTTACAACAAAAAGTGCATCTACACATGAGATACATACGATGAAGTGGTTCATTCCCAAAGTGGAAAGTCCCAACTCATGAATTATATCTCCACCCCATGATACATAGAGTAGATTACATCTATCAATGCCCTCATCATTAGCCCTATTGGCCATGTAGGAATCAAACATCACACCGTCATAGTGAAAAAAAGAAGTAGAGACATATGGGAAAGCATGAAAAATATCAAACCATATTCTCCTAATAACAACCAATGCAACAAAGCCTTTTGTTGCCATGCTAGATCATCATGAAAATAAGTAAGAGAGCCATACTCCCTCAAAAGAAGCCACCACAACAATGCTTCTTGTTTCCATGCCAAATCAACATCAATGAGAATATGAGAGCTATACTCTCTCAACATAAGCCACCGCAACAATTCCTCTTGCTACCATACCACATCATCATTGTACCAAATGTAGTGGCCATATTCTCTCAAGAGAAGCCACCTCAAAAAGGCATCTTGTTGCCCCATCACATCATCATTATACCATGTACAATGGCCATAATTCCTCAAGAGAAGCCAACATTGTAAGGCCTCCTGTTTCCCTCCTTCAATAATGTCATGCAATGTATGGGAAGGATTCAGTCCATACTCTCCCAATAGTAACCATAGAAACAAGGATTCTTGCTGCCTCCTTACATTATCATGGTGCAAGTCATGGAGAAAAAAATATAGTAATGGACATGTGTGATGTATCATCAACATAATACAAACAAGTTCCCTTATGCCACATCATGTGAGAGTTATACTTTCTCCCAAAAACAGGTACATACATACATGAGATACATCCCAGACAAAAATATATGCACAAACATGAGACATATCCCAAATAAGAGTAAATACAAGGACATAAGATATAACATGTGATGTACAAACTCTCTCATCAAAAACCAAAGTAACCATGCCTTCTTCTTCTGCATTCTTCTAGTGATGTGTAAGGAATGAACCAGAAAGTAATAACTAATTGAGTTGTACCCATACTCACCCAAGATATACCAGTGTAGCCATGCTTCTTACTACCTTGTATCATAGATCTACAAGTGGTTTGGTAACCCCTTGCTCCACACTATAAACCATTCATCCCAATGTGGATGATGGATCTAATTGTGCAAAAACTTGTTATCCTCCCATTGTAGGACACCAACCTCCTCAAATTGATGAAGAACTTTGCACTCCATGATATGTTGAAGTGCACCTCCAATGATATCTCTCCATGAGACATTCTTCTCATAAATGGCCCTCCAAAACCAATAAGGTTCTGGATCTTCTGTAGGTAGAAGTTTCTCTTTGAGCTATGAGATGCTCATTTAGAAAGTATCATCTAGAAAGGAGAAAATATTTCTCATCTCAAGATGTATACCATCTATCATATTTTCCTCCTTTGCTTCATGAATGAAGCTTCCATATGATTTCTCCCATAAGGAATGGATCCTCTTCTTCTCACTGCTGCTCATTAAAAGCGCTATAGATCTGCAAGGTGATACATGTGCTGTCTCAAACCAAGGCACAATGTTGGTCTCATAACCAGCCATTGTACATAGGATCATACTCATCCCATTTTCTGAAACTCTACACTTAAACTCAAAGGGTTGAATGTAGTTCATCAATGACAAATTGGGATAGATTTTCATTTCCTCGTTTATATCAAGGGTCCTCTATGCTATGATATGTTGTTGCTTCAAATCAACATTTTATTCAAACCCTAGGTTATACGTTGGCCCTAATGGCATGTCCACATAAGTTTCAATAAGATCTACTAAAACAATATGTGATGAATATGTATGAATACCTTGGATCACTTGATGTGTGGGAACCTCTTGCAAGAACACAAGAGTTCCTCCAACGGGGCAATGGTGTCTCCAACTACTGGTAAGGGTGATGCCTGCTCTTCTCCAAGTGTACCAATGCTGAAATCTTCCTCCTCTTCCTCATGCATCTCCTCAATCGCGCATGGGACTCTATGTGTCAAGAGTTCAAGACTACCTTGCAGATGTGAAAGTATCTCTTCTCAGGATGTAAGTATTTTTGTAGATGGTGGTGAATGTAGTGACTCCTTGTCTAGAGTGACAAGATTGAGATCTTCCTTTGTCTCCTTAGGAAATGTCTCTTTGTGGAACATCTCTATTTTCTTCACATCAAACTTCTTCCTCAACTTGTGAAAGAAATATGAATATTTAGTGAGCTTTGCATGCTCCATGTGACCAAACCACAAATAATTTGTGTTGTCACTTCTTAATGTCCATTTCATCCATTTCTAATATTATTTTATCACATTATTTATCATAATTTATTATATAATTCCTTTCCATAACTATTTATGCTCTTTTGGATAAATAATATGTGTTCTCTTTTATTTTAATAAATTAATGATTATTATGCATGATTTTGCCAATGATGGTTCATTAATGAATTAGTTATAACATCACCCACTATTTTAGCCCTCAAAATCTCTTCCAGATTGCAGGTTTGATCTTCAGCTGATAATTCAATATCGCAACTCAGAAATTCACTGGGATAACAAGAGACAATTTTGCATTGAAAGTTTTGGGCAAACGGAGAAGAATCATGAAAATCCGAAAAGTGGTTTTGTGTAGAATGGACCAAATTAGTTTACCTATGAGAAGTTTTCTAAAATTCAGTCTTGATTGCGAGAAACGTAGGGTTCTTCGAAGGACAGATTCACAAATTTTCTGTTGTGGCTGTTTTCCAAATTTCCCTAATTGTAATTGCCAGATTCGACTTGTACCAGCTGAATCATGGTGGAAAGATCTTTCAAATCTCATCTTTGTTATTGATATTTTGTAATTAGTCTATTTCCCTTTGTTGTTTGTATATTTAAAAGGACACAAATTAGAGAGGAGAGGATATAGCACATAGGAGATAATGCAGCTAGGGTTGGCTATGCAGGGAATTGAGATATGTAAGAGAACAATTCATTGAGTTAATGTAAGTTGTATTTTTGTCCTTCTTGTGAGTTCGTGAATACATCGCAGCCATTATTAGGGAGTTGGGCCCACTCTCCAGATTAGGTGTTGCATTATTTCTGTACATTATTAATTCTATTTTCTGTTTTTCATATTTCATAATTGTTGTAACATTAGATGTAATTGCTGGTATCTTTATTATTGTGAATGCATTGTAAGCTTTACGATTTATTTCTGCCATTTATTTATTTGTTGTTACAGTGATTACTAATTTGTTTAAATTATCAAATCCACAATTGATATTAAAATTATGCTATTGTATCTACACATATTGTGTGCGTTAGCCTTGAAATAACCAACACAACTAGATTGATAATTAATGTGGGAAAGGATTTTAATATTCGTTCACACTTGGATGCTAACATTTTGTCTCCATTTCTATGGACGATAAAAAAGGTGCAAGAAAATGATTCATATTGATCTGAGGATCAATATCTCATTCTAGGGAGGGAAATGCTACCCTGCTCTAGGTCCTGAGCATAGTTGTTCTATTTTTCTTTTCTATTGATTTCTTAAGAGCCAACCTCTCATCCTAGGGAGGAAAATGCTACCCAGCTCTAGGTCCTAAGCATAGTTGTTCTGTTTTTATTTTTTATTGATTTCTGAGGAACTGATCTCTCATCCTAGGGAGGGAAATTCTACGCTGCTCTAGGTCCTCAGGGTTAGTCACTTTTCTCTGCTTTTATTTCTGTTGGTTTCTTAGGGTCCAATCTCTTGTCTTGGGGAGGGAAATGCTACCCTGCTCTAGGTCCCAAGGTTAAGATTTCTTGATTTGATTTCTTTCTTTCTCTCTTTATTTCTATTTAAACACCCAATATCTCGTCATGGGGAGGGAAGTTTCACGCTGCTCTAGGTCCTGAGCTTTAAGAATTGTTTGATTTTTTTCCTTCCATTGTATCTATGAATAGAAATCTAAACAAAAAGGTAGAGGATAAGGTCAAGGAAGAAATCATCAACACAATCTGGAACTTAGTCACAAAACTTCAGGGTGCGACAAATATGGGAAATCAAGACTATATTGAAGATTGGTTTCACTTTGCTGTTTTCTTGCAACATCACTCTACACTTCAACAACTCTTGGCACCATCCTTAGCAGGGAAGTTGGTCTCTCATACCCGTGTATTTATTAACAGACATTTTCTAAATATGAGTATGTGCATACTTGAAGAATTATTTCGAAAATGGCTTCACTGGAAGTACTCTTATATGTAATTATATTTTATTTTTCAAGGTGAAGTAGTGTAGTGTAGAAAATAGAATAAATGAAGAGAGAAATAAATAAATTTCTTTATATGTAAAAATAGTTGTTTTTGTTGCAATACGTTGTGAAAATTAACATCGGTGATCAATATTAAAATTTAGTTATGTATGTAGATGTATTATATTGAAAATGAAATTTTTACAAACACTAATATTCATTTTGATCACCTTCTTGGAAAAATTTCTTAATTATCATATGTTATGGCTTGATGAAATTTCTGGAAAAACATTCGGGAAATTCACGTTTTGAGGGACCTAATGGGCATATTTTCAAGTCTTGTTTCTAATTTCTAACCCAATTTTAATAACTCGATTTCAAGTTGAAACGAAAAAATTATGACCAAAAAAATGATAGGATGTCTAGTAGGCAGCTACGGAACAGAGTTGGGACAGTCCGTTTTTGGAGGCCTAAATGACTAGATTTTGGAAACCTATTTCTATGGTATATTCCCCTATGAATATAGTTTAAAAATAAATTTGAATCACTTTATCTCGATATCGTATGAGGAAGGTATGACCAAAATATTGTCTGCTTATCATAAATCAGCACTCTTGAAACTCTGTTGTACCGGCTATTCACTAGCATATTTGACCCATCAATTATTGTTTCCTTTATAACCTATTTCTATTGGAGATATATAAATGAATCTAATTTAATTTCTGATTTGAATCAGTTTAATCCATCATCAAATGAAAAATTTATGCTTGAAATATCAACTGTCGGTCTGAGTTGGAAAATCGAAAATGACTCTATTATGCAGGTGGTTCTAAGAAAATTTAACATAACATTACATTAATTTTTTAATACCTATTTCTATTGGAGAAATATCTCTAAATTCCCTTGAATTTGGCTTTGGAATCACTCAAATCAGATGAAAAACAATGAAGTTATGATTGAAACACTGTTGTTTAGTATGGTTGGCCACCACTCTCCTGCAGGTAATAAATTAAATTTACTTTGTTTTTTTTTTCCCATGGATTTGTTTTATAGAGTAACTACTTATTTTTTCCGCATATTTCTTGGGTTAGGAAAGCCCAATAACCTCTCTTCTTCCATGATTTCATGTTTTATTGCAGGTAGACACTCGTTTTTTTGCAGGTCCTGGGAGAATAAATGAGGTCAATTTATGAACAAGTCATTCTTCAAGGAAATGATAATGAAATATAAAAAAATTTCAAAGATTGTTCCTCGCACAGATAAAACAACATGAATAATTTTCAGATTTATAACATGAGTAATGGGGAATTGATTTTTATTTTAATATCCAATTCATTTCCGAAAAAAATCATTTTTCCATTTATTCACCATTCACAAACAACATTGTTGCAAAAACAAAAAGCCATAAGCATTGTAAATTAAGATTTTTATTTATTTATTGAAAAATTATTACTTCAAACAAACTTTTGGGAGATGGCCAACTAACTATGGCTACAGCCTTCTCTGGATCCATATTCAACTCATTATCAGAAATTACAAAGCCTAGATAAATCAATTATTTCTTCAAAAAAAAATATTTTTTTAAATTCGTTAACAATTTATTTTGTTGCAATTTTTCTACCACATCCCTGACATGTCGAAAATGTTCTTCTTTCGTCTTGTTGAAAATAAGTATATCATCCATATATACAATCAAAAATTTACCAATTAATTCTTTCAACATCTCATTCATCAAACAAATGAATGTGCTGGGGGCATTGCTCAACCCAAAAGGCATGATGAACCACTCGTACAAGCCTTCATTGGTCTTGAAAGTTGTCGTTCATTCATCAGATTCTCTAATCTTGATTTGGTGATAGCCACTTTTCATATCTATCTTTGAAAAGTACATTGCTCCACTCATACAATCCATCATATCATCCATCTGAGGTAAAGGAAACTTGTACCTGATAGTGATCTTGTTTATCCCCCGGGCATTAGTGCACATATGCCATTCACTTCCTTTTGTGGGAGCTAAAATGGTTGGAACAACACAAGGGCTCAAACTCTCTCGAACCAGTCCTTTATCTAACAATTCCTGTACTTTCTTCCCGATCTCCTCATTGTCTCTCGGACTCATCCCATCAGGAGCCTTGTTTGGAAAACTGACTCCTGGAATAAAATCCATATGGTGAGTAATGCTCTGCTTTGGTGGTAATTTATCTGGTAGATCATCCACCACAATATCAGTAAACTCTTACAACATGTCTTGTATTTCCATAGGCCAATCAATGATTTATGTATGCATCAATACTTCTCTTGGCCTCCACACAACTGCATAATTCACCTCATTCTCCTCAATCTGTCACAGAAACTCCTTCCTTCCCATTTGCAGTTTTTTAGTACCACTATTTTCTGCAGTCTCTTCTTCTTTCATGGGAACTAGTGTATGATTTATCCCATCCATCACAAATATGTAAAAATTATACTCACCGTCATGGATGAACTTTCCATCATATTTCCAAGGTCTGCCCAACAAAATATGACACATGTCCATTGGCATAATATCACAAGTTATCTTGTCCTTATACCTACTAATGTAAAACTCCACCTCAAATTTCTCATTAACCAACATTTGGTGTCCTTTCTGTAACGAAGACACCCTATAGGGAGTTGGATGCTTCGACTTCTTAAAACCCAATTTTTCCACCATCTCAGTGGCTACTAGGTTATCGGTGCTTCCACTATCTATAATCAATTTGAAGCATTTTCTGTGTGACTTACACACATCCTGGAACAATGCTTTCCTCTGTGTGAAGTCAACCACCTCCTTAGCTGGTTTAAGCAATACCTTGTTCAACACCAAGGGCTCTCTTGTTTCAAGCACATTCTCCACCTCTTGTGGTGTTTCCTCTGCTTCATCAAGTTGAGCAACATACACTACCCTCTATCCAACTGGTTCATTTTCAGGACATTTAAAAGACCTGTGTCCCCATTTGTGACACTTGTAGCACTACTAGGAATTTCCTGTACCTCTGCCATTACCTTTTTGTAATTGGTATGGCCTTCCACCTCTAGCGTTACCTTCCTTCTCAGTATGTCCCAAAGTTTTCAAACTACTCCCTTCTTCATTAATATTGGCAGTTGTACCTCTACCAAATGACTGTCCTTTTCCTCTATCAGATCCATGTCCTCTTCTTGCCTTATGCTTCCTGAAAATATTTTCTTCCACCTTCAAAGCACACTGGTATGCTTCATCTACAATTTTTGGGGAAAGAATACTAATCTCATCCAATATTTCCATCAGAGACCATTCAAAAATCTTGCTATCTTCTCAGGGGTATCTTCAACATACCCAACCCCCAAGCTCAACTTATATAACTCTTATGTGTATTCCTCTACAAGCATTGTTCTCCATCTCAGATTCTGCACCTATCTATAAAGGGAAATTTGGTAATATTTTGGCAGGAACTTTCTTTTCATCTTCGCAATCATCTTGTCCCAAATCCTAATCAAAGGTTTCTTTATTCTTCTCCTTTATGCCTATAGACTATCCCACCACAATGAAACATGTTCTTTCAACTTAGTGACAACAAATTTGATTTTTCTGTCCTCACTAATTTCCTCATATTCGAAGTATTTATCTAACTCACTTATCCAGTTCAACAGTGCTTCTGTGGATAAACTTCCATCATAATTAGAGAGCTCTAGTCTTAGCTTGCTACTAGACATCAAAATAGACTTTAGTAGTATGATTTTTGGTGGTTCATCCTCTGGCTCATCTATTTGTACCTCTATCTCATAATCATAGTAATCTCCAACCTTAGGGTCCCTACGCCTTCTAGCTTCCACTGCTGCCAAACATGCTGACAACAATCTAATTTCTTCATGCAGTTCTTCATCTTTTTCTCCCCTTCCAGCTCTTCCTTGACCTCCTCTTCCTTCTTAAGATTTTCCATGACCTTTTCTTCCTAATTCTAACTTCACCTGGGAAGAAAATTTCGCTCTGATACCAACTGATGCAGACTAGCTGCAAAATATCAGAATACACTACGTGATTGAGGTTTCAAATATCCTCACAAAACCCCTTTGCTTTGCAATAGAGTTCAACCTTGGAAGTTAGTAACATACTTATGCACGTGAATAAAAAATGCGTTTATATAACACAAAACGGCCATAAAATTAACCCAACCAATGAAAATATGCGGGTTCTTACCGGAGGGTCCCAAAGTAACTCCGACCAATCAGCGATAATCCCACTTCACACAATATACAAGTTAAATTTAATGCTAAATCCAATGTTAAGTGATTTGCGTTGTTGCGTTGTATTGACAGGTAGTTCTAACAATGTTACCGATGAAATAGGTAACTGCAATGTTACCTACTTTTTTTTGGTAGCATAAAAAGCACCCGATTTTGAAAAGTGGTGATGCAGAATCACCATTTTTTTTTTTGGGGCACATTTTTGACACTCTAAAATTTTTATTTATGAAGTATGAATATTTGTTTTAAAATGTTAGTGATTTTCATGCTAATTTTGAAATGTATTGATGCAGCATCAAAATATATATATATATATATATATATTTTTTTTAGAGCGGTGATTTTCATGCTAATTTTGAAACGTATTGATGCTGCATCAACCTTTTTTTTTTAGAGTAGTGATTTTCATGCTAATTTTGAAACGTATTGATGCTGCATCAACCTTTTTTTTTAGAGCAGTGATTTTCATGCTAATTTTGAAACATATTGATGCTGCATCAACCTTTTTTTTTTAGAGTGGTGATTTTCATGTTGGTAATAAAACACAAAACTTAGATTAAAAAAAATATATAAAAACAATAAAGAAACCAATAAAAATGTAAAAAAAAACAAAAATAGCTCATAAAAATAAAAAATTTAAACAAAAATAAATAAAAAAAACAAAAATATTTGAAAATTATATCAAAGGAAATGACAAAATTTGAAGAAAAAAAACACATAATTTAAAGAAAAAAAACAAAAATTGACCAAAAAATTAAAAAAAAAAAAAAATCAAAAACATTTTTTTCTAACTTATTAAAAAAACAATATATATATATATATATATATATATATTTAAAAAAAAAATTTAAATAATTAAAATTACAAAATTAAAATTTAGAAAAAAAAAATTAAAAAAAAAATAAATAAATTTAAAAAAATAAATTAAAAAAAATAATAATAATAAGGAAAAAAATACAAATTTTAAAATTTACAAAAAAAAAAACAATTAAAATTTAAAAAGAAAAAGAAAATTAAAAAATTAAAAAAAAAAAAAAAAAAAAAAACCTATCATTAAAAAACAAAAAAAATGAAAAAAACCACGTGCAAATAATTAAAAAACAAATATACATAAATTTAGTGTTTTTTTTTTTTTTTTAGTGAAACAATTTATAGATTTTAAAAATGAAAAACTAAATAAACGAAAAAATTAAAAAAAAAACAATTAAATCAAATTAAAATTTAAAAATTTTAATAAGTAAATTTTAAATTTTAAATTTAAAAAAATAATTATTCTATAATATTAAATATAAAAAAAAATTAAACAAATTGAATTTAAAATAAAAAAATTGAATTACAAAAATAATTTTAAATTTTTTGAAATTCAATTTTTTTTTTAAAAAATGAAATAAAAATAAAAATATTAAAAATTAAAAATAAAAATTAAAATTAAAATAAAATCAAATAAAAATAGATGTATATATATAAAAAATTTAAAAAAAAAACGAATTTTATTTTAAATAAAAATATTAAATTAAAATAAAATTAATTTTTTGAAAAAAAAATATTTTTTGAAATTTAAAAAAAATTAAAAATTAAAAAAAATTAAAAAAAAATATTAAAAAAAAACAATTAAAAAAAAAACAATTAAAAACATCATTCAAACTAACGGCCCGCCCGCTGGGCGGCGGGGGCCGGCCGGGCGGCACCCCGGGGGCGGCCCAGCCGGCCTCCCGGGCCCCCGCGGGCGGAGGGCCGATTCCCGGAATCGGCCCTCCGCCCGCGGGGGCCCGGGAGGCCGGCTGGGCCGCGCGGCCGGCCACCGCCGCCCAGCGGGCGGGCCGTTAGTTTGAACGATGTTTTTAATTGATTTTTTTTTTAATTGTTTTTTTTTAATTTTTTTTATTAATTGATTTTTTTTTTTTTTTTTTAAATTTAAATTTTTTTAAATTTCAAAATATAATTTTTTTTTTAATTTATTTAAAATAAAATTCGTTTTGTTTTAATTTTTTTTAATTTTATTATTTTTTTGTTTTAAATTTATTATTATTATTATTATTTTTAATAATTTTTATTTAATTTTGCCCATTTTTTTTTATTTAATCGATTTTTTTTTTTTTTAATTTCATAATTTTTCTTTCTTATTAACTTTTACGTTTAGTTTTTTAATATAATTTTATAAAATTCAATAAATTTTATATATATTTTTTTAATTTATTTCGATTTAATATTTTTTTTAAATGTTTTACTTTTTTTTTTTTTTTTTTGTTAATTACATAAAATTTTTATATTTTTTTATTTCAATTAAAATTGTGCATTTAAAATTAGATTTTTTTTTTAATGAAACTTAATTTTTTTAAATTAATTTTTTTTTCATTTTGTTTTTTAATATTTTTTTTCTTTTTCTTTTTCATTTTTCCATTTTTAATTGATTTTTAAAGTTTTTAAAGTTTTTCGTTTAACAATATTTTTTTTTTCTTTTATATTTAAAATTTATTTTTTCTTTCAAAATTTATTTGTTTATTCATTTATTTATTAAAATTTAATATATTTTTTTTTAAATTTAGTTTGTTATTTTAATATTAACATCTTTTTTTTAATTTAATAAAATTTGATGTATATACATATTTTAATTTAAGTTCATATATATTTTATTTTTTATAATTTAAATTTAATTTATTTTTTATAATTTATTTGTTTTTTTAATATATATTGTTTTAAATTTGATATTTTCATTGTATTTTATTTTTATTTTTTATTTTTAATTAATTTTTCTTTTTTTTTTCCTTTTAATTTGAAGAGTGTTTTTTTTTTTTAATTTTGAATTTTTAAATTTATTAAAATTTAATATATTTCCTTAAATTTAATTATTTGTTTTAATTTTTTTTTTTCTTTTTTTAAATTTAATAAGCATTTTCTTTTTCTTTTTTAAATTTAATTTCTATATTTAATTTTTTATAATTTCCTTCTTTTTTTAACTTGTTTTTTTTTTTAATTTAATATTTTTATTTTGTTTTTATTTTTATTTTTTAATTTCTATATTTTTTTAAATTTTAATCTTAATTTTTTTTGGTTTATTTTTAAAAAAAAATTTCCTTAAATTTTAGGTTTTTTTTAATGATTGAATTAAAATTTTTACTTTGTTTTTATTTCTATTTTTTTTATCTTCATATATTTTTAAATTTTAAGCTTTTAAATGTTTTTATTTTTTAAATTTATTTTTTTCTTAAATTTTAGGTTTTTTTTTAATGTTTGAATTTTAAAAATTAAAAAATGTTACTTCTATTTTTGAAAATGCCAAAAGTATGACACAATTTTTTTTTTTTGTTATTCCAGCATCCATTGGTTTTGTTTTGAGGGTGTTTTTTCAATCCTTTTTTCAAGAAACAATTTTGTTTTTACCATAATTTTATAAAATGTTGAAATTTGACCTTCAAAAAAAATGAAGTGCATTCTGGAAGAGACACTTTTTTTTTGGGGTGTTTTTTCAATCCTTTTTTCAACAAACAATTTTGTTTGTAGCATAATTTTAGAAAATGTTGAAATTTGACCTTAAAAAAAAAACAAGTGCATTCTGGAAGACACTTTTTTTTGGGGGGGTGTTTTTTCATGTTTTTTGAGAGTTTTTGGGCTAGAGTTTCCGTTTTGAGGTCAGGTTACCTATTTCATCGGTAACAGTGTTTTCTTTGAATTTCACATCGCAAACTAAATACTTTACCATGTGATGAAACTTGGTGCTAACTCTCAACGTTTATAATTTGCGATCACTGCTCTCAATCTCCACCATTGGCTTTCGTTGTATCTGATAGTTCGCACAACACTTCAGCCGTACCACTTCACATGGCAAGTCAAACTCTTTAACTTGTGAAATGAATCATAATTTCTATCCTTTGTGATATGTGATGTCTTCGATATCTGCCATTTTATCTCGGCTAGATCAGATGGCTCATGCTACACCTCCACTATACCACTTCGCATCGCAAACCAAATACCTCAATTTGTGAAATGAACCATAAATGTTATCCTTAGTTATGTGCAATGTCTCTCCTCCTGCGATGTGATCGGTTAGTCCTCATCGAGCCTGTAAGTTTGATTTCTTTTGTTCTACGATTAACACAATATTCGGTTCAACGAAGGAGTGTGCAAGGTCTATGGAACCACTTTGTCTGCAAATCCGATTAGTATTTTTTCTATGCGTTTAAATGGAAAGAGTTGACTTCCACAGATATTTTAAAATAACCAATCTACAACAAGGAACCCGATCTTAGTAAAAAACACTTAGAATTTATTTGGAAAAGAAATGTTGTGTTAGGTCCATATATTACTAGTATAGTACCTTATTGTTGTTAGTGTAACCCCATTATTGTTATTTTTGTACCCCTGTAACCCCCATATTGTTATTATTGTGCCCTTGCATTATGATTACATTGTGGCCCCATGGACTCCTATATATAGAAAGGAGGTTTGGTCATTTGTATCATTCAAGAATTGTTCATTTATGTAATGTATATGAAGTTTACCCCTCAAAGTGGCTGATTTATAAGGTGTTGTTCTCTCTTTCCTTCTAGTTTTGGAGCTGGTTTCATAACATTTCGTATCAGAGCTTTGGATTCTATGGTTTTGCTGCTTCAAACAGATCATTGTGGAATTTTCACTATAAATTTTTTTGTACGAAGGTCCAGAAGATGAAACTTTTACAATGCAAAGCTGCAATCCTAAGGAATGTCATGTAAAAATTTTAGGTCTTGGTTTGCAATATTTTCGGTGATATGATCTGTGGACGTTAGGGCTTTTTGTAGGCTCCTGAATTTAACCTAAACATGTCATCATGGAATTTTCTCTATAACTTGTCTTGTATGAGGGTTCCGAAGCTGAAATTTTTACAGAGCAAAGTTGAAATCAGGATGAACGTGGTGGAAACATTTTAGAGCCTGATTCACAATATTGGCAAAGATAGGCTCTGTGGAAGTTAGGGTTTGTTCAGGATCCTAAATTTCATCTTAAAGAGGTGGTCGTGGGAAAATATTCATAACTCTCTCTTTGTAAATTGGATTTGAATTCTGTAAAAAGTGGTCGCAATAAGATGGACTACAATTTTATTTACATTAATTTCAAAGCCAAATAAGGAAACATTGATACGTGGCACATCGTACAAGTTCGCTCTACTGAACCAGTCCATAATAAGGTCATTGTGGGAGATTGGGCATGAAATTGTCTTGAATAATCCAAATTAGGTCAGACCTTTGGCATTGGAAAGAAAATTCACAGGGCTACTATAGTGCCAAATTTCAGATATTGAAAATCTGAAATCACAGAGATAATTCAATTTCAATATCAAGCTCCTCAAAATAAAGAAAAATTATTAGGTTCTAAAATTCATCCTAGAAATAATTCAATAACAATTAAGCCCTGAGAGTACTCTAGTATGACTCATGAAGATGAAGAATTGAATCATTATCTATCTAAATTACAAGAGGAAGTGCACCAAATTTCAATCTCGCAAAGAGCAACAAAAAATGAAATGGAAGTTTTGAAGAAAGGTGTGGAAGCGAAGATGGATGGTTTGAATAATAATATGGATGGTATGAAGAAAGGCATGGAAGCTAAGATGGACGACATGGAAGATGGTGTTGAAGATAAGATGCATGAAATGGAAGAAAAAATGAAAGATAACATGGAAAACATGAAGAATTATCTAAAAGCAGACATGGAAGGTTTGACAAAGTTGATACAATAAATGTTTCCTAATGGCAAAAATATAGTAGAGGAAACTCATGATGACAAAAAAATAAATGTTAGTCGTGATTTGATAAACTCTAATGTTGGATGGAAGAACCACCATATTCCAAAGATGGATATGAGAAAGCTTGATGGCAAGGATCCCATAACATGGATTCTATAGATGGAGCAATATTTTAATCTTAATAATGTGCAAAACACACAAAAGATACGCATTGCAACTTTACATTTAGAAAAAAATACATTTGGATGGTATCGATGGTGTTGCTCCAATAAAAAAATTGTCACTTGGTCAATTTTTATGGAGGAAATGATAGCACATTATGAGGATACAAAGAGAAACACCTTCTTTAGACAATTGATAAATCCCAAACAAAAGGGTTTAGTGGGGAAGCAAATTGAGGACTTACAAAAATTGAATATAATGGTAACTGATATTCCAGAGGAAGAGAGGATTGATGTATTCATATGGACTTTAAAGGATAATATCCAACATGAAGTTTTCTTTTGGGAACCTGATTCATTGGAGAAGGCATTCAGGTTGGCAAGAAAAATTGAATGTAAAATTATGGCGACAAGGAAGCCTACCACTCACATCTATAAACATGGAAGTGTTGCTACTCCTATACTTCCACAACCTACAAGGCTGACACCACAATAAATGGAAGAAAAAATAGCAAAAGGGCTTTTCTAAAATTGTGATACTAAATACACTAAAGGTCATAAGTGTGTTGAGAAGAAATTATTTTACATATATTGTGAAGAGGAGGAAGAAAATGAGCAAGAAACTTCAAAAGAAGAGGATATACACTAGGAACCAACCCTATAAGAAGAAGAAATGAGTTCGACCATATCCTATAATGAATTGGTAGGAATTACCACTCCTCAAAATCTCAAGATAGAAGGACATATCAAGAAGAAAAAGTTAATAGTGTTGATTGATTCGAGTAGCACCCATAATTTTATTCATTGTAAGGTAGCCAAGGAATTGAATTGTTTCCTACACCCATCACCAGAATGTCAAGTGATGGTTGCAAATGGAGGAACTATAAATTTCTTTGGAAAATGCCATAATATCAATCTAGCCATGGGGGGATATGTATTGAATATTCCAATGACTTCCATTCCAATGGGAGGTGTCGATGTTGTACTAGGAGTATAATGGTTAAAATATTTAGAGACGGTAGGTTTTAATTTTCAAGAAATTTTCTTGAAAAATTTTTTTGAAGGAAAGGAAATCGAATTATAGCTATCACAGGGAAGCTAGGAAAGATAATAAGCTCTAATTTCATGACAAATATTCTGAAGAAATAATAAAGAGGCGTAATTGCACAATTATGCTCACTAGAAGTTCCAACATCAAAATCATTTATTTCTTCAGATCTCCAAAAAGTATTGGACAATCATTACAAGGTGTTTGAAACTCCCAAAGGACTCCCACCTATTCATGATCATGATCATGCTATTCATTTGATTCCAAGAATTTTTACTCCAAACATCAGGCCTTACAAATACCCTTATGTTCAAAAGAGTGAAATTGAATGTATGAATGCAGAAATGTTAGAGGCTAGTATAATTCAACCAGGTCAAAGTTATTTCTCCGCTCTAGTAGTATTGGTGCACAAGAATGATGGATCATGGCACATGTGTCTGGGTTATAGGGAGCTCAATAACTTCACTATTAAAGATAAATTTTCCATTCTTGTGATTGATGAATTATTGGATGAGTTATATGGAGCAATTTATTTTACTAAGTTGGATCTTCATTTAGGATATCATCAAATTATAATGAAGACTGAAGATATTCCGAAAACAACATTTCTAATTGATGAGGGTCATTATTAATTTTTGGTCATGCCTTTTTTCCTTACCAATGCACCTTCTACATTTCAAGGGTTGATGAATTGCATTTTCAAACCCTTCCTTAGAAAATTTGTGCTAGTATTTTTTGATGATATACTAATCTACAACAAGTCTTCGGAGGATCATGTTCAACATGTTTACAGGGTGCTTAAACTATTGTATGAGAAAAAATTATATGAAAAAACATCCAAATGTTTATTTGTATTACAAGAGGTGGAATATCTTTAGTGCTAAAGTAGATCCTAAAAAAATTAAAGCCATTAAGGAATGGAAAGTCCCCACAACCATAAAGAAGTTGCACAGATTTCTTGGCTTAACAAGGTATTATCGAAAGTTTGTTTAGAATTATGGGAGAATAGCACCACCTCTAATAGTATTATTGAATAAAGATGCATTTCCATGGACTCCTGAGGAAACTAAGGCCTTTGAACATCTTAAAGAGGCAATGTGCCTAGCATGAGTCTTAGCTATGCCAAACTTCACAAAAACCTTTATTGTGGAATGTGATGCCTTAGGAAATGTAATTGGTGTTGTTTTAGTGCAAGAAGGAAGACCCATTTCTTTTGAATGTCTTCCAATAAAAGGAAAGTATTAAAAAAAGGCTATTTATGAGAAGGAAAATTTGGCAATACTACATGCACTAAAGAAATGGCGACCTTACCTAATGGGAAGACACTTTAAGGTAAAAACTGATCGCGATAGTCATAAAGACTTTTTTGGAACAAAGACTATCTTCAGAAGAGTAGAAAAAGGAGGTCACAAAATTTTGGCTTATGAATTTGAAATCATCAACTAAAAAGGGAAGCTAAATGTTGTTGCAGATGCACTCTTAAGAAAGGATTAAGAGATGGAAGCATTGCTTTGTGCCATTTCTATTATCAAACCAGATTGGATAAACGAAGAAAGGGATGAATGGAAGAAGGATGAAGAAGTGTGGACACTCATTAAAAAGTTGCAGCAAGATCATTGTACATATGACACATTTAGTTGGAAAAATGATTCCTTATGGTAGAAAGATGAGTTAAATATTTGCAGTAATTACCAACTAAAACAAAGGATTATTTTGGAATTGCATACTTCTCCTTTAGGAGGACACTCGTGATTTAAAAAAACTTACGACAGGGTGAAGAAAGGATTTTTCTGGGATGAAGTTAAATCTAATATTCAAAATTTTGTGGCGGAATGTTTGGTTTTCCAGCAAAATAAACTTGAGACAATTAGGACCCGGGGTCTTCTACAACCTTTATCCATTCCAAGTCAACATTTTGAGGAGATTTCAATGGATTTTATCACAGGTTTACCTAAGTCCGAAGGAAAGAGTGTCGTCATGGTGGTAGTTGATAGAATTACCAAGTATGCACACTTTTCTACATTATCTCATCCATTTAGAGCAAGTGCAGTTGCTACTGCATTTATGGAAACAATTCAAAATGTATATCGAAACCCGAAGATTATTGTAAGTGACAGAGATCCAATATTTACAGGAAATTATTGGACAAAATTATTGTCTTGTTTGGGTACTCAAGTAGCTCATATCTCATCTTATCATCCTCAATCCAATGGTCAAACTGAGATAGTGAATAAATGTTTGGAAGGGTATCTTCATTGTTTTGTATCTGATAAGCAATAACAATCGATCAAGTGGTTACCTCTCGTTTAATGGTGGTATAACACTTCCTTCCATGTTGCAACAAAAATGTCCCCATTTATGGCACTTTATGGATATCATCCACCATCCATCCCATATTATTTAAGGGAAAATTATATGGTGCAGGCAGTGGAATATCACATCGAGCATCAGCAAGAATTTCTCCAACTCTTAAAGGATAAGCTAAATTTGACAAAAAATTGAATGAAACAACAGGAAGATCAACATCACAATGAGAGATGTCTTGATGTAGGAGATTCGGTATTTTTACGGCAACAACCATAAAAAAAATGTACCTCAAGCAAGCCAAAAAGGAAAATAATTTATTTCCAAAGTACTATGGTCCTTACAAGGTGTCACAAAAGATTGGTACTATGGCATACAAATTGGAGCTTCCTGCTTCTTCGCGAGTGCATCCAATTTTCCATGTTTCTTGCTTAAAAAAGGTTATAAGGGACAAACTTCTAGTTGAAACAATATTTCTAAAACATGATGAGGAAGGAATAACCATATTGGAACCTAAAGCAGCCATGGAAACAAGAACTCAACAGTTACGAAATTGATCAATTTCATAGTATCTCATCAAATGGAAGAACTTACCCACTAAATATTCTACATGGGAGGATGAGAATTTTATCCAGAAGCACCTAGATCTATTCAAGCATTAAGGAAAACACTTTTTTGAAGGTGAGGAGCATGTTAGGTCCCTATATTACTAGTATAGTCCCTTATTGTTTTTAGTGTAACCCCCTTATTGTTATTCTTGTAACACTGTAGTTACCCCCATATTGTTATTAATGTGCCCTTACATTATTATTGTTAGGTCGGCTAAGACTACATTGTGGCCCTATGGACTCCTATATATAGAAAGGAGGTTTGGTGATTTGTATCATTCAAGAATTTTTTATTTATATAATGTATTGGAGGTTTCCCCCTCGAAGTGGCTGATTTCTAAGGCATTGATCTCTCTTTCCTTTTATTTTTGAAGCTAGTTTCTTAAAATTTTGCTTAAAAACCACAAATATCTCGATCAAAGCAAAAAAAACTTGGAAACTATTGGGAAATGGATAACACAGAGCCATGCCCTCAGATGGTTGGTTTTTACATTTACTTCTACTTCTCTATTCTCTCATTTCTCATTGTGTATGGTAGAACCCCACAATGGTGGATTTGGTTCGGTTTTATGCCTTTCCAAAAATCCCATATGGTTGACAAATTGTGATTCAGTTTCCAAAATAGTTTATTCAACAAAAACTTAACTAATCCTAATTTAACCATTATTTTTATTCTGCAAATTACAATGGTTGAGTTAGCCCAAGTTAACTTAATAAAATTCTTAACAAGACAAATTCTTCAAATTCTTAGGATTGCTAGTCCTCTTTCCAAGCCACAACATGTGACCATCGTGTCACATTTTTTTCTCTATCGTAGCGCTTCTGCATCATGTACACATCACAAAATGTACACCGCACCACCTATACAATGTTTACATAATACCACGTGTACACAACACCACATGCATGACATGTACATGACACCACATGTACACAATGCCACATGCACAAGATGGACACGATACCACCGTCACATCGCACCACATGTAGAACATGTACATAAAACCACATGTGTGCATCACCACATGTACAGTCATGCACATAACATGATTTTTACATAGTAGCATATGTACAAAACACCACATATCCAACAACCGCAAAGCACCATATGTACACAACATTGTTTATTAAACATATACACAATACAATATGTTCACAACACCAAATATCCAACATGTACATAGAACCATATTTACCTAGAATTTCATATGAAAAATTCACACAACACCGTATATACAACAAACATACAACATCATATGTACACAATATTACATATGTTACATGTACATATCACCATAGGTAAAATAACTAAATATGAAAAATGTGCAAAATATACACAAAAATAATATTGCACATCCATAGACCACACATTCATCCCACAAGAAAACTTTCTTCTGGTGTATTTCCACTATCCATAATTATCCTTGCATGCCACAGATCACACTGCTTTCACTTCACTGATGTATCTCTCATAACATAAACATAGGCATAGTACAAGCATATAATATCAATTCATGTCACATGATACTGACCTCGTAGATCTGTCAAAGTTACACTTCCCACTTAATTCCTTATAAGACCAACAACCTCTTCATGTCATTCACCTCCATAAGTAATCAATCCTCCACAAGAATGATCTTAGACAATCATATCCGATGATGACATAGATACATAGATACATAGATTGATACATACATAATCATTAGCATAAAACAATCATCATCATGTCATAAATATACTCATATAAACATTTAGCATCAAACAAAAATGATCCATGACGACCTTGGCTGACACACAATACATACATACATGCATGTATACTTATATAAGCACCAACATAATTTGACCACATTATAATTACCATATACCATCAGGTCAAAGTTAGATAATTATTTTTATCGATGCACAATATGCACAATGTTGAGAACAATTGTTCCCAACATAACCAAGGAATCTAACATCTTAGATCCATTCGCTTTATCTACTATGTCACTATTCATTAACCCAATGGACTGAACCAATCCAACCCATTATCATATTATTTCCTATTGATTCACTTACTCATGCACCGAGCGTCATTCGTGTCTTATGTTGGCTTGATGGGATCTAGACCCAAGCTCAATTATCTCTGTGTGAACTAGCAAAACCCACTATTACCGACCCTTTCGGAAATGATCTGCTTGTGCAGACCAAAGTCTAACCCAAGGCAATATAGGGGGATTCTAGAACTAGGTTTCTACATCCAGAGGTAGAGTGGACTATGAATTTAGGTATTCACTTACTTTCTATACTTGGCAGAGCTTCGCTGAATAGATCTATCAACCAATCTGTCATTATTCAACACATATGTTCAACTAACTTAAATATTGCATGATCCTACTTATTAAGGCACAAAACAACATAAAAAATCGTAAACATAACTTCACTATTAAATTATACATAAAAACCCTTACTTAGCACAGATAACATAAAATACAAGTAAATCAAACAAATCAACTCAAAACACTGATTTTTCTTCAAGGCTACTTACTTAATGTCTAGATCCTTTTCATACAATCAATTCCACCTTGCGCATTCTGTTGTAGAGGTATGTGCATTCAACTGCAAACTTCCTAAGGTCTTTGAGCACTCAGCCGCAGGAGCCTTTCCTCTGACCCAAAACCACAAACTCAAACTCAAAACAATCTTACATCCTTGATGGGCCTAGAGCCAAGTTCAAATATGGTTGTGCAAATGAAAGAACCCAAATATTATAGGCCCTTTTGGCAATGATTTTCTTGAGCAGACCAAATTTTCACCCGAGGCTTTATAAGGGGATTCTAGAACCAGGTTTTCACATCCAAAGGAATAGTGGACTATGGATTTATGGCTTCACTTCCTTTCTATACTTGGCAGAGCTTCGTAGAACAGATCTATCAAATATACCGTCATTGCTCAACACATCAATTAAACTAACTTTCAGACTACACGATCCTACTTATTCAAGCATAGAACAATGAATGTAAACAAACGTAAATAGAACTTATCTATGAAATTATAGATTAAAACCCTTAATTATCACAAATAACATAAAATACAAGTAGATCAAACACATCAAATAAAAAAATTGATGTGTCTTCAAAAGTACTTCATTAATGTTCATAGCCTTTTCATACAATCAATTCCACCCTATGCACTCAACTACAGGGGTCTGTGCACCCAACTACAAACTTCCTAAGCTCTTTGGGTAGTCACCTACGGGTGCCTTTCCTCTGACCCAAAAAAATAGACTCAAACTCAAAAAAACATTACATCATTAATGGGGGCTAGACCCATGTTCAAATATGGCTACACGAACCAACAAAACCCACTATTGTTGTCCCTTTTGGCAATGATATGCTTGTGTAGACTAAAGTCTCCCCTGAGGCAATACAGGGGGATACTAGAACCATGTTTCTGCATCCAGAGGGATAATGGATTGTGGATTTATGGGTTCACTTCCTTTCTATACTTGGAAGAGCTTCGCATAACATATATTTTAAATATATTATCGTTGTTCAAGACATCTATTCAACTAACTTTCAGACTGTGTAATCCTACTTATTCAAACATAAAACAATGCCAAAAACAATAAACATAACTTTTCTATGCAATTATAGATATGAAACCTTACTTAGCACAGATAACATGAAATAAAAATTGAGAAAACACATCAATTGAAAACACTTATATGTCTTCAAAAGTACTTCATTAATGTCTAGATCCTTTTCATATGATAATTTCCACCCTGCGCACTCAGCAGAAGACTTCCTAAGGTCTCTGCACACTCAGCTACAAGAGCCATTCTGATAACCCAAAACTAGAAACTCAGACTCAAAATAACGTTACATGCAAGTGAATCTCATCAACACTCTCTTTAATATATCTTTGTGATCTTTCCTATACTCCTTATATAGTCTTTTACATTACAATACCATGGTCTGAAAAGCATGGGCAGAGTTCAAAGTTAAAAATATATTTCCATCCTTTTACAAAATAAGGAGCTTTGCCCCACCCAAAAGCCCTAAACTAAAAATTTACTTTGATTTTGGTGCTTCACTCCTTGATCTATAGAGCCTTTCTCCAACTTCTTTCTTTGAGGGGTACCATGCCCAATAGGCCCCCAACATAAAACTGTGACTTGTCCTAAGTCAAAATGCTGGTGAGCCATCGATATTTTCTTTGCTGCCCCTCAAGGCATCCTTTAATGGTGCAATAACCTCAACACACTTCTTTTCAAAATCTCAGATCTTGCTAAGAAATGTTTGGTAACTATCCTAACTATCTTTTGATAAAATCCTCTTTGTGGATGGCTTAGTGCTTTCAATGTATTTTATATAATTTTGGAAATATGACTTGCCTCCACTTCCCATAGCTACATTTTCACTGTAATGATGTATTTCTTCCTGTGTACCTCATTGATATGCTCCTACAATAATTTACCCTCTTGGAGACGGGTATACCGATGCATTAGCGCTAAGGTATTTGTTGCGACCTTAATCTTGTCCATCCCTTTCAGCTTCTATATTATATATGTGATGGTCCTCCTGTAGTGAGGACCATACATCCATGACCCTTCTGAATACGTCTTCGTGCTCATGGATAGTGGATTTAATTTGTTCAGTGGCACCCTTGAGCTTTGTTGCATGTTGTTCTCGGATTTCTGGCAGAGTGGTCAACTACAATTGCAAATGTGACTCAACTATTTTCATCTTCATTTTCAGGAACACTTCTTTGACCTTGGTTTTTAAGTCCTTTACTATGGTCGTACGCTTGGCCACTTTTTCTTATGGGGTAGCTACAACCTGAATCTGAAGCTTTGGTAGCTTATTGGAAGCCTTGGAGATGGCTTCCTCAAGCTTCTATTTGTTCATGGCCTCAACATCGCGCTCTTGTACAACTATTTGCTTTTTTTTGGCCATGCTCTATGTTTCATTCCTGAAATCATGAATAATTAATAATGATTGTTTTTCCTTGATTTGTAATTCCTCAATGAAAACTTTGTGGAACTCATGCAATGTTTGTAGTGGTAGCGCGATGAGGTAAAGTAATGTGTTCTGCCAATTCATTACTTTCTTCATCTCCTCTGTAGTATCAAAACTCAATGTGCCCATGGGGATCAACACCATGTGTGTATTGGTGGTTAGCGCCAGTTCATGCACTACTTTGCTTGCATCTACTTGTTCCCCGCTCACTTGAGTCATGCTTCATTGCAGCCCACTCACTTGACTCACGCTTTCCTGAACCACCCTCGTCTGAACCTCCATGTACTTTAGGCCCTTATCGATGTATTCCAATGCCTTGTTCTATTCTTCTTCAATATTTCCCCATAGGTGCTCTCTGACGTTCTTGATGATATCTCCTATTTTGTTGAGGTCCCCCTAAGTGACAACCATTTATTCCAAGCGAGAAGATCTATGAGACTTCACCTTCTCCCTCAGACAACTTTTCTATGGTTGTTTCCTCTTGGTAGTAAAATGGCAGGGGGGTTCAGATGGATCTAGAATTGTATCTTCGTCAAAAAAACCACCCCCTCCCATTTTAGGAGATTCCATATATTTCCTAACTTCCACTACTGTCTCTATTCTGGACACTAATGTAACTTTATTTTGTAGCTTTTTGATGTCCTTTTTTTCTGTCTTTCCAGGGGACTTCACACCACTCATCCCTTCCTACTCCGCACCTTCAATAAGAGGAGTTAGCCAATAGCTTGGTTGTGCAATAATTATGGCTTCAACATACTCTTATTTGATTAGGTACAAAAACTCATATTAGAGCCCAATGAGGTCCTTCTTCATCGGAATATGAATGTGGTGGAAATATTCATTGAACTCCATGACTTATCGGTATTGGATCCCAATACTTGGTAATAGCTGGGGTGTTTTTCTAATCACAGTGCACAAGCTCATTTTGAATCTAACCCAAAAAAAAAGTCGCCATCACCTTGGTTGGCTCCTTCGAATTCCACAACAAGGAATGTTTGAAAGCCTTGCATAGATCAGGGCCTGTAGTGGAGAACTGTGATTCCTCGAGCTCCCTCAAATGCATCAATTCTATTAATATGAAGGGCCATGCGTAGTGGAAATTCTTACCATGTTCTTGTGCTTCAATGCAATCTGCGAGGAACTCACAACATAGATACTCCTCCCAATTATAAACTACGCCTTTGGCACACTCTACACCCAATGATATTACTAGTGCATAAACCTCCTTTGCATGACTCTTTCTCATAATTTTCCTAGCTAAAATGTGTGTGGAAAAATGCATGGATCTATTAGAGATGGAGTTAATTGAATAACCTCAGGTTCCTTCGTCAGACTGAAATATTTCTTCATCTGGCATGTAAGATTCTTGTCATGATATTTTCCCACAAATTCTTCTGTGGGGTCCAAGTCGAGGAAAAGAAGGGTCCTAATCTTTCGTATTAGAATAATGTGAATAGGGTTATTTTTCCCTAGCCACAAGGATTGGTCATGCAGTAATTCCAGTAGTTGCAATACACATATAGCGTTAATTATACTTCTCCCAAATTTTGGCCCATATACCATATTGAATATCCCTTCATCCTGAATACTAAATAGCCAATTCATTGGCTCCAATCTTGTTACTTCACCTTTGTTAAGTCCCTATATTAATAGTAAAGTCCCTTATTATTTTAATGTAACCCCCCTTATTATTATTTTTGCACCCCTATAACCTCCATATTGTTATTATTGTGCCCTTACATTACTATTGTTAGGTCAGATAGGGTTACATTGTGGCCCCACTAGGATTACATTGTGGCCCCATGGACTCCTATATATAGAAAGGAGGTTTTGTCATTTGTATTATCCAAGAATTTTTCATTAATGTAATGTATTAGAGGTTTCTTTATCGCTGCTGTTTAATGTCTTTTCTTGCTTTTGAGAGTTGGTTTCATAACATTTTAGTGTCGGAAGCTTTGGATTCTAGGGTTTATTTCACCAAACAGTGTCTTTGGAATTATCCTGAATTTGTTTCTCCCAATGGTTTAAACATTTGGAAATTGTTGAACACGAAGCCAAAAATCACGAGGAACATCGTAAAATTCCCGGACAGTTAGCAATAGCTTTAAGTGATGTGATATGTGGAAGTTCGGGTATTTTTTAGGCTCCATTCATCTCAAGGGTGATAGTGGGAAAAGTATTCTTTCTCTCTACGAAACATCGGGTTTTAAATTATGACGAAAAGTATTTGAAAATTACACGGAACTTTAGTTTCCTGTCTATCAATTTTAGGCAAAGGAACAACGGTGACTTCGTGGAAAAGTCCATACGATTTCTCTACAATAATCATAATTGGGTCATTGTGAAATTGGACATGCCAGAAGAAAAAAGTTAGTAGTGGTTGATTAAAGGTGGTACCATCAATTTTATTCATTGTAAGGCTGCTTAGAAATTAGTTGTTTCCTCTTGACACTAGAATGTCAAGTGATGGTTGCAAATGGAGGAACTATAAATTGCTCTGGAAAATGCCATAATATCAAGCTAACCATGGGGGAATATGTATTGAATAGTCCAACGCTTTCCATTCCTATGGGAGGTGTTGATTTTGTACTAGGAGTACAATGGTTACAATATTTATGGATGGTAGCTTTTAATTTTCAAGAAATTTTCTTGAAATTTTTTTCAGATGGAAAGGAAGTTGAATTACGAGGTATTGCAGGGAAGACAAGAAAGATAAAAATCTCTAATTTCATGAAAAATCTTCTAAAGAAATAAAAATGAGGAATAATTGCACAATTATGCTCACTAGAAGTTCCAATATCAAAATCATCTATTTCTGTAGATCTTCAAAAGTCTTGGACAATCATTCCAGGGTGTTTGAAACTCCCAAAGGACTACCACCTATTCGTGATCATGATCATGCCATTAATTTTATTCCAGGAAGTGCTCCTCCAAACATCAGGCCTTATAGATATCCTTATGTCCAAAAGAGAAAAATTGAATATATGATTGCAGAAATGTTAGAGGCTGGTATAATTCAACCTAGTCAAAGTTCTTTCTTTTCTCCTGTAGTATTGGTACACAAGAAGGATGGATCATGGCACATATGTCCATATTATAGGGAGCTCAATAAGCTCACCATTAAAGATAATTTTCCCATTCCTGTGATTGATGAATTATTGGATGAATTACATGGAGAAATTTATTTTACCAAGTTGGATCTTCGTTCAGGATATCATAAAATTGGAATGAAGATTGAAGATATTCCAAAAACATCACTTCAAACTCATGAGGTTCATTATGAATTTTTTGTCATGCCTTTTGGCCTTACCAATGCGCCTTCTAAATTTGAAGGGTTGATGAATTCCATTTTCAAACCCTTCCTTATAGAATTTGTGCTAGTATTTTTTGATGATATGCTAATCTTCAGTAGGCCTTAGAAGGATCATGTTCAACATGTTGTAAGGGTTCTCAAACTATTACAGGAGAAACAATTATATGCAAAGGCATTCAAATGTTTATTTGGAGTACAAGAGGTGGAATATTTGGGTCATATTGTATCTCATGAGGGTGTTAAGTTAGACCCTAACAAAATTAAAGACATTAAGGAATGGAAATTCCCCACAACCATAAATTAGTTGCGAGGATTTCTCAGGTTAACAGGGTGTTATCACAAGTTTGTTAAGAATTATGGGAGAATATCAGCACCTCTAACAACATTATTGAAGAAAGATGCATTTTCGTGGACTCCTGAAGCAACTAAGCCCTTTTAACATCTTAAAGAGGAAATGTGCTTAGCACCAGTATTAGCTACACCAGACTTCACAAAAACCTTTATTGTGGAATATGATGCCTCAGGAAATGGAATTGGTGTTGTTTTAATGCAATAAGGAAAACCAATTACTTTTTAAATTCATCCAATCAAAGGAAAGTATTTACAAAAAACTATTTATGAGAAGGAAATTTTAGCAATACTGCATGCACTAAAGAAATGGTGACCTTACCTAATGAGAAGACACTTCAAGGTAAAAACTGATCATGATAGTCTTAAACACTTTTTGGAACAAAGAATATCTTCAGAAAAGCAGAAAAAATGGGTCACAAAGATGTTGGGTTATGAATTTGAAATAATTTACAAAAAAGGGAAGCTAAATGTTGTTGCAGATGCACTCTCAAGAAAAAATGAAGAGGTGGAAGAATTTTTTTGTGCCATTTCTATTATCCAACTAGATTGGGTAAACAAAACAAGGGATGAATGGAAGAAGGACGAAGAAGTTTGGACACTCATTCAAAAGTTGCAGCAAGATACTAGTACATCTGATACATTTAGTTGGAAAAAATGATTCCTTATGGTAAAAATATCACTTCTATCTTTGTAAGAATTCCCAACTAAAAGAAAAGATTCTTTTGGAATTGCACACTTCTCCTTTAGGAGGACACTCAGGATTTTTAAAAACTTACCAGAGGGTGAAGAAATATTTTTTTGGGATGGAATTAAATCTGATATTAAAAGGTTTTTGGCGAAATGTTTGGTTTTCCAACAGAATAAAGTGGAGACAATTAAGACCTCGGGTCTTCTACAACCCTTATCCATTGCAGGTCAACGTTCGGAGGAGATTTCAATGGATTTTATCACATGTTTTCCTAAGTCCGAAGGAAAGAGTGTCATCATGGTGGTAGTTGATAGACTTACCAAGTATGCACACTTTTGTGCATTATCTCATCCATTTCAAGCAAGTACAGTTGCTACTACATTTATGGACATAATTCAAAAGCTACATGGAAACCCAAGGGTTATTGTGAGCAAAAGAGATCCCATTTTTACTGGAAATTTTTGGACGGGGTTATTTTCTTGTTTGGGTACTCACTTAGCTCATAGCTGATCTTATCATCCTCAATTCGATGGTCAAACTGAGATAGTGAATAAATTTATGGAAGGATATCCTCATTGTTTTGTATCAGACAAACAAACACAATGGGTCAAGTGGTTACCTCTTGCTGAATGGTGGTATCACACTTCCTTCCATACTGCAACAAAAATGACCCCATTTATGGAACTTTATGGATATCATCCACTTCCATCACATCATATTTAAGAACAAATTCGAAGGTTCAAGCAGTGGAATATCAAATTGAGCATCAACAAGAAGTTCTCCAACTCTTCAAGGATAACCTGAATTTGGCACAAAATTGAATGAAACAACAGGTAGATCAACATCACAATGATAGAAGTTTTGATGTAGGAGACTGGGTATTTTTACGTCTACAACCATACAAACAAATGTCCCTCAAGCAAGCTAAGAATAATAATAAACTATTGCCAAAGAAATATGGTCCTTACAAGGTGTTGCAAAAGATTGGTGCTATGGCATACAAATTGGAGCTTCCTGCTTCTTCACGAGTGCATCCAGTTTTCCATGTTTCATGCTTAAAGAAGGTTATAGTTGAAATTATTCCAGTTTAAACAATATTTCCAGAACTTGATGAGGAAGGAAAAATCATATTGGAACCTGAAGTAGTCACAGAAACAAGAACTCAACAACTACAAAATCGATCAATTTCAGAGTATCTCATCAAGTGGAAGAACTTACCCACGAAAGGTACTACATGGGAGGATGAGAATTTTATACAAAAGCACCCAGAGCTACTCAAGCATTGAGGACAACACTCTTTTGAAGGAAAGGGGCATGTTATGTCCCTATATTAATAGTATATTCCCTTATTATGTTATTGTATCCCCCCTTATTGTTATTGTTGTACCCCTGTAACCCCCATATTATTATTATTATGCCCTTACATTATTATTGTTAGGTCGGATATGGTTACATTGTGGCCCCACTAGGATTACATTATGGCCCCATGGACTCATATATATAGAAAGGAGGTTTTTTCATTTGTATCATCCAAGAATTGTTCATTCATGTAATGTATTGGAGGTTGCCCCCTCGAAGTGGCTTATTTATAAGGCGTTGATATCTCTTTTCTTCTATTTTTGGAGCCGGTTTCACAACAACCTTCATAGGTTTTTTGGAGTAGATACAAGCGTGGCTCGAACTATGGTTATTTACAGGGATCATTGAAGTCCCAATCCTTGATATGTATCTAGGGAACCTTGTCCAATAAATCCCTTTTGACTGGAACCTCATCCTCAATTAATGGCATAAATATCTTGTACTTAATTGCATATGGATACTTTGTCGGCTTCTTAGCATCCAGCTTCAAAGGAAGGATATATGGAGGAAACCTAGAGATAGGTTCGAACTCCTTGAAATCGATTTCCTCATGGTTGAATTATTCTTTGTCAGACTCTTTGACCTCAACAACCTTCTTCTACCAATATGGGCCTGCCTTACTCCTTGTTCCTTAGGTATTTTATTTCGGGGAGACATTCTTAACACTGAATTATTCTAATTTTTTGACATCGTTGCGCTCGTAGTGGTATGCTTCTTGGGCGACCTTGCCCCTGTGAAAGTTGTGGGTGGCGTGGGTGTCATGATGAATCCTAAACCTCTATGGAGAAATTCCTTATCAATATCATCGTAGATATTCTACGACATGAAATAACTCACTCAATGGTCTTGCAGACACAAAATATCACTTCTAAATCTTAGCGCAAAATTTTCTCGAAGGTGGAGCAAGATGCTTGATTAACAGGGAGATTTAAATTCAAAATCAATGATTTCCTTTAGATACTCCTCATAGATGAAAATTTCGCATCATATCCTCCCATATATGACTATTAAATACATCCCTCCTAATCCTTTTAATGGCCAAGTCATTGTGAATTCAAATGTTACTCTTCCAACCATACTTTTTGGACTAACTTCACTAGACTCACCCATTCGTTGGAGTTCTGACTTCCTCGATGCAGTGTCCTCCATCTACACCCTCTTCCCCCATTCTCTGCAGTGCTTCTTCTGCAGCTAAGCCACCCTTTGGAAAAATCATTGCTTTTCCTGTGATATCGTTCGAGTAGGCACCTGCAGATCTCCACTGCCAACACATAATTTTTGACTAGTTATTTTAAACTAGACTGATTGTAACATTCTTGGGCTTGTTCCAACTGCATAGCCTAATCATGTTGTACCAAAATTATTTTCTTAGTGGTAATTCATAATATAACTACTTTTTGTTCTTGAAGAACCTCATTAATACATTCCTAGCCATTGAAAAAGCCATAGGTATATAAGAAAATTTCATTCATTTCATACCAATATGTAGCACCATGGTGAAGCTCCATCTCAAGATACCATTTATGAGGTATCGTATCCAAGGAATGAAAGAAAATGTGCACCCATTCTGTTTGAATTTATTCACCCCAAGCTATGTTCTATCAAGATAAATTCTCACAAGGACTATCTCTACCATTGTACTTCTCCACGATCTTAGTATCTACATGGACAATTATGAGTCTTATCAATTTTCAAAATTCCTTCCATCCTTCTAAGATTTCTTTGTGCATGCCCCACCATCAAGCGATAGTGGACATTAATGTGAAGTCCAAAGCTTTGCATCTTTGCTCTGCAGGTGCCTTCTAATCAAATTATTCTAGAAATAGGATAAAATTACCACTTTCATTATTAAACAGAAAGTCACGCACCTCTGATGTGACACTGTGAAGTGATTGGTAAGCTTGTTACATCACTTCATAGAAACTTCAGGTAAGCGATTATGCCAATGCTCCAACTCTTCATTAGAGTCTGAAACACATGTACTATTGTGCTCTCATCATATTCTCCCATCAGTAGTAGGGTTAATCCAATATTCATTATGTGCATAATATTATAGATATGATCAATATCATCACCCCCTATTGATCATGCTGGACAGGCTCTACATAGAGTGCACCTTTAGAGAGATCTGATGGAAAAAAAATTCCGTTACCATCCTTCTCAAATACCATCTACCTATTCTTCACATTGATTATAGCGTCCATGTTGTAAGCTTAATCAAGCCCAGCAATGTAGCATAGTGATTTCTATCGTCAATGATCTCAATAACTTCAAAGTCAGCTACCACACTTTCTCCATTACTATCTTTGCTAAAGCCCTGCAATCGGCCCATAGGAATGATCTTTTATTGGTTTTCCATCCTCATTTGAATCAACGATCATTGCAGCTTAGGCATTCCTATCCATTCCCATGTATTTTTTTGTAGAAAATTGGCATCTAATCCTATATCCAAAATGAATTGATCCATCCTAGAACCTCCTACTTGTGTAGTCAACTGTATCTTCTTACTAGTTCTCTTATTATTTTTGTATAATTTTTCTACTACGCACTGTTCCAATCGTGTCTTTTCCTTTCCAACATTGTTATCTTTCATCTCATACAACCCATTTACAAACTTTTGATCCCTTATAAATATCATACTCTTTTGTAAAAAGGATGCCAAGATGGATGAATGAACTTCCTTTGCTTTAGTATTCTTTGCACACTTCTTCTTCAATAGGAACAACTCTCTCTATGTGGTTGATGTCGAAGCTTCAGGAGTCATAAATGTCTTATTCTCTTCCATGAATGTATCTTTCTCACGCTATATATTGAAACCAAAATTCGTATATTTAGTTTTCCGAACCCATGTCTCCATCATAAGTCGCTTTCCTTTTGTGCAGTCTTCTATGATATTCACATCGCTACGTGTTACTATGTTAATGGTCAGATCTTCCTCAAGCAGTTCAGCCCTCATCATTTGTATGTACTAAGACAGCTGTTGGTTGTGCTTCTCTTGTATTTTAGCTTAATAAAATGGGAAATTATTCAATTTAATGACCAAATTCTTGACAATACTTACAAGAAGCTGCATTATGATTTGGAAAGTCCCTAGGAAAGTGTACAGGTTGTCCGCATTTGTAACAGAAAATCTTCCCATGTCCATGACCAATTCCTCTTCCTCCACCATGCCCTTGGCCCTTGAAACATCCTCGCATTTTTGGCAAGCTTGAAGCTTCTCGACCTTATACTTGCATTTTATATGTGCCAAAATTGTGTTGCATCATGAGATTGTATCTTCGACAATGTTGTTCATCATGTCCCACCAAACTATAGTAGGTACAGAATAATTGCTTGAGCGATTTCAGATATTTTTGCAGCAGATGACAAAAATCAGTTGAATGTTGGCCTGCAACTTCGTATATGCTACACCATACATTAGGACCTACACTTGGCCCAACACTTGCTCCAGGCTTCAATGGACTCGACATTCCAATGCCCAGATAATCCCTATAATTAGGGCACTGCTCCTCACTGTGACCCTCCTCTTTTCACTTAATACACCATACTTCTGACCTTATATCATGCCTAACTTCCTTTCCCTTCTTTAGACATTGAAAGTCCATATTCAATCTCGCCAACTAGGTTTGAATGCACTGAAATCCTATGGTACTAGCTGCTGCTATGAAAGCTTCAAGATTCAACGATATCTCCAGAGCTTCTTCTTGGGTGGAAATATTTTGTTGTCATAGTGGAAATTTCAAATCAAGAAACATCGTAGAAATAAACTGTTCTTTATGTTTTTTGTTAGGGGTCTTGAAGTTGATTTGACTTACTAATGTCTTAAATCTCTATTCTAGCTCCCACATAGTCTTAGTAACCACATGTTTAATTTATTTGATCTTTGTGATACACTTTGACTCTGAGTTTTGTTTCTAGAACTCAGCATTCAAATCAATCTTCGTCTCAATCAATGTAGCATTTGAATTCGTCGTAGTATATTTAATATACCAGGGTAACGCTCTATCTTGTAGCGTTGCAACCAACTCCATTTTATTCATATTTTTAGTTGAAATATTCTGTGAACTACATATTGCTTCTGCAGCAAACAAAAACTATTCAGGATCATACAATCCCTTGAACATAGGAATATTTAGTGGCTAGGCCATGGTGAATGGGGGGGGGGGGTGGAGGTGGAGGTGGAAGAATGAAATGGAGGTGGGTGATGACAGGGGTGGAATATTAGGGAATATTCAAAGTGCTTAGATGATTTTCAGATCTCAACGATACACTTATCAAGGTAGAGGGATTGCTTTCTCCTACTTCAGACCCAAACAATGGACTATATTTAGTTTCAGTTTAAGTACCCTAGTTTGTGCTAAATATGTTACCACTTCATGTAGCACCAGGTTATCTTTCTCCAAAAATTAATGTGAGCATTGGAGCGGGGTCCTCTAACCGCAATTTTAGGTACAATTTTGTAATATTTTGTAATAGTTTAATCTTGCGTAGGAGATTTGGCGCAAGTCAACGCCCCCAATGAATTATAATTGGTCAAAGGATAGACCAAGAGTATTCAAACCATGGTTTGCGGACCATACTATAGCATAGACTAATATGATATAAATAAATGGATAAATCGAGTCTAAAAGTAAGTTTAAGTTTTGTTTAAGTTTGGCTATGAATTGTAGAGATCTGTTCTATGGATTGTCTTGGTAAGGGCTCTTGCTAGCTATGCACATGAAGACCCTAAGTCTGGTTGTGTGTAGAGCTCGCTTGCTGTGTGCACGGGCTTCTAAATAGAGTCTGTAAGTGGAACCTAATTATGAATCAATGAGAAGACTATTTTGTGATATCTAACTATTTCTGTGTTATGATTATAGGTTGCACTATATTTTATTTCTGAGATAATGTCTGTTTACTGAATATTGATGATTATTCATGCACAGGTGGATGCGATGGTATATAAAGGAATGAATGCATAGATCTAGCTTTGATTTGCCTTGTTACATCTAATTATTGGTTAACTTATGATTTGCAGGCTTTTCTTCGGTTATTTTACCAATATACTGTTAAGGGCCACTAGGTTATGGATTCTCCAGTGCAGGTATGTTATATTGGAATGGACTTTAATTAAACTTCTCTTTTTCAGGGTGCAGAAACCTAGTTTCAACAACCTCCCATACTAATGTGGGTGAGACCTTTACCTGCGCAAGTAGCCAATTTCTGAAAGGGCCAATAGTACAGGGGTTTGTTGGTAAACCTTAAATCTGAACCTAGGTCAAGGCCCCTCACATCAAAAAATGGTTCTGTTGCCAGAACTAGATGCATTGTGAGAGAGATATTGGGTAATCCCATGAGGTCATTGGAAACCATCGAAGCCTCAACTTGAGGGCTGGTTTGAAAATCACATTCAGGAGATTCCCCTAAAAGAGAATAGAAGCAAGAAGCTATTTTCCAAATAGTGCAAGACCAAGTATATTTTGATATAAGTACACAAAATTTTCTCCGTAACCTTCACACACAACCTACATAAGTGGTTGGCGAGGTTGGCGGAGTTCTAGACCTATTGGAAGGATGATCAAGTCACGTAGTGGCCCCCCTAAGTTGATTCAACAGTTGGAGAAGGTTGGTAACAAGATCACCTGAACTGTAGATCATTGGGTTGATAGTGTTTTGGGAGGATTTGTAATTGAGTTAATATTTGATCAGTTTGTGTCCTATTCTGAGGCATAATGAAGGTTTTTCAAAGGATTCAGGGGCAATTTCTTGCAAACTTTGTCGTTATTGATGAAGATTATATTGTGTGAAAAGGGTGTCCTGTTTAGTCACACTGACTAAATGACCTCCGACTAGAGTACAACACGAAGTGGAAAATACTATCAGGTTAATCAAGAGGGGGATAGATTGATGTACAATCCTTTGAGGAACTCACCTGATCATAGCCAAGGTAGGGCTACACACGTATAGACGAATGCCCTAGCTACGCCACTATTGAACTCGTGCAAGGGTAAATCCTCCATCACCACCTTTAGATGGTATGGCTACGCACATGAAGTTACCCACCTTCAAGGGTGTGGAGAATGAGCCTATGGATCAGTTTTGGTTTGTAGCAGAGTCGGTATGGACCGCACAGAATATTAATAATGATGTTCTAAAGAGAATGCAGCTACCAATAACCTTTCAAGGGAGGGCTATATATTTTTTTATGGGATACATTAGTTGGCATTCCAATCCTATAATAATAGAGATTAACGATGCCCTGAAGTAGTAGTTTTGAAAGCCTAAGTCCTACACTGATTATGTAGCAGAGCTGAAAGATATTAAGCAGGGACATACAAAGTCTATCTGGGAAGCTAACTAATGACTCGAGAAAGTCATCAGTGATGGAGGATTTGTCTATGAGGATAAGTAGCATAAGGAGTGGTTCATAACCATGCTCTCACCACACCTGCACAGACCTATGGGCTAGAAAAATGTTGATTTGCAGGAAGAGGCCCTGGAGATTTCCATGAAGCTAGAGCTTGTGCTGAGGGATGATGCACAATATGGGGTGTTGCAAATCCAAAGCGAGTTAGAGGTGATGCACTTAAAAATTCAGAATGTGAGGAGGGATCGAGGTAACTAAGCTAGTACAGAAGTCTGGTGCATATGCTACAGGGCATCAGGCCACATTAAGGATCAGTGCCCTCTGTTGTCAGATTATATGTAGGTTAGGGGACCAAGTCCACTCTGCCCTAAAGATATGGCTGGACCAAGTACCTCCACATTGTGGTACACTAACTTTTGGGTAGTAGGAATACATGATACAGATCGTTGCCCATGATTAGGAATCGATGTCCCAGAACTGGAGCAACAATGGTGCAAATTCTTCTCATAGGTGGGTCACGACGATCAAAATTGCTAAACATTCGACCTGATGATAGATAGGGGAAACCTATACAAGGTGTAGACTGACCTTTCGTCACTAGTATCTCCCTCTAGGTAAGGAGGATCCCCTGAAATAGGACGTGGAGGAGGGAGAGGCACAGGCATAGGCTCAGGATGCGGAAAACTAATTTTCTACAACTGTGGGGATGTGGGACATTATGAAAGATACTACTCGAAACTTGTGTGCCAATCCTTCATGTATTGCAGATAGTTTAATCATGTAATTGAAGACTAACCTTTGATGATAGTAAAGATGCAGGAGGAACAAAAAGCACCAATGCAGAATGTACAATTGGTTAAGGCAGAACTAGGGGATGATGGGTGAAGTATCATTGTAATTACATGCAGTGGCATTGCCACTAAAGGAGCTGAGGAAATTTTTTTTCCCAAACCACTGATCAAGAAGGCCTTTGAGAAGAAGGAAAGCCTGGAACTGAAAAAGGAGAAAGACACCTTCATTAAAGCTAGCAAGTATTTTTCCAGGAACGAAGCATCCACCTTAAAGAAATTAGTGGATTCAAAAGCAGATGAAGCAATGAAGTCATTCCTTCTGGCATGTATGAAGTTGTTGCACAATCAGAATGCAGGGGAAAGTATCAAAGAATTAATAGACAGTTGTGCAAAAAGCGATGCCCCACGAATGAAGGTTAAAACCGTGAACATGATTTATAAGGACAAGAAAAGGACTGGTCGGGAGATGCGTATGACTGTGTATATTGGAGACTATGAAATGGATCAAGTCATCCTTTATCTAGGATTAGATGCCAATGTCCTGACCAAAAAGCTTGGTAGAGGATGGGAGAACCCAAGCTGGAATGGTCCATTATTCAGCTACGTATGGCCAACCAACAGAAGATCATTCCACTAGGTAGGTTTCTGAAGGTTGTGGTAGACATTGTAGGAGTTAATGCCTATGCATATTTTGAAGTAATCCAGATTGTGGATGATGCAGACCCTTATCCTGTGCTCTTAGTTCTTGACTGGGCTATTGACATCAGAGGTATCCTCAATATAAAGAGGAGAATCATGTTCTTTGAGAAAGATGGTACGCAACTAATAGTCCCCTTGGATCTAGCATAAGGAGAAAGATATACAGAACCAGTGCACAAGGAGGAGGATGTTGACCACATTTAGAAACGGACTTCGCGGGATGATGATTGGATCAACCCCATAGCTGATGTCATGTTGTGTTGGGATAAATACAAAGCATGTCTCTCAGACTCGGATTGTGAGATAGAAAATTGGCAGAACCGGTTGCATGATGTATGTGCACTTCGATGCCTTAAGATCATAAAGAGCTTTCGATGTATCTCCTTGGTGGTAAGAGAACTGCCCTACTTTGATGGCTCTGGTAGTGTTAAGGAAATTCTGAAAGCATTAGAAGCATATGTCCCTAAAGATCAGAGATTTTGGGCAATTAATTTAGCGATGCGCTAGACCCCTGCGCGATGGTGGGAAAACCATAATAGGGCTTTTCAGGATTGGGAGGAATGGTGGAAAACGATGACCCTGCAATTTGAACCTCCAGTCAAACCACCCATGGAGCTCTTTCCTGATTGAGGGGATCCATGCAAGCACTTGGCTATGTGTATGGAAGTATGGAATGAAAGGACCTAGAATGAATGGGTCCATATGTTCATTCATTCCTTAGGACCCATCCCCACCACTTCGTATTTAGAAGCAGAGGTACACCAGCAGACTTGCCACTAGGGCACCATGATAGAGGATTTCATGGTGACATTTGGGTTAGTCGAAGGAAGAGAGATATTCAATGAAGCCCTACAAGATATAGATGCTCTTGTCTTTTATGAATCCTTACCTTGAAACTAATGTGTTGCACCGGATTAGGATGCGCAGATGCAGGATATCATCAATTTCCACAACTTGTCAATAGAAGACTATGATAAGGATCCCAGAAACATCACTATCCCAGATTCAGAAGGATATTGCGTAGTTAGAGGAACTCTATTGCAGGCAATAGATGTGACTAAACCATTAAAATTGAAGGAAGTCATCATTGGGACAAAAGAGTAGCCCAAGGTGGCCAAAATTGGTGATTACTGGGACGATGATACTATTGGAAAGATTGCATAGCTACTAACCAAATATCAGGACCTGTTCCCTACAGAATTCCCTGAACTTAAGGGGATTGTAGGAGATTTGGGTGTCATGAGAATCACCTTAAAGCCGGACATGCGGCCTGTTAAGTAACGACCCTATCGGCTGACCCCTAAGTATAATCCAGAAAGTAAAGGAGGAAATAGATAAGATGGTGGCCGCAAGAATCATTGAGTTATTAGAGCAGTCAGATTGGGTAAGCCCTATGGTGGTCCAAGAAAATAAAACCAAAGGAGATATAAGGATCTACGTCGATCTGCGCAAGTTGAATTATGCCTGCATATATGATCCTTTCCCTATACCATTTTTTGATGAAATCATGGATAATGTGGGAGCTTAGGAAGCATACTCATTTGCTGATGGGTTTTTAGGGTACCATCAGATCAGGATCGCATCGGAGCCAACGAGACAACCTTGGCAATTGAATGGGGCTCCTTCCAGTACAATGCTATGCATTTTGGGCTGAAGAACGCCCTTGCCATTTTGTCACTCGTATTTTTAGAAATATTCAAATAATTCATCCACAAGTTTCTAGAGGTATATTTTGATGATTGGATAGTATTTGGATTGATAAAGAAGCATGTTCCAAACCTTCACATGATGTTGAGCACATGCAAGAAACACTAGATGTCATTGAACCTCAAGAAATGCATATTCTGCGTAGCCTTTTGGATTTTGTTGGGGAATGTTGTACGTCAACAGGGATTGATGGGTGACCCAGCCAAGATAGAGGTTATCATTAATTTAGAAATTCTTACCACTGAGAAACAATTGCGCTCTATTCTAGGGCACCCAAGCTACTATCAGAATTTTATTCAAGGGTATGCACTGATCACCACACCAATGGAGAAGATGCTGAAGAAGGATGTATCATTTTTTTGAGATGAAGAGTGTCAAAAGAGTTTTTATATGCTGAAAGAAAATATGTTCACTGCACCTATTCTCATATTTCTAGATTGGGTGAAGGTTTTTCATGTACATGTGGATGCATCAGGAATATCCTTGGGCATTGTCCTAGCACAACAAGGAGAAGGAGACATTGATCATCTGGTTGGATTTGCTAGCAGGAACCTCTCTAGAATAGAGTGAAATTACACTAATACTAAACGAGAAGGATTTGAAATGGTGTATGCCCAACAAAAATACAAGCACTGTCTTTTGGGAGGACACTTTAAGATGTTGACTAATCATTCAAATTTAAAATACCTAGTCAATAATCGGTTCCTTTGCTCTCTGAAGTTCTTACACCCTGTGCTTTACTGTGAATTTTGTGCGTTGTATAATCGCGCCATATGTATGTCTAGGCGAGATACCCCCTCTTACAATGTCAATCCCGAATATATATTACATGAAAGAATGAATGCTTCTAACTCTACCAATTTGTTTCCTATTATGGGCTCTGCTAAAATTGGGTATAAACATGTGTTCAAGGTAACTCTCAATTTTGAAGAGGTTGTGTCCACACCACCCAAGGGAAAGGGGAAGGAGAAGGAAAAAGGAAAGGAACAAGGAAAGGAGAAGGGGAAGTGAAAAGCCAAGAAGTGGGCTATGGTGAAGCCACGCACTACCCCCAAGATTATGCATTCCCCTTAGAAGGTGCCTCAGGTGTGCTTGTGCAACCTCTCAAAGTGCCCAATGATAGCTCAGGAAGAAGCTCTACTGGTCGCTCCACTCTTGTGGCTGCTAGCATATGTTAAACTAAAGAACCCAATAGTGCACACCCCCAAGAATGTCTATGTTGTCCAAGAATATTTGCAAATGTTGTTGGTTGAATAGGAGGTCCCTTTTATTGGTGACATGTTTGGGAGCCTTTCCCCCATTAATTTTTATGACCATGAATTATAAAACGATGACGCCTTCTCAGACCTGGCCCCAGAATTGTATCTTGAGAGAGTGTTGGATGACAATGTGCCGAAGGTGGAACCAATGTTGCTTACATGCAATATGATGCACAAATGTAGACCATTGGCCATCCCTACCTACATGATTCAACTAGTAGGATGGTGTGAGAAGGGGGTTTGCTACAACTGGCCGCAGTACCTTTGCAAGGAATTTTTAGACAATGTGTGCAAGGTGCAGGACCAGGGAAATGCCTTTAACTAATCCTAGCTATTATTGTTGATGACACTGATTACGTTGGAAACAGCTGATGATGCAGTGCTCCCTAAGCTCGATCCCAGTGTCTGTGAGGGAACACAATATGTGAACCTGTGGGACTTCAAGGAGTTAAAGTGCATTGAGTAAAAAAAGGTGTTTTAAGTGTTATTTGATCATGTGCTGGCTGCGATGATCCACTCCAGGCCATGCTTGTCACCCACAATATATATAAATACAATCGCATCGCTGACTTCCATCTCACCACGCACCATGTATAGATCAGGGTAATAAAATATCAAGGCCACTGAGGTAGAGATCGATTGAGCCATTGCTACATGGCTACCCACATGGAAACTTAGCCTCAAGTCTTGTGCCTAGTCACAACGGGCACCTCTGGAAAGGATGCATCATGAAAGGATTTGTCCCGCCAAGCACAACAAAGGCAACTAAGGTGCACTCCACTAAGAAGACAATGACCAAGGAAACCCCCAAGGATGCCACCAAGGGGAAAAAGAAAGAGCTTCAACAGGATGCAGAGACTGAAGGTATTGGTAGGGAGAGTGCCAAGTCCCCACATGGAACAAAGTGCACATGCAAGCCTTAAAAAGGGTAGCGGAAGAAGCGAAAGGCCAATAAGACCAAAGGAGAAGCGGATGTCACTTTAACAGAGGAAGATGTGGAAAATGTCGCAGATTCCATCGCTATGGCCTCCAAGGGCCGATGGACTACCCTAGAAGGTTATCATAAGGTTGTGATGGAGGCATTGCAGTCAGGGTTGCATGTGCTCCAGCTCAACGCAGACACTCTCCAAGTGAACTTGAACTAGGCGAGGCCGATTAAAGCTAGCCTACTAGGTACAAATGTCATCACAGCCAAAAAAAGTAGAATTTTCCCCTTCCCGAGTGCAACAATAATAGTAGAGCTATCACCCCTGTCCGCACAAGTCCAAGCATGCGTGCAAGCTAGCCTAGACATTGCCAAAATAACGAGTGGATAGTTGCAAGCTCTCTAATTATTCATGTCTGTAGAGCTCCATAATAGAGAACTCTACGTGCATCACCAACTAAGTGAGGCTAAGCATATGATCGCTGTCACAACTGTCGAATCAGCCGAAGGTCAGGTAACCTACATCACAACAGTTGCACAGTAAGCAGAATTGGAGCACTTGATCGATGGGTTATGTGAAGACATTCTGGAAGTGATTCCTGCCTCTATTATGTCGCAGGCCAAGGTTTAGGGCTTGGTCGCTGCCTTGAAGGCTTCCAGGATAGAAGTACAAGTTGTCAAAGTAGACCTGGAGAAACACATTGCTACACTGCAAGCTAAGCTACAACCAGAGACTCCTCCTAAGGTACGTGCCTAGCGAGCTGTGCTAGTAGAGGCAACCACTAGCAACATATACGCACATATCACCAAGGGATCAAAATTTTTAGATACTTCTATGGGACTATGGTCCATGGTGTAGCGTGATCCCCTTCTCTGTCAGTTCAACCAGGAGATGCGCTAGAAAGAGCAAGATTTTGAACAGATGGAAGCTACCATGCCCACCCTCATGGAAGCACAATGCTTCGCGTGTCTTCGGACCAACGATGCTCTTAGAGATTAAATTGAGGAGCTCCACCACAAGAATTAGGTCCTCAGTGACCATTTGAAGCCATGCACAAATGAAGCTCTTAAGCTTTCATAGGCCTTGGACATGGCTATACAACACCTGGATCAAACCTAAAATAGCGTCATTGTGGCCATTAAAGGACTGAATTACCAAAAGTTGGTCAAAATTGCACAGAATGCAGCAACGCAGAATGAAGGTGTCCTGCCCTCTTTTTCCACCATCGTCGAGCAACTCTAAGACAAGATGAAGACCCCATTTTCGATGTGACTTTCAACGAGCCACAATATTGTCTTGGGGGCCTGTTGGAGTGGGGTCTCATAACCACAATTTTGGGTAAATTTTTTTAATATTTTGTAATAGTTTAGTCTAGCGCAGGGGCTTTGGGGTGACTCAAAGCCTCTAATGAATTGTAATTGATCAAAGGATAGACCAAGAGTCCGCAAACCACTATTTGTGGATAATAGAGTAGCGCAAGATAATATGAGATAAATAGATGGATACAGAAATTCTAAAAGTAAGTGTCAATTTTGATTAAGTTTGGATATGAATTATAGAGATCTTTTGTCTAGATTGTTCGAATAAGGGCTCCTGCTTGCTGTGTGCGCAGAGACCCTAAGTCGTGATATGTGCAGACCCCGCTGGCTGTGTGTGTGGGCTGGTAAATAGAGTATGTATGTGGAACTTAAACATGAATGAATGAGAAGACTGTTTTGTGATATCCTGGTATTTTTGTGTTATGATTATAGGTTGCGCTATATGTAAATTATGAGATAATGTTTTTTTACTAAATATTGATGATTTATTGATGTGCACGTGGATGCGATGCTACAAAACAATGAATGCATACATCTGACTATGATTTTTCTTGTTACATTTGATTACTGGTTAACTTATGATTTATGGACTTCGCTTGGGTTATTTCACCATTATACTATTAAGGGCTTATGGGTTAGGGCTTCTCCAATGAAGGTATGTTAGATATGAAGGGACCCACTTTAATTAACTTTCTCTCTCTCAAGGTGTGGAAACCTGGTTCGAGCACCCTCCCATGCTACTTTGGGTGAGACCTTGACCCGCAAAAGCAGGCCATTGCTGAAAGGGCAAGTAGTATAGGGGTTTATTTGTAAGCCTTCAATCCAAACCTGGTTCAAGACCGCTCAAACCAATAAAGGGCATCCGTAGTACACCCTTTTCAAACAATAACATTTTAATCTTGAACTTTAGTGAATTTAGGTACTTACCTCGTTGACCTTTCAAATATTTTTACTCTGCTTCGATGTAGGATCTAACTTATCCGTTATGAACTTAGTGATAAAACCTCCAATTATATCATCGATCTAATAATCAATAACGCTTACGATATTGTTATCAGTCTTCTTCAGTTGCTAGTTCTGGGGTCCACACAATAGTATTATAGTTGAAACGACCCAATTGATTAACTAGTCTTAATATCCACTCATACATCTCACTAGAAAATGATGAAAAAAATATCTCGTACTGATCTGTAAAAATATACATTTGTCACCAATATTCAGTATATATGCATAAATTTCAGTTTTCTTGCAAAACAATCTCATGCTCTTTTAGATCTACCTACTCTTGAATATAATTTTTAGAGGGATGCCACATATAGCTATCCCTCAGTCAGATCCCAGTCTCGGTAATGGAACCATTTTTTGGCCTGATGGGGCCTAGATCCAAGTTAAAATATGGCTGCGTGAACAAACAAAACAAACTATTAATGGCCTTTTCGACAATGATCCTCTTGCGCATACCGAATTCTTAGAAAAGGAAATATAGGGGAATGCTACAATCAATTCTTTACATCCAGTGGGACAATGGAATATAGTTCTAGGGCTTCTCTTCCTTTTTATACTTGGAAGAGCATCAAAGAACAAATCTATCAATTATACTATCATTGTTCAAAAAATCTATTCAACTAACTCACAGATTGTGTGATCCTACTTATTTAAGCATAAAAAATGTAAACAACCATAAAAAAAACTTCGTTATGGAATTATAGATCAAAAACCTTACTTACCATAGATAACATAAAATACAATTAAAGAAAACACATAAACTGAAAACACTGATTTGTCTTCAAAATTACTTCATTAATGCTCAGATCATTTTCTTATAATTAATTCCACTCTATGCACTCAACTGCAGGGTCTACGCACTCAACTAAAAAATTCTTAAGGTTGGTGCTTGCTCAACTACAAGAGTCTTTCCACTAACCCAAAGCCATAGACTCATACTCAAAATAACGTTACATCTAGGTGCATATCATCATTTCTCTTTTTAATGTATCCTCGATATCTAGCCTAAAATCCTTATATAGTCTTTTACACTACAATACCATGGTCCAAAAACCATGGGAGGATTTCAATGTTCTCAAAATATTCCCATTATTCTAAAAAATAAGGAGCTTTGATGCACCCGAAAGCCCCTAAGACTCAAAATGTACCTCTCATTGCGTGCTCTTCTCCTTGATATATAGAGTGTTTCTCTAACTTCTTTCTTCGAGGGGTACCATTTCCAACATCTTACATTATCTGGAAGGTTACATTCATCTCTTCCTTAGCTTCACCAACTTTCCTCTTTTCCCAACCAATTCATAGAGTCTAAAACAAAAGGAAAAAACAAGAAACAAAAATATTAAAACCATTAAAATAAATAACAATACAACACCAGAAATAAAGTGACAGGGCCTCGCACGAGATATAAAAAAACTGCAACTCAAGCGCAAAAAAATCCTAATGACCGGAGCAAAAAACTACCAACAAACACATTGACTCAATCCCCATTAGTTCCTAATGCTTCCAACGAAATCTCAACTTGAGCCTTTTCAAATATTTCATGGCAGTCTCTTTTGTGATGCAATCCTCTATGACATACCTCTATAAGAACATCATTGTAAGTGTTTAATATAAACATAGAATATAGTCTCCGATATACTTGTGAAATAATGCTCATGAATATATCACATTTCTTCATATTATCAAACAAAATCCAGGATAAGAATTATTCATCTATGCAAAGAAATCATTTATTTGTAATTAGGGTTTCCAAACATAGCCAATGAAGTTCTCTCCCAGTTCCTTTCTTTTACCATTTAACTTGTTCTAATTTACTCTTTATTATGTTCTATCACATCACCGAGCTATTAGTTATATGTAAGAAATCAACTCACAGTCATTAGTCATAATACATACTAATACAACTATCGCCTACTTACACTAAAGTATATACCAAGTATCTCAACACATATGTATTAAAAAAACCATCTTAAAACAATATCATTCCTTGATGCAATGTTACAAACACATACTCATATCTTTTGATTAATGAAACATTCAATAATAAATATACAACATAACATAAACCAACACTCAACCTAAATAAGTTCATGATATCCATAATAGTAACTAGCTAACATGTTCACACCATAGAGTCATAAACAAATGTCATTCGTGCATAAAAACCATGTATGAACAATTAGTCTAGATTAATACAACATAATGTCACAAATAAGTCGACTCCTACGTGAGTCTCAAAACCTTAACCATCTGCTTCAGCCAATCCGATTTAGCATGATACATATAAAATTAGGATATTATTTCTATAACCCTAATCATTAAGTTAACTAACTTATGACAACAATAAGCTAACATATAGCATGCTCATCAACAACATATAACATATTCATAGAGCTAACTACGAGTTAAAATATAATACATTCATCAAGTTAATACCATTCTTGAATGACAAATGCATGTGCATATGATCACACTAACTAACTAACATATATCATGTATGTAACCATAAAATAAATAGAATGAAAGGCATACACATAACCATAATGCATATGACTACAATAATCAGCTATCACAGATGTAACCATAATAATAATAGAATGAAAAACATATAAGTAATCCTAATACTTACAAAAACCATGAATCACATACATGCACATATGTGTGACAATATGCTCTTACCCCACAGTCCATTTTACAACTTCACTTTAATGATCTTCATCTCCTACTCTATCTCCACCAACGGATTAACATCATAACATACCAATATCATCATGATGACCTAATTGCATTCAATGACCTTATGCACAACAATCTCAATCAAACCATTGAAAAATTCGCTATATACACCCACTTGACCTGTATAACCAATCATGAACAACCAAATCATGTTCAACATATGACATCACACAAGAAAGCATACATGGATAACACCAAAGAATGACCAATATGTAAGCCTAACGTAAGTAAGAAATGCACATAAAATATGTAGCAATATTTAATAAAGCGTGCACAAACAATACACAATCATGAGAAACACATAAGCATGCATACACTCATGAAAACATGATGAAAACAACACCATCAACACTTAAATGGCAACACCACTGCCACCATGGCCAGCACAACACATATGCAACAAAAAAAAACACCATAGGTATGAGAAACACATATGAAACCAATAGAAAAACATGGCCATAACACTGCCCATCCAATCCAAGGGTTGAAAATGCTCTGATACCACTCTCTAACACCCCCTCCCCACATCTACCCAAATAACTGACCAGCCAGGGAAAACATGTGACTAGAGGCTACAATAATGAGAGTCAACCTCCTAGGTGACCTTACGGAAGTGTAACCAATGAAAACACAACAGACATACCTTGGACATAATTAATGACACCCTTAGGAGCTAACCCAACCATTCATGCCTCTTACCCCTGGGTGACACTAACCTTTGACCTCCTCTAGCCATAGCCATAGACAAAATATTGCATTACTATGTCTAGGAGGCTATAGTTGTAGGCATAACACTGCATGCTAGAATTCATGGCCTGGAATACCCAATTCTGTGCCAACGTCCCTGGGATTTGAGCTACCTTTTGAGGCCTATAACCCAGTGCTCTGCCCAAAACTTCATGAAAAGTTTGGAGATGATAAATAAAAACATTAAAATGATACAAAATCAATCACATGAATAATAACTCATCTACACCCGTCATAACCATGACATGCATATTGTCAAACATGTCACAAACAT